>UYYA01003822.1:0-412564 GCA_900624975.1 Angiostrongylus costaricensis | reverse complement strand
GGGCACATTATACTTCCATGTGATTTCTGTGCGGTTGGTCTCTACGTGACATACTTAGTGGAAACCTCATAGGAAGCGGTGAGTGTGCAAAGCTGTGTTCAAAGTGATTGAAATCTTGCTTTAGAGTTTCTTTGTTTGGTTATGGAGGCGTCTGGCCGAGTGGATTGCTGTCAACTTGACCTTTCCAGGCTCTGAGGAAGGCGAAATCCGCCGAAACGTCAGCTTAATCGTGAACAAAGAATAATAACACCTCGCGTTTGCTCAACAAAAATACGAAGAAAATTACTTGGTCAATGCCGAGGTTAATAGAAAGTCGGTCGTGTCAATTTATGGAATTCAGTGGGTTGTAATTCATATCAGATGGATATTGCTATCAATGGGGAGGATAGCACAGTAGTAGTTGTGATGTCGGTCATCACAAGCATGGCACTAGTTCGATTCTGCACCAGGCCTTTCATCCTCCGGGGTTGGGAAATTTGTACCGAACTTGTCCGGGAAAAAATCACTCTCTGCAATCTAGTTGGGAACGCTCCAGCCCGGCTATCTCAGAACTCCAAGAAGAATCAAATCGACCTGGATTCTACGATAATCAAGATGAGATGAAAATCCTCAACTAGTAGCCGAAGCCACACGTAAAGTTTGGAAGATCTTCGTAGACAGTGGATACCAGGAAACGAATCGAATGTGAGAAGTGCTGGTATTAGCACAGTAGCCGTGAAGACGGGTCATATAAAAATATAAAAATAAAGAAAACAATTCATACCAAAGGGAAATAATACGAATTCATATTGTGAACTGTTCAGCAAGATTCGTACGAAGTTGGATATACAAACGGTATATTCAGACATTCTAAATATTACCATAGGAAAACATCCGCAATCATAACACTAACGCGGCGGAAAGTTAAGGGCGAAGTGCTGCAACCGGAAGCTCCACGCAACTTCGTTTGGGTTTTCCTCGAATGGAAAAGAAAGAAAACTACTATTTCGAGAACTCACTTTTGTGGTGAAGTTATATACATTGCTGTTCTCATATGGTCCCACGCCATAGAAATGGAACTGGTCCGGACTGGCATACTTACGCTTAATGCGTGAGTGTAAGGACATTCTTGGATTTGTCGCGAAGTCAAACATCATCAATACCCAACTTTGATGTGATTTTAGATTATCGTAGTATTCTGGAGCGATATGGCGAATCTAAATGAGCGATTACACGTCCATTATAAGAAGTACAATTCCTCGGACAATTACTATGTGGTGCCATAAATAGAGGAATTGTAACATAAATCATATAAATTGTACTAAAAAGCCATTGCCATAGAAAATGTAAAGAGGAATGAGCACTAAATTAATATTACCTGACATACCAAATTCACCGGAAAAGCCCCAAGTTCGAAAATTTTCACGTAAATTTTTAAACCAACCTTGGGTAAATTAACACCAGAAACGAAAGGAAAGTCGTGGTGCTCCACATGATATCCAACATTGAATGTAACGAGATTGATCGGTCCATAGTAACTAAGGAACGAAGTAAGCATAGTAAATGAAAAGCAATGGAAAGGGAACTCTGTGACCGAAAAACAAGCATCGAAAGAAGTGAGGCGATTAGGTTTACCTGTAAGTTTCTTGCCCAGGTTGGAAGACGTAGTGCTCAGAAACGAAGTGACCAGCAAGTGGATGTAACCCCAAACCGATTATGAAACCACCGAACAAGAACACAAATGATTTAACACCAAAAACGGTGTAGATGAAATAATCGAAGCATAATTGCAATATGATATTAGCCAGCTCCAAATCCGTTAATGACTAAACATAGCGAACTGAGTTAAGCTGGGTACCTAGTACAACAGCACCCTTAGTAAATGCTAGTGATATAAATGAAACAAAAATTCAAAACATCTTTACTGTGAATTGGATAGCTAACCTTGGGATAAACGACTAGAGGGCGAACACCGTAGAATACTGGTTGTAAGAGCATCCAAATAAGCTTCCGGAACGTCGTACAAAATACTCGAGCTTCCCATTCAGTTGGTACATCTGTATCTATTACATCCTCTCCTATAAGATTTTTACAGATGGTGATTTAGAAACATGTAATTATAAAATCCTAAGTTGCATGTAATATCCTTAATATATTTTCAAAAATTAATGTGAGTAATGCGGAGCACTATCCTAAATTTCGGTTGGCTTCTCCATTTTTCGCTGCTTTGTATATGTATATATATATATATATATTCATATATATATATATATGTACATGTCTATAGATATACATATATATATATATACATATAAATATACATATCTATGAAATATACACATATGTGTATAACTAAATTTTTGGATGGTAAGTCCTCACTGGCTGTGCGGACCCCAGCACAACCTCCATCCTCTCGTCTCGAACCCTTGCTGATCAACTCACTGTGGTTTCGTGGAGTCCTGAGGTCCGCCTGGCCAAAGACTGCTCTAAGTCGTCACTACTACTGGGAACCGCCCGTCCTTGTGGGTCAGAGTGAGAATTGCCAGCATGCGACTAGTTTGTTGCCACGACTGTGGTGGATCCTGGTATTGGTTAACTCTTAGCTGGGCTTCCTGATGGAAACGCTGGACGACTTTTTCTCAGCTTGGGAGACTCTGCCGCGGAGCGAGATCGGAGGGATACTGCCTCCAGCTGTACATGGCAGCCCAACACCCAGGAACACCTCCCAGCCACGATGATTCGGTAAACCGTTGGGAGGTATTATGTGTATACATATGTAAAACAGGTGGCAACGCAACCAGCATCTACAGAAGTGATCGAGATAGCAATTTAATTTGGACGCGTGCTGACGATTTGTAATCATTAACATGTCTGAATACTGCTGAACTTGACCTTCCCTGATATTACAAGGAATTCCTGGCCGGGTCTTATCAGATTTTACTACAAGCGGCGCTCATACAAGCAAATAGCAGGGAGGTGTCCTGCCTTGCGGATAACATTCCTAAGGTGATAGTAGCTCCGTCAATTATTCAGGACTTGCAATCATGTTACGCTCTAGTGCAGCTTTCTCAGGATTGCAAGGGAAAGCACGATAGACAAGCGACCAACACGTTATTGGGTAAAAAGTACGATGCATCATGAAGCCATATCTAAACTCCATACATAAAATTAACCACACCATGTATATCTAAATGAATATATGTGTATAAAAAGCTGAGAGCAAGGCGAAGCGAAGGGCATGCAACGTGGTGTGGTGCTGAACGTGTTAGCCCCCGAAAAGAGTAGTAGCGCGTCTGTTCCTCATCTCAGACACCTGCGGTCCGGAATTTTTCAAATATTTTAGCATAACTGCGTATGTGTAGATTTAACGCTCTGTAATCAAACAAACCGAGGTTCCTATGATGTTCAATGTGATATTTCTTAAATGATACTGACATTGGAATACACATTGGAAGATTAGCAATGAAGCCGAACAAACGATTCTGCAAAATGAAGAAATAGTGGGAATTCTCTATCCTATCATAGATAGAAGTTCATTAAAATAAAAACGCACAGCTAAAGGTCGATAAGTTCCAAATGCTTGGTTGTGGCTGATTTCATGCACTGCTAAAGTTAGAGCATGGTTGAACGTTCCAGACACAAAATATGCTTGTAGCAACACCAAAACCCAGTCGGAATCTAAAAAACTGGTTTGCATATTAAGGTGAGGGAAGGAGGATTCGGTTACATACGAGTCACTTAAGGGAATAAAAGCTCCTGATATCTGTATGGTCTTATTCGCTAAGTCACTGTGGAAGCCTTGATCAAAGATTGTGTGTTCTACTGTGTAAATACGTCTTTTGAGATAAAAATTATAACATAGTAATCACAGCTATACAAAGAAAAGCAACAACCAAATGTTCATAAGGATCTATAAAGAAGGAATACCCTAGTAAGTAAGTATTAAAAATGCAAGGACAGTCAGAGCATCGTCATTTAGATGAGCCGGTGGATTAAAGTGTGCCAAACAGATTTCCAAATTCTCCATATTCTTGCTGAGCAAACACGAGGTGCTATTTTATTCTTTATTCACCAATGAGTTCACGTTTCGGCCGATTTCGCCCTCCTCAGAACCTGGAAAGGTCAAGTTGACTGCAATCTACCCAGCCGAACCCTTCTATAACCAGACACAAAAAAATGCTAAATCAAGATTTCAATCACATTGAACACAGAATAGCTTCTTCGCACACTCACCGCTTTCTACGAGTCTTCCACTGAATATGTCACGTGGAGACCAACTGCAAAGAGTTTACATGGAAGCATAATGTGCCTCACACACGAAAACAACAGTCTTAAATACTGTCCAATATCATGCGTGATTATGAGGCATTCATCTCTGCGGTTCATTTTCAGATTCTTGGAAATAATCCAGAATGCCTCGAGAGGTTTGCGCGTTTGCGTTTGCGACTCCTGCACATGGATCCTCACTTATACTTCAAATCCTTCCCCGTTATGTCTCTGTGTCCTATGCGTGCCTAGTGGGATAGTTGATTTAACTTTAAGTTTACCGAATAGGTGTTCTTTTATATGGACGCATAGTGATCTACCCGTTTTGCCAATGTATTCGTCCACGCACGCTTTACAAGAGATCTGGTAGAACGTATCCCAAACTGTAATTGAAACAAGCTAATAAAAATAAGTCTTTAAGAGTGAGATAAAGCTATTCTGTGTTTGACATGATTGAAATCATAGTTTAGAATTTTCTCTGCTTGGTTATGGAACTCTTTGGCTGGGTAGAGTGCGGTCAATTTGACCATTCCAGGCTCTGAAGGTGAAATCCGCCGAAAAACCGGCTTATTCGTGAATATTAAAATTACAGTTAATAGTAATTAATCAGCATCAATAGAACAGTTTTCCAAGGTTGAAGCACTAAGTTCCATAAAAGATATTTGTTCATGAATAGACAAAAAAAGAACTTACCACGTAACAACCAAGCAAATAAGATTTGTGTTAGTACCATACATACAACCACAACTTTGAACGCTGGGTCCTGCCCGAATAGCTCTTTGATATGCGGGTACTTCTCCAGCATCTCTCGCCGCCTGAAATGAATGATCGCTGAACTTTCTAAAGAACATTGTTTCATGATCGATTTCCTTGCTCTCTATTCGTCAGGCAATAACAATCCAGTACAAATGCTAATGAACAAAGTCGTAACACTGACAAATTTACAAGGTCTATCGAAATTCTTGATCAGTCTGGAAATCAGTAAGAAAACTCGAGAAGATCAATTACTAGCAGAGGCCAACTGATAGCATTTCACGTGACGAAGTGTAAAACCTCAGTTTCCGCTTGCGGACAAAAATTCGTAGTAGAATTCCTTCGTATTCTTCTTTTAAAAAATTAGCTCCATGTGCCTCCCAACGTTTTACCGCCTCATCATGGCTCAAAGGAGTTCTTGGGTGTCGGTTGCGATGTATAGCGGGAAGATTCATCTCCCCTACAGGATCTCCCAAACTCAGAAGGAGTCCGGCGGTTTCATCATGAAGTCCAGCTAAGAGTAAACCAACACCAGGATCCACCGCCGTCATGGAGTCAAACTAGTCGCATGGTGGTTAACCTCCTTCTGATCCACAAAGGCGCGACTGCGTGTGGTGGTGACGACCTGGTGCAGGCATTGGCCTGGCTGATCTTGGACTCCAGCGAACTAAATGGCTAAATCAGCCAAACTCCCAAACAGTGGAAATAATGCTGGGGCCCGCACAACCAATGACGGCAGGTTGTCAAAGTATCCAAGTAGCCCCATGCGAGGTACGAAAGCAGTTAGGAATGCGAAAACAATCGATGCTCTGATGATACCAAAAACTTAATTACAAAGATCGTAATTACACTTATAACATTTACAACCGACAGCTATTGTTACTGTAGTAATAGCCTAAAACTGCGGAAACAAAACGACAAGCAAAATTATCCATTTCAACAGTTCCAGCGTGCAAGTGCTTTTCCATTAAAACATTCTTTTATTAATTCTCTTAGTATTCGATATGCGTGTAGCGCAGCGGTCGGAGGCGCCCTACAACATACATGGAATCGATCCCCGCGCCCATGGCCTACCAAGCCCTCCATCTCTCCGTGGTCGGCGAATTGGTACCAGACTTCTTTGGGAGGAAAGCAAACTGTGTCGATACATCCATAGATCACCGCGAGTCATTTTAATGGCCAGATATGCATTCAATCACCACCAACGATGCTTAATGAAGTCAAATGTGTAGCGGATCCTTTAGTGATTGAACAACGCCGATTGCTTTATCCCTTTTTTAATAATTAATATTCAGCTCACTGCCACTGTTCACATTCTCATATATTTCCTTCTTCCTAGTTCCCCATATCTGTGGAGGTTACTTTTAAAAATTGCTAAAATGATGGACAATGGCCCAGTACTCATTGCAGCAGCTGCAGTAACATGCGTCAATAAAAACTAACTTGATCTGTGTGAGTTTCATTCATCACCCTATGCGAACAATATCGGGTAACCTCACTGTTTACAAAGCAAAAAGAAAACGAATATTTTTTAACAGTTCAAGATGTGGTTTATGCATTAAACTCTTATCAAGACTGTGCAATATTCAACGAATAATAAGGTTTAGGCTAAATAATAACACTCTAGGCGCAAAAAGTAGGCAGAAGGTCTGGTCAAGCATCAAGAATCGAAGATACCGGTTAATCACCTCCACTAAAGTCATTAAGGAGAAAACAGAACTAAATGAGAGACAGATAAAACGAAGGACCCGAATTAAGTGTGTGAACGCGTTAACCTCGGACAGGGTAATAGCGTATTGGATCTCCGTCGCAGACACCTCCGGTCCGGAGTTTCACAAAAATCTCAGCATTATCATGGTCGTTAAGAAAAGTTTACAAAATACTATTAGAAAACTGCTTACTCGTAACATTCACCTGCTTGCGTGCGGTTCTTCATCGTACGACCACGCAAAATCGGCTTTCACAACGGCTTGACCCATCGGTCTGAAAAGTAATGGAGCTGTAAAGTTATCAACAAAGTCACCTTTTAAAGCTCATTAACGTAGCACTGTATATTTTGATATGAATAGGAGGAAAGTTGCTGTTCACAGAGCTCTTAACTACTAGGCATCTCACTGCTACGAAGGTTTTACATGAAGGGTGATGGATGAGCTGAAATCGAGCATATCAAAGAGAATCAAAGACATTGCCTGACCCACATCGCTGTTCTTCCAAAGAAAACGAAGAAAATGCAGAAAAAATTCCAGAAAAGATACCCTAAAACTACCATAACATGAAGTCCATACACATTAATCGGCTCTTGGGAAGATGTCGTTATCAAGATTATCGATTAAGAACACGACTCTGTAGAGAAAACACCTTCACGTCAAAGATATGAAGGTTGTGAGGTCAAGGATCACAAAGAGAATCTTGTCTCCGGGAGAGCTCCACCCGATTCTCTAACGCGGAATCGCGTGGGTCGTAGACGATCGCCAACTCACATCAACACTAACAACAAGCTGCAGAAAAGCGACAGAAGAAGATCTTAAGGAGAGAATAGATGGAAGAACTTCTGAAGCTCGGAATATGGCAGGAAGAGTACTCGCTACACCAGCCGAAGCTTCGCCAGTTGCAAGACGAAGATGGCCGTACTCGTACGCCAAGGCGGAGCAGTAACGGATCCCAGAAAGGCAATGGAAAGCATCATGCACGACTTCTGTTCTGATCTCGTCCGGACGTACGTCCTCATGACTTCATATGAAACGTTTGTCAGAAGGTATGACACCTAGGTGATGGGCTATCACCAGAATTGTGCGGTTTTACGAAGGGATATCTACATGACAATAGCAGATTTCGCCCAATCAATTTGTTGCAGGCCTACTACAGCCCTTAATCAGAGTCATCGTCAACTAAAAATATTGGACAAAGAAAAGTAATGCAAGCAAGCAGTGTTTAGAAGAAATGCATCTCCTTACTCCACATCCACACTAATTATGGAGCTCCCTGATGCATTGTTCTGCTATTTCCGTTCCCATCAACTTAAAGAACTACTTTAATTCTCACATCAAGAAGACGAAGAACTGTGGATCATCGACTCTGACCAGCGGGTCTGATTAAATACGAAGACATCGAAACGTTAGCCGAGATAAATCCCTTTATCAACCTCGTGTAAGCTCAACAACTTAAATACATATTGATTACTTCAATTCTATTGAGCGAGAAACCAAAAAACACGCGAATACTCGTCTATCCCTTAAACCCGTGACAGCCGTTTACATTAGAGAAAGCCTGGCATGCAGGAATTTCAGTCAGGGTTACCTAACTTAGCATCCTGTGCGTGATAATAGAAGCATGCCAAATCACGTGCGAGTGCTAAATCCAAGTTCTCACTTATCTGAACGATGAGAAATCATGCATGGATTCCCACACGTACACCCTAATAACAAGGGCGCGTGTGGCGTAGTGGTCGTGGGCGCCCTGCAACACACACTTAGGACCGAACCTTGCGCCCTTAGCTCACCAAGCCCTCCATCCCTACGGGGTTAGCAAATTGGTGCAAGACTTATCTGGGAGGATAGCAGCACTGACTCTATGGATCGGTAGGCCTCAGAGAGTCATTGTAATGACCAGATATGCATTCAATCACCTCCAACGGTGCTTAATGAAGTCGAATGCATGGCGCATCCCCCAGTGCTCGATCTACGCCGATACATTTACTTTTTTATCTTACATATTAAAGGTAACCGACGATCGAAGGCCGCTACTAGTGGGATTCTTAGTGACGTCAAACCCACACGAAGAAGAACAACAAACCATCATTGTTAGAACTGCTCTGCTCATTAAAGCATTAAACGAAAACCATGACGTCATTCGTGCTACTCGAACGTCGTGCAGATCCTGAATATATAAGAACATACGGTGGATCTCCCTCGAGTACGAGAACTGAAGGATTTATTCTGGAAACAGGCCAGTTAAATGCAAAGACAAGCTCGTAGCGGCTAACCCACATCCTCAGCAACCAAACACGAAATGGAATGACCTTCAAAAAATCGCTGTACTTCCAAGCAAACATCGAACGAGTCCCGGGAGTGAGAAGACTCTAAAAGCAAGGCAACAGATTCCTGGATCAGAAACCTAATGCAACGACAACAATGCGCAAAAAAAGACAGCAAAGATCTCCTATTTCTGCGCTAACCCTTTGGCCTTCAATGTTTTCCCAAGAACAAGGAGAAGGGATATCAGGGAACCATCAAAACATAGAATTGTACCCTAGACATCGATCCACTCAAGAAAAACCGCAGACGGGATATCATGAATATGCTGCCTTCCGAAGAAAACGATCAAAGTGTTCCTTTACAGAAAACATCTAACAACCAACGGTAACAGGACCGACCTTCTATGCAACTGGATGGATTTTCGTCCCAATCCTTGGAGATTCCTAATCATCAGTCCTTAGTCCTCGAGGAATTGTTCAAAGAAACAGGTTTCCGCTTACTCCAGTACCACACTCGCGATGAATTTTAACAAAAACGTAGTTCAAATGTGGAAACTTTTTGTTCCACAGCGTATCCATTCGCAGTCAAAAGCCGTGCCCAGCTGTTTTCCATCTCCAGAACGTATAAATGGAAGGGTTTTAAGGTTTACGAACTCCTTTCATGGGTAATACATCGAAAAGAATGAGAACAAGAGCCAAAATATGGACGTCAGTCATCCAGGAGTAATGATTGAGGTAGCCAGAAAACAATAACAAAACTTTTTATTTACTGACTACTGTAGTTTTCCCGGCAGAACTTGGACCTCGAGCCAGATCGAGCCAAGACTTTCTGAGATGTTAGGTAGACGGGTAGCTGAGAGAGAGGCAAAGCAAGAGCCTCAGTGGGGCAGACTGTAACGCGAAATCCCCGGAAAGGGTAATCGTGGGTTCGATCTGGCCTGTAAGCTAAGTTTTGCGAATGTCTGAGCATCAATGCGGTTGCATTTCAAACAACAGTTTTTATGAATTTTATTGTGAGAATCATATCCCCTTACTAAAATACTTTGTATCCCGATGAATGACTCTAATTGTACGACGAATGAAAAAGAAATGTATATTACGTCCTTTTATTTACTACACAATGCAAACAAATATGGGAACAACAAAAGGAACAACAACGCCCTAGAAAGGAAAGGAAGTCTTCACAAGGACTTTATAACATAACAAATAATGGTGTGACTACTCGACTATTATGTGGAATTAAACATTCCGTAAACAATATTTAAGCCTCTGCGATTAACGGTTCCTCCTCATCCTTCTTTTCTTTCTTCTTTCCTTTTTTGCTACGACGCTTTTCCAACTAAAAGAATTTTAAAGCTGCATAGAGTAGAAAGCTGTCGAGAATTACACATACCTTTTCGATTTCTTCTTCTGAAGCAACAGGTAACCATTCATCAATGTTTAGTGCGTAATGCTCTTCACCAGGAATTGTCATCAGAAGTGCTCTATAACAGCAAATCTACACAGAAAAATGTGGATCGGAGACGATTCCTTCTCGAAAAGTGAATGTATTAATAGCTCCCTGAACATTTATATAACCTCGCCTCTATATGGGCAAAATAAAGATGACCGTCGTAGATTTCCTACTTGTTACTTCACCATCAAAACCCATTAATAAACATACCTATTAATAAATGGTCCTAAGGCTGGATTTCTATGTGAACATGCAGCTTTCACCACTGCAGCAATGTTTGCTTCAACTTGCTGGTCTGGCATACTAAGCTAAAACGATAAAATAACAATAACTAATACTGTATTAGAATTAATTGTTTTGAGCGGATTTATAAACATGCAGAAATCTGACTAGAATGTAAAAATAATAAAGGATAAAGCTCTCGACGTTGATCAATTCCTGATGGATGCGTCATGCATTCGACTTCACTAATCATCGTCGGAGGTGGTTGAATGCATATCTGGCCTTTACAACGACTCGTGGTGGCCTACCGATGTATCGAGTCAATGGTGCTATCCTCCCAGGCAAGCCTGCCGACCCTGGAGGGTGAAGAGCTTGGTGGGCCATGGGTACGGGAATCGATCGCATGTGTATTGCAAGGCACCTCCGACTACTGCGCTATATGCACAACTACAACGTATCCATAAAATATTCCAGAAAGTCTAAAAAATTCGCAGCAATGAATAAGAAATAGACTAAGACTTTAAAGCAGTGCATGGTTCAAAAAGTGTTCCACAAATTCTAATGCATAAAAGTTTACAAGCTGAAAAGGAAAGAAACACTGTATCACTTACCTTACCAACTACAGCATCGCTAAGTCCCCAAATCGGGTAAACTGGGTCACCTTTGATTGCAAGCTTAACACCATTCTTGAACTTCTGTATGAGTTCGGGGAGATCTTCCCCTAGACCACCTAAATAAACGTCATTATATAGATCTATAAATCCCTTTGTGTCAAACTAACTTTCCAAGACCTACCATTCGATCGTGTGGGGAACCTAGTGCGCAATATTCCCCTAAGAGGTAAAATGTAGGTTGCCATATCCATGTGAGCTACACAGAAATCGTAGTCATCTGTACGGAACTGGCCTTTTATAATCTGTATATGGAAACTCGTTACTTAGATAAAAATTAAGTTGTGTTTACAAGCAATACAACAATACTTAGTACTCAAAACAGAATAAAAATCAGAAACAATCAAGCTAGCTGAGGCCAAATTTGAAATTTTGAATTACCAACCTTTTTGACCACATCTTGCCCAAGAGCTATTTCCGCTCCTGCTTCCACGGCGACTTCTTGCAATTTTGGATCGTTAACAAATGCCAATATCGTTCGCTTCTCTTTGTGTTCAAAGGGGAATGGGACAGGTACAATTTCGTCAGAGTTCGAGACCATTTTAGTCTTAAAATAAACTCCAAATTTAATCCGGAAATTTCTTGAATTCGGATAATATTCAGTCGTTTTTTTACAGCAGCAATTACAGAATAATTCATTTGCTTATCAGTATGCAAGGGAATTTCTCAGTGCAACAAGTGCCAACTCATACTACAGTTCAGTGAGCAATCAAATATTTGGATACTCGAATGGCCCGTCTACACTGATTGTGCGGGCACCAACATAACCTCCATTTTTTCGGAGTTTTTCTGGCCGACACCCAGGAACACCTCTTAGCCACGATGAGGCGGTCGATCTTTGAGAGGTGTCAATTAAATAGATTTGAAAGCAATTCTATGTAAAATCGGGTCAAAATGCAGCTATAAATTGGCATATTTTAGGAGGTCCACTCAAGATCACCCCTCACCAAGGTCTCCCAAGATGAGAATAATCTCGTTACTTTCATTTAGAAACGGATTTAAATGTAGCTCAACAAGTCAAATCAGAGCACCTGTGGTACTAAAATAGCAGCTATCTAGGAAATCTACCATCAATCCACATCTGAGGGCAACTGCTGTTAAAGGCCAATTGAAAAGACCCTATCAAGACGGTCTAGGCATAACGGAGAGGAACTCCTACCAGATCAAAAAATTGCTAATCATGCTAATCAATTAGAAACTAAGCAAGAGTAGGTGGAATTTTTGTGAACAGGAAATAATGGGGACGTACTTGTTTTTCCGTGTTCATGTTCAATTCGAGCCTTAACCTTAACGGTGCGTTCGTATTGTTATAAACGGACGGTTGCTGCACTTCACGATGTCGCAAAAGAGCTTCAGCGACCGAATAGTACTGCGTTTTAACCTTACTTCTAGATAGGAAGATCTTAATATGGTGTGAACTTTTGACCAAACCGCCTACCTGATGAATATGTTAGTCAAGGGCTTATCTGGAAGATCCTTCTCGTCGTCCTGACATAGTCGACCAGGAAATTGTTGCGATGGCGACAGACTAAGCAAAAATAAGAATCAGGATTACAGAAGTAGGAAATAGTTTATTACCAGGTAACAGCGAAACTCAATTCTTTCTTCGATAAGCTCACATGGGGTTGATAAAAGGATAAAAGATAAAGCTCTCAGTGTTGATCAATCCACGAGGTATGCGCCATGCATTCGACTTCATTAAGCATCGTTGGAGGTGATTGAATGCATATCTGGCTTTTATAACGACTCGCGGTGGCCTGCCGATGTATCAACCCAGTGTTGCTATCCTCTCCGACCAATCTGGCACCAATTTGCCGACCCCAGAGGGATGGAAGGCTTGGAGAGCCTTATGCGCAGGAAATCGATCCCATTTGTATTGCAGTGCGCCTCCGACCACTCCACCACACGCGCCCTATGGTTGATAAATAATCTTTACGTTCGGCTAACGTCTCGATGTCTTCTGCTTCATCGCAGCCGATGATCCGAGTTGATGGTCCATGGTTACCATGGTCTAGGTCAAGTAGACGAACAATTCTGTACCATGGTCTCGGATCATCGGCTTTGATGAAGACGAAGACGTTGAAACGTTAGCCGGAAACAAAGATTATTTGACAACCTCATGTAAGCTTATTAAAGAAATAATAGATATTGACTAGTCATACCGAAACTAAGCAAAATTCGATTTTGAAATGTAGTGAAATTGAAATCTACACGCGATTTCATCCTCTTCATAGTCAGAAGGCAATGACGTTGGTCCCTAAATAGGCGTAACTGGACTTACAGATTTCTCATTCGTCGAATGTTGATCCTTTCCATAAAAGTGTACTGTTTCCTGGCTGCTTCACGTTCTTCCCTCTTCAGTCTTCGTTCAAGCCTCTGTTGTCGAGTAATGCCTTGTTTAAGCGCACGCTTACGACCTATAAGTAGTTAAAGAGCCATAGGTATTACTATTCTAAAGTACAATTTCTTACCTCTCAGCTGAGCAAATTCTGCTACAGTGGGCCTCAGCAGTTCAGAGGATAGAGGGTCCTTAGCTGAAGATGTCAGTAGAGTTCGGAACAAACAGAACATCTGAAATCGACCGATAAGGACAGGTTTCTAGAAGTTTCTACGGTTCTACAAACAGGTGATTTGCATCCTAATGGATGAATACAACTGAGGAGAAGGTTTATTAACAGAATTACTTGTAGAAAACGGTGGTAACCAGTAAGATCCCAATGAATGAATGAACAGGCTCACCAGAATTTTATTCGCTCTCGATACGGTAGTTTTTCAGCTAGTCCGCGATTACGAATCGATATTGCGGAAGCGGTCGATGTTGTCGTCGTTTTGGACGGAGTGCGCCATCGATCAGCTATCGTTTACTTGTCGCCATCATACTGGTTTAGCTAATCAGTATTGATCAGTATTGCTGGTTTAGCCTCGACTGATCCTAAGTATAAGCTTCTTCTTTGGTGGTTTTCGAACCGACGTTTAATGAGATCCACCCATACAGTACATTTGTCGTAGTCCGTCGTAGTTTTGTGGTGGCCCCTTTTTTTGTGATTTCCATGATGTCACCTCCGGTTTTCATATGTGCTACGGATTTCTTCCAGGAAAATGACATCTGAGGTGACGATTCCCGACAGCGAAAAGATTCGCATTGTTTCGGATTTTCTTCAACATGCACCACCAGGAGAATTTAACGAGGTGGTCCCATATAACTTCGATGGTCCAGTTCTGTTTTCCATGTCTAATCATCCTCCTTAAGGTGTTCAATGCTGTACGAATGTTGCTCAACAATGATCAGTTATTGAAAGAAGGTTGCTCGCAAGCTGTGGTGAGGTACAACGAAAGCCAGTTTGCCCCGGTGAAGCTCGATGGAGTTGAGAAACAGGTACGTCGGCCTCATAGCACGTTTTAACTGTGTATTTTGTCTAAATGTGTGGTATTAGAACTGATTATGTATCCTTTGTGTTGTCAATGAGAGCTTGGTATTGTAGTCCCAGTTGTTCTATAGTTGTTAACCTTCGGACCAATCGAAGATATCGAAAATGCCAATCAACTTAGTAACTAACTAAGGCAAGCTTCCCCTTGGTCCACTCCAGCCTGCTCTATAGATATTTACGTGTCATCTATAAATTGATGATCGCTTGTAATCTCTTAAGCTTAGGAACACCATACTTTGCTTGGATACTTAGATGGCCCGTCCTCATTGGTTGTGCGGGCTCCAACATATCTTCCATTTTTTCGAAGTTTTGCTGGTTTAGCCATTGTGGTTCCCTGCAGTTCCGGGATCAGCCAGGCCAACGTCCGCCCCAGGTCATCACCACTGCAGACACTAGCCGCCTTTGTGGGTCATTGATTTCCCTCCAAGCGAGTAGTTTGTTACCAGGACGGTAGTGGATCCCGGCGGTTTACTCTTAATTCGTAGGAGTTATTTCGTACTACTAGTTGTTATGAGTTAAAGCGGATTAGAATTTTTAATTGAAAGAACCTATCGGTAGTATAATGAGAGCGCATACTTCATGAATGTTGAACAGCTTACGGATTACTCTGAAGATGAAGACCATGTGGGTGAGCGATTTGGAAGTGTAACCAGGTTCACACAGTAAGCATGTTGACTATGGAGCTGTAACGATTCTTAGCTTTGCTCGTAAAAGAGTGCTATGAGAGTTTTGCATTTCATTCCTAAAAAGTGGATGGAGTTTCACCAGATGAGTTTCTGATTTTTTACTTACTCTTTACTTAAATATGCTCGTTATACAGTTCTATCTGTTTAATTGGGTAGTATTTTAAAACCACTCCATTTGTCTGTATTCATATCGAAGTTGTACTCGACAACAAAGAAAGGTTGAAGGAGAAATCTTGGGCAATATTACATTATTAGATCCCAATTGTTTACTTGGTTTTGTTGAAAAAATGGAGTGCCTTCTTTTGCGAGACGAGTTTTAGTGTGAAGATGGATTTATCTACAATTTCACAAGGTTTGGGTTATGATGACTCTCTATGTTTGACAAACCTCTGCCGTTGCTTGTTTGCTAAATCATCTTCGATTAATTTTCTGTATTTCTATGTGTTATACAATCCTAAGAAATCACAATGTTTTACCTTTTATTTTCTGCCTACTACGATTTTCACGGCAGGGTGCTAAGCGAAATACAACCACAACGTTGCTGAGATATTTACAAAGTTTCGGACTGCAGGTGTCTATGGTGGGGAACGAACGCGCTATTGTCCTTTCCGGGGAGAAATGCGTTCACCACCACACCATACGGGTCCTTCGTTTCGCCAGTATCTCAGCTGTGTTGTGGGCTCTCCAGATCATTCTCGTTGACGGGTGATTGCTGAATGCGCTGATCGATAGAACTAGCTGAGAAACAGGCGAAATGAAAGGACCGCATGGTGTGGTGGTGAACGCGTTACTCCCCGGAAAGGACAATAGCGTGTTCGTTCCCGACCATAGACCCTTGCAGTCGTAAGAAATTTTTTTTCATCTCACTTAAGGGAAACGTCCCATTATAATAGAATTTGTTCTGTTTTCGAAAAGAGTACCTACAGAGCGATAACGTCCATTGCTCCTATTTTTCATTGTGATATATTGTCATGTTGATTCCATTAGAAAATTGTTTGAGATCGTGACTTTGAATTTAGGGCATCAGAAGAAGGCAGATCAGCCAGTTATCCCTTGTTCTGTCTATGAATCCATTAAATCTTTCGAGTGCATCAGCTATTGATCATTGCCCTCAAACGTGTATATTTTGACTTCGGAATCTAGATTACGATTGATAATAGAGATCTGTATAAGATATCTCTGTAATATAAATAATGTATTAATCACAATAATGCTGAATGTTTGCAGAACTCCAGATCGCATGTGCCTGCGGTGAGGATCGAACACGTTATTGTTTCTGGGGGCTAACGCGTTCACCACCACACCATGCGGGTTCCTTCGTTTTGTATGAAAAAAGGACCAGCATGGTGTGGTGGTGAACGCGTTAGCACTAAGCAACGGTGACAGTGTGTTCGGTCTCCATCGCATGCCATGCCATGCAAAAAAGAATAGGCAGTAAATAGAAAAGTGATTGCAGTGTATTAATCGCCGAATGCAAGTTGGGACATGGTGGAAATATTTTTTTTTGTCGATCTTTCGGTATTGTTAAAGAGTAATTAATGACTAGATGATCATTAAGTTTTTCATATAGATTTTAAGTTACCGGATCTATGTAGGGCACTTTTTCAAACGAGTTCATTTGAAAAAGCATGATTTTTCTGTAAATCTTCATGTTAATTTCTTTCAGACTCTAATCACAGCATTCAACGATATCGGAGGCGGACGCTACGTGGATGATGCCTCAAAGAAGTCGTTCAAGTACGATCACCTTCGCAAAGAAGCTAGCGACATCCAACCCTATCCTGCTGAATCAACTGCGTTAGAATCGTGGCGAGCAGCGTTGCAGAAAGTATGCTTTCAATTGCTTATTGTAGTCATTCAATGTCGATTCAGTTTTTGATCACTAAATTTTTAGGAACTGGACATTTATATTGAAGAGCACTATGCTAAATCAGGGATCGGCTGTGTGTTTGTGCGTAATGGGAATTTCACGTTATGTATCGAGTCACATCAATTTCAACCCAAAAACTTTTGGTGTGTTCTTGTTATTTCATTATTTTTCGTTCATTATTATGTGACTTGTTCTCACATTTTTTGCATATCCCAACACCTCTTTTACCCGATTCGTTGCCTCCCAATCTTCATCCACGGAGGTTTTCGAATTTAGACGTAGGTTCTATTGGTACTTGGGCGTTTTGGTTTCTTCATGGATATTGCTGGAAGTTGGTTGAGTTGAGTATATGTGAAATCATGGGATGCCCTTGTTAGAGCTTTTCCAGATTTTCATCACACATAGGTATGGTACCAATATGTAGACCTTGGAGGGAAGGGTCTGACTTTGCCAGGAGCACCTCTATTGTATGAAATCTCTGACAACGTTTTCTCTATAAATTGTTGCCGTATAGCACATTTCATTTTACTGCCTTGATCTTTTTTGTGCAAATTCTATTATTAATTGTTATCTAGTAATGGTCGCTGGCGATCTGAGTGGAAAATTCCTGTCGGTGACGGTAAGATGGGTGCTCAGGAGCTTATCGGGAACGTCAAAGTACAGGTGAGACAAGTGCTAAGTGGTTTTTGGATTTTGTAAGGAACCCTTTTAGGTACACTATTACGAAGATGGAAATGTTCAACTATTTTCTGAAAAGGATTTTAGCGTAAAAATACAAGTAACAGTAGGTTTCTCTCATTGATAAAGCGCCAGTTATCGTTTTTGCTCATGGTCGTTTAGAGCGACGTTGACAAAACGGCGAAGGAGATCCTACAGTCTATTCGGGATGAAGAGGGAAAGTATCAGGTGTTTTTTGTTTTCGTCAATACTTCACAGAATGTTTTTAACTACTGTTTTATTTGTTTTCGACATTAGAAAGTGTACTCTGCGCACCCTTTTATACATTACAAAACCTACCATGATATAACCATTTCAAGAACCTCGCGATGGCATTTATAACCACGTTGTATTTGGTTGCGAAGTATTTGCAAGAATTGTTATCAAATTATATGGGTATCTATATATATATATATATATATATATATATATATATATATATATATATATATACATGTACGCAGTAGTTCAGTATTTCTATAGTTTTTTCTTAGTTTCATTCTTTATACTGCTTCTGCAAGAGGAAATCGACAGTTCCTTGTTTCGTCGTGTTTTCCTTTACCTTTTTGATGAATGACGTGTGACATTTTTCCACGAGATTATTCTTTACTTATAGCATGCTGTACAAGAGAACTACGCATCGATGTCCGACAACACTTTCAAAGCACTGCGACGACAGCTGCCGGTTATTCGTGCTAAAATGGATTGGCATAAGGCAAGTAGTATTTCTTTCGGCAGGTGAACTTTTTTGTGTGTTTCACTTCGACAGGCAAACACCAGGTTTATATTATAGAATCTATTAGCACACAATAGTTAACGTTTCTGCGATTTCGCCTTCTTCACAGCCGTTCTATTCTTTACAAGTATTCTAATTAATTGATGTAGTGTAGCCTCATAGTGTTTCTTCTTCTGTTATGCTGATGGCATAAGGCGTCGTGCTTGCTGTTGCATTGTGGTAACGAAGGACTGGAGCAAAATGTTTAATTCGGTGTTGAATAGTTTACTAGTTTAGTTAGCTTAACAGGTTTCTTTGTCTCGTAGCTTACAAGTACTCGTTGTAGTAAGCTTTTTTTACTATTCTGTTCCCTATACTCTTAAAAGAGCGCGTGTGGGGCAATGGTGGAAGGCAGCCACACAGATACAGATGTGATCGATCCCCCATCCTTGGTCCACCAAGCTTTCCATCCTTCCGTGGTTGGGAAATTGGTAGCATACTTATCTGGGAGGATGGCACCACTGGTTCGAAACATCGGTAGACCACCGCGAGTCATTGTAAAGGGCAGATATGCATTCTATCACCATCAACGATGCTTGTT
Organism: Angiostrongylus costaricensis; assembly: GCA_900624975.1. Classification (NCBI taxonomy): domain Eukaryota; kingdom Metazoa; phylum Nematoda; class Chromadorea; order Rhabditida; family Metastrongylidae; genus Angiostrongylus; species Angiostrongylus costaricensis. The sequence goes on along the minus strand of UYYA01003822.1, from coordinate 393,230 downwards.
GAATTCGAAAACGCATTCGCAACCTTCTGCATCGATTTCATTCTATATGGGCACGAAAATTAATTCGATTTCACCTTTGGACCAACATATCAAATTTCATTTTAAACTTTATTGACTGAAGCAAAAATCGATGGAATCTAGAGATTTTCGCTAGTATTGTAATGGTAAATTGACTCTACCGAAATGAAATCCCGATTTTCTAGAGTTGTGAAACATAGTTTTTCTTGCCTTTTTTTTTTCGTCAAGCTAGTACCTTAGATAGGAAATGAATATAAAGTGTGATTTCCTTTAACAGGAGGTGATTATTTCTTTGACTATTGTGCTCCGTTGCTGTACTCGCATTAAATTTTTTTCTAAGCAATAGTGTTCGTTTATGTCTACATGGAAATTTCAACTTCAGTTATTTAACATTAAAATATAACTCTGGAAAACTACATATATCCTTCGGTTCGTTGATCGAACTCTATTCTATGGTTGAAGAGGAGATGGTTCACTGAAGAAGACCTGACTCGACACGAAGGCGAAGCTGCCACGTCGAGACGAATAACAAGCGAGGACCATCGACTCGGATCATCGGCTCTAAGGAAGACGAAGACGTCGAAACGTTAGCCGAAAATAAACATCATTATCAACCTCGTGTAGGCTCATCAAAGAAAGAGTACATATCTATTCTATCAGTTACCAGGCGGATCAGTTCTCAATTCTTCAAATGATCTAGTTATTGGAGGAGAGTTTTCTGTTTTTGAAGAAGTGAAGAGGATACGAATATGTCGTTGTTGCCGTGCAGTACATTTTCCAACATTTATTTTAAAATGTTGTTTGAAGTTGCGCTCACAGAGAATGACATTTATACCATTTTGCTCTACGAGTTTGAAATTAAAAATATCCCAGTTGGTTGAACTCAAAATTTGAGCTGAGTCGAGTCAAATGCAGCGATTAAGATCGCACAATATGCGGATGTCTCGTAAAGTTTAGAGGTAGCGTGGCAGAAGAAGTCTTCGGCGTCCATCTGCAGTTAACGATGACCATCTGGAGCCAAGTTCCAAGCAAGATTTCGAAAAGCTGTTAGAGACGTTTCTGACGAACTCATCGTGCACCATTCAGTAATCGATCGTCATTTTAAACACACCGTAGAGATGAAAATCTTTGTAAGAGGGTACCACACCTTAACGTAGAGCAACGGGGTCGTCGTTATGAAACATGATGTGGATTTCTTTTATGTGACTGGCAATTATCCAGTTCTTGACTGCAGTGTGGGATGCGATGAAAAAACAGTGCTACACACCAATCAACGGTATTGGCGCAATCACTAGACTGCAGTGAGGTTTCTAAACACTTCAAAGCATGAAAGGAAGATTGAAATGGCAATATAGAGGTCCGCATTGTATGAATTCACCTCAAGTTTCTTAATCATGACAATGTGGTCATTGCAGAGAAGTGTCACAAAATCGATGAAACGTTGAGATAATTTCACCATATATGCGTACCAATAGTCTTCCGAAATCGTCTAATTCTTTTACATTGTAGCTTCTCTCCAATGCAGCTGACGCTGCAAAGAATTAAACTATTTCCGTTGTCCTTTCCGGAGAGTAACGCGTTCACCACCACACCACGGTGACCCGGTTGACTGGCTCGCTAAATGTCTGATTTGTATAATGGAATGCTTTATTCGCCAAATCCTCCCGAATTTGCGTAAAATACTCGCTGATTTTTTATCTATACCTAAAGCAAACATACAATAACTTCTATTTAGAATTGATATCACCAAGAATATCTCAGAGTTGATGTCAATACAGTCATGTGTTTTTCTGATGACTACTGACTACTAGAATTTTTGTGCTTGTAGCCTGTAAAACTGTAGAAGAGCATTTGTTTTGTCTGTTTAAGGGTGTATGTAGAGTTTATAAATTGGTCTTTCGTTTTTAAACTTTAGAAATAAAGTTTCGGAGAAAAAGAGCAAACGAGAACTAGACTTGAAAATCGAAATCGATCGAATCGAAAGAGAAAATCGGAATTGAGAGTTTTTCAACTTTCGCTTTCGAAATACGGAGAGCAGTAGACAAAAATACGCTTTTCTAGCCCTGTTAAATTCTAACTGGATGCCCTGTATTTTCTTGCTAAAAACCTGTGTATTCCACTAATTTTTATACCAGTAAACTCCATGATAAGTTGAGATGTATTCGGTTGGATTTAGATGTCTCCATTGTTTTCGCTCAATTTACAATCTTCTCAGTTTGTTATGTGGTAACCAACTTGCTTGCCCGTTTACTTGAGATGAGCGGAATCCTATATGGTAGTAGTAAACTTGTTCGCTTGTTTAGTGGTAACATTATGCAAATGTATTGAATTTTAACTAGAGCTAGTCAAAGAATTACTATTGAATTACTTCGCAAAAATGTTAGATTAATTGCCTGTCCAAGCTGAAAATCCGACAAACATAGCATTGCATAGTCACATTCAATCTTTACATGTATTCATAAACTTAACATGAGCTTATTTCATTCCTGCGATGTGTTAGTGGCTAGATTTTGAAAGCTCTCTTTTATTTTTTATGGGGATTTATACTTAGTGAACTTGAAGTATATTGGAATTGAATTATAATTTAACATGGAGAAGCATAAAGCTGTCGGCGTTGACCAAGCCCTGAGGGGCACCCCATACATGCGACTTCGTTAGGCATCGTTGGAATTGATTGAGTGCATATCTGGCCTTTACAACGACTCGCGATGGCATACCGTTGTATTGAGCCAGTGCTGCTATTCACTCAAACAAATCGAGCACCCATTTGCCGACCACGAGGTGATGAAAGGCTTGGTGGGCCTGGGGCGTGTGGACCGATCTCATGTGTATTGCACGGCGCCTCCGACCACTGTGCTACACGCGCATAGCTTAACATAAGCTTATTTAATTCTTGAGATGTGTCAGTGGCTAGATTATGAAAAGCCGCTCTTATTTTTCGTCGGGAATTATACTTACTAGACTTGAACTGTACTGAACTTGACGTATAATTAACTTGGAATGCTTGGTTTATATTCACATTATAATTCAATCGGTGTAATCTTTCATGTCATCTTGGAAGGCTGGATTTCTTCCATTTGTCGAATTTTCATTTCAGGTGCAGTCATATAGAATTGGTCAAGAAATGAAGCCGCAGTGAGCTCTGCAAAACTGCCCATTTGCTGCTACAATTCTTTCTTCTTTCAGTTCTGTGCTCTTGTTCGAATTCATATATTTTCTAAACCGTTATGCAGTGGTTTTTTTGCTTTGGTTATCTGCACTAGTTGGAAACTGATTTTACAGGTTTATCTTCGTGAAGTCATTTTGTACAATATTTTTCTTTTTTTTCAGAATTTCCATAAACCTCGATGATTTTCTTCTGAGTGTTGTTATGACAGTTTTCTATGGTCACCATACGTTTCCTCTCAAGTTGTTAACGTACAGTTCTTTACAAATCCGGCTGTAAAGCTTCTTCGACTCCACGATGAAAGTAGTTAGCTATTGAATTTGGCAATGTTTTCTCTTGAATTCTTACCGATGCCTATCCTCGCGAACTGTTTCGCCGTTTAAATTATGACATGTTTTGCGATGGTGAACTCCTTGTATATTTTAATAAACTTTGTTTGCAATATCCCCGTCCATATTGCTTATGAAGTCCTTTCGTCTCATGTACTTCCCTAGATATGGACAGTACGTATTGATATTATATTTACACTGTTTGATGTATTTGTGCTGGCAATGACTTCTATTCCGTTTCATTAAAACTTTATAAATAGAGCGGGGAAGTTTTTTTTCTCAAATTAAAATTTTCGGGTTATCTTCGTATTTTTGTTGAGCAAACGCGAGGTGTTACTATTCTTTGTTCACGATTAAGCTGACGTTTCGGCGAATTTCGCCTTCTTCAGAGCCGCTTTCTATGAGGTTTCCACTAAGTATGTCACGTAGAGACCAACCGCACAAAAATCACGTGGAAGTATAATGTGCACATTATACTAATTATAATATAAGTATAATATATATAATAGTATATTATAATATACTAATTATAATATAAGTATAATTAATTATAATAATAATATAAAATTAATTAATTAATTATAATATAATTATAATAAGTATAGTATATATATAATAGTATATTATAATATACTAATTATAATATAAGTATAATAGTATAATGGGCACATTATACTTCCACGTGATTTTTGTGCGGTTGGTCTCTACGTGACATACTTAGTGGAAACCTCATAGAAAGCGGCTCTGAAGAAGGCGAAATTCGCCGAAACGTCAGCTTAATCGTGAACAAAGAATAGTAACACCTCGCGTTTGCTCAACAAAAATACGAAGAAAATCACTTGATCAATGCCGAGGTTAATAGAAAGTCGGTCGTGGCAGTTTTCGGGTTATTTGACGTTACTCGTTCATTAGGAACGCTTGTAGCGCAGTGGTCGGAAACGGCCTGCGATGCACTTCGGATCGATCCCGGCACACCGGGCTCACTAAGCCTTCCATCCCGTCGGGGTGGACAAATTACTACCAGACTTGTCCGGGAGAATAGCAGCACTGACTCGATACATCGGTAGGCCACCGTGAATCATTGTAAAGGCCAGATATGAATTCAGTCACCTCCGAGCAATGCTGGATGAAGTCGAATGCATGACGCATCCTTCAGGAATTGATAAACGGCGAGAACTTTGTCCTCAATTTATCCTTTTTACTCGTTCGTCTTCTATGTAGTGCATGACAAGTGGGATACTACATCTTTTATGCCGGCAAAGTGGTCTCGTCTTGTCGGTAACGTCTCGTTGCCATGACCCACATTCGAATGATGATTCAGTTGTCAATTCGGTGACGTCAACGTTGGTTGTTATGGTAGAAGACCAGTTATAGTGACTTCATTTCCAGTTTTTCCATGAATGGTTTCGTTTCCGGAAGATATTGTCCGAACTGTACCTGTGTAATTTCCTTTAAATAGGTTACAGTTCCCATGCATTCAGTGCGGTGTTACTAGTTGGTCTTTCCAGTATTGCTACTTAGTGCTCTTGGTGTTGCACAAGTGCCTTCTCTGCCCTAACAAGCTCCATATAAAGGGGATTTTTAATAACCAGCAGGGGATCAACTTTTTTGGGTATCATTTCATATCACTTCTTCCAATGGAACGGGGTTTTCTTTCTTTGACTACGTTGTTGTCATGGTAGACTATTGTTGAGGTTTTTATACTAAAAGAACAATTTTGTGAAATACAAAGTAAAATATTATTACTGAAGGAAAGGCTAATATTAAAACTGTTTACTATTGGTGGTTAGGGGATTATCTTTCAATAGCTATGTGAATTTGGAGGTTGGTTTTATTTACTTTATTGATTTTATTTTACTGGCGTAGCAAAGATGTATTATTACTATGAAAACTATTGACGCTTTTACGTCCTGTTAATTCAATCTATTCAACCTCTTTTTCTTTTGTTTCTCTAATTATTCTAACTATTCTCGAATATGCCTGTTAGATAGCTTACTAGTAGGTTCTTACCTCCGTGGGCAATGTCATGGTTCTGTGGACCTCTTCTACTGTGCTTTGGTGGGTTCCGGTCGGCTGCAGTTAATTTACCTCGTATTTCTTAGTCATTTAGCCATTGTTTATTATTAGTTTAGTTATTACTAGTTCTGGTTATTGATTTTTTAGCTGTTTCTTTTTTGTTTCGCTCTTCTCTTCACGTTTTGCATTCATCAGTTTGCTGTTTATGAATACGTATGTTCCAGATATGACAACCATATCAACGACTGCTGCAACTATTACAGCTAATCTTCCGAGGTAAATTTTGTATATGGTGAAGTTTATAATGGATTTTTCTTAAAAGAATATTTTTCTTAGTACCGACCATTTTGAATGCAAGGTGATTGTTTGGTTACTTTGTTAGCCACAATTGTCTGTGTTTTCCATTTGGAAGCATAACTGGTTAGTGAGCTGTGGTGACTTCAAAGGCAAGAGTTGTGAGTGCGTTATTGAGTGATGTAGACTACTATTATCCTGCAACGATTATTCTTTTAGGTTTCTACGAAATCCAGTGGTCAGATTGGGAGATTTAAAGTCTTAGGATTTGGTAGAGTATTACTCGTTTCTTTTGGACTTTTTAAATTGCGTTATTTTGCGTCTCTATAGCGCGAAGTGCGTGTGTGGGGCAGTGGTCGGAGGCACCCTGCGACTTAGACATGGGATCGATCTCCGCCTCCATGGGTCGGCAAATTGGTACCAGACTTGTCTAGGAGGATTAGAGCACTTGCTCGATACATCGGTGGGCCATCACGAGTCATTCATTGTAAAGGCCGGAAATGCATTCAATCCCCTCCAGCGATGCTTAATAAAGTCAAGGGTATGGCGCATCCCTCAGGAATTGATCAGCGCCGAGAGCTTTACCCCTTATTTATCCTTTTTATAGCACGAAAATCCGTCATTTACTTGTACTCTAATTACTTTTGCCTTTTGTATTGGAATCATTTGTTGTCTTAGTTTATTGTAGTGCTTATGCGATTTGTAGCACTTATACTAGCGGTATTTACCTGAGTGCCGTCCGTCACCTGCAAGAGTTTTGGCTGGATCGTTTCGTTAAACTGAAGCACAGTGGCAGTAAATAGTAGAATAATAGACACTAAATAAAAAGTTAACATGGTGATTTCGACTATAGCCTAAGCTTAACTAGGTTCAATGCTGATTTGTGCTCTCCAGATCATTCTCGTTAACGGGTGATTGCTGATGACACCGTTAAGTTAGAAAGCCCTCTAATAGAAAGACAAACCAAGAGCCGCAGTATTACAGTGGTAGCACGTGAGCTTTCGAAGGGGTAGTCGAGGGTTCGAATCTGGCCTGGGGTCGAAGGTTTCCAAATATTTCAACGTCATAGTGGTTGCAGCACGTTGGTTCGTTTCCATTCGTACATATCCTTGGTGTGCGTATTTGTAGCTCTCAATATTTTCATATTATTATAAGGGTCAACCATTGTTTCTTTTTTTTGTGCGAAGGTGTAAGATGATTTCCTTGTCTTGGTAAATTTGTCTCTGTAGCTTTTCTTTGGGTTTTGAAAATCGCATGTTTTGTTCCTTCATCCCTAGAAATCAAATAGTTTCTTTTGGCAGAAAACCAATCAACTCATAAGTTACTTTCATGATTGGAATTATTAGTGTGTATACTACACTTAATTCTAACAGTTTGGAGCTGCGATTATCTTTTCGAGTAGAGGTATTGACGAAAGTTCTTCATTGGCAGGTATGCTGGTGAGCTCTTCTACGTACTGAGAGCTCAACTTAACCACCTAATCAGGGTTTGTTTTTTTTGAACCATTATTGTGAGTATCGATACATTGAACCTAAAGAAGTGAGTGATCTGAATGGTCAGCAATTTGTTCGCAGAATTGGTCTGAATTTCATGTCCATGCACTTTCTGCCGTTTTTTCTCCAATGTTGTATGTTTTTGTAGCAGTTCTTATGGCCTACTGTCCACTTTTTTCCGTGTAAAAAGTTGAATACTATTTGGAAGTTTTGTGACCCATTGACGGTTTTGTATTTGGTTCTTATTAACATAGCATTAATGAGACCCTTAAAGGTTATAACTACGCTTGCAGAATCACTGTTTCTGATATTTGGAAAACAAATGTTATGTTGCTGATAAAAAGAACAAAGTGATAGTACGTTGTAATATAATTGTCATACAAGTAGAAATACAGGATAGAAATTCGTACCTAAGTAATTATTTGCTTATTTGTTTTCTAGAATATTTTCTAGTGAACATGTCAAGAAGCTGAGCACTTTTACTAGGTGTTGCCGCAGTTGTAGAAAGGTCGTAAATTTATAACCCAAAAAACCGACTTTCTATAAACCCTGGCATAAATAATCAATATGGAGCTCATAGGCGCTGACGCGAGGTTCATATCAGTTGTAGTTGTTGCCGTGATCGGGTGGCTGACGTTTCGCTAATTTAACCTTCCTTAGGAACTGGATGTATTTTATGTAACGATACCCATATAATTCGGTTAACTGTCTGTAGTACTAGTGAAGGTCTAATATATAGATGAACGCTATTTGATTTAAAAACTAACCACCGTTTTGTTAGGTGTGGGACCACCTTTGTGTTGTTCACGTGAGGTGTTGAGCTTATAGAGTAGTTCAGTATGATGTTTCAGATTGGCTAATTCAACAGTAACAACTTTGACAACGACCGTGCTGCCAGCTGTCGATGTGGCGGTTACAAATGCTACAGTTTTGAACAGTACGACTGCATCAACACCATTGTCATCGGTTCGACCATTCATTTGAATGTTTCTTTTTTTAAAATTAGCCCTTCGGCCATTAGTGTTCTCTGCGGAGTGGCACTCATCGTATCGGTCTCAACCTACACTTGTTTTGTGCATCTTAGTCTCCACTGTTTTTACGTTTGGATAGATTTTTAATCGTTCTGTGTTTAAAGACTGTACGGAGGTTCCTGTCATCTTGAATTATAGTTTTCCATAAAATTAACGGTAACAGAGGCATACCATGGCTCTTTCTTACAAAGACGTTAATGAGCAACCCAATACCAAGTTCGCATAGCAAATAACTTTTACAACTTACTTTTTAATTCTTGATATTACTCCCACTATGTGATATCATAGTTTCTTCATTTTCCCGTGATTATTTAATTATCAGAACGAAATGGGATATATGTATATATATACACATATATACATATGTGTATATGTATATATACATATGTATACATACGTGTATATACGTATGTACATACACATGGATGTACACATGTAATATATATATATATATATCACCTATCACCCGTAGTCCTGTTGATCGTCGGGTGACTCGAGCAGGCGCCAGTAAATCTTCCATTTTTCCCTGTCGCGTGCAAGAGTACCCCAGTGGGTCTTGCTCGCTCTAGCGACTTGTTGAGCACATATTTTTCAGTCACTAACGGCTCTTGTTTATCGCTTGTTGTTCATACGCATTACGTGTCCTGCCCACCTTGTCTTCGACTGTTTGGCGTACTAAACTGCTTCTTTGATTTTTTTCGTCGACAAAGGTTGGAGCTTCGGATCCCTTCCCTTAATTGCGTGACACAGGATAGTACTAACATCGTCCTTTCGACTGCGCGTTCGATATCGCAGTGATTTTTCATTCTGTTTACGCAGCGACGAGGTTTACGACGCATGCATTAACACATGTAGTACCGCTGAGTCAAAAAGGTGGGAATGGAGTCGGGTGTTACTTGCTCTCCTCAGTACATCCTCGATGCTCTTGAAAGCTCTCCAGGCCGGTCATTTCCTTCTGCTCAGCTCTGGAGCTAAGTCGCTCATCATATTGATTTCCCGACCTTGATAGGTATAACTGGAGTATTCGGAGATATTCGTTCCGTTGAACGTAAATGGGGCATGCGAAACCAATCCGTTCCTCATGAACCTTTCCACTAGCTTTATGATAATCGGCAAGCATACGTTCCCCTCGGCTAATGCTTGTAGTTATAAGGGCGATGTCATCAGCAAAGCGAAGATGATGTAGCTGCCGACCGTCGATTTTCACCCCCATATTATCCCATTCCAATGTTCGCATGACGTTCTGGAGGGTGGCGGTAAATAATTTTGGCGAGATGGCATCGTCTTGCCTAACTCCTATTTTGACTTCAACATTGATATCGTTGCAGAATGGTGATGTCTTGATTGTGAAATTTTTGTACAGCACGAAGAATCTTTATGTACTGAGTACGGACTCCTTCGCTATCAAGGGCTTCCAAGACTGCTTCTATCTCATTTAAATCAAAGGCCTTCTGTAAATTGATGAAAGTGAGACAGAGCGGTCTTTTGTACTTCGGCGATACTTCAATGAGCCTTGTTATCGTGTGGATGTGGTCCATCGTACTAAATCCTTTTCGAAACCCTGCTTGCTCACATGGCTGTCATTTGTCCAGTGTCCAGTGGTCAGTGCTGTTCAGGGTGACTCGAGTGAAAAGTTTATAGACGACAGACAGTAAGCAGATTGGGCGATAGTTGCCTATATCGTGTAGGTCACTCTTCTAGAACAATAACGCGGTTTTGGTGGTCTTTCGCTGAATAGGAACATTGCATTCAGACAACTAACATGTGAGGGGCTGAGCAAGTGTGTTTGCGAGGACTGGCGAAAGGTTCTTCAGGTGTTCTGGTCATCCTGTCCGGACCTGCTGCTGTTCGATATTTCACCGACGAAATGGCACGTCGGATTTCGGAAGGGAGAACCGGTGGTACAACATATCCATCCTTCTTTGTTTCATATGACGGAAGGTGGACGTAGCTATTGAAGAGATCCAAGTAGTGTTCATGAATGATTTTCTCCATTGGCTTTCTGGACGCTGTAACTGTTCCGTCTGGGCGCCATAGAGCAATCATTTTGGCCTTGTAATTGGCGAAGCTTCGGTGGGCTTTGCGAATGCTTTTCCCAGCCTCTTCAGCTTCGACCATTACTGCTGCTCTTCTCTCTTTAAGATCTTCGTTTATCGCCTGTCTGCATTGTTTTGCAAGTTCGGACGTTAATTCGCTTTTGTCTGCGGCTCGTGCGATTCCATGCTGGCTTATCAGCTTAAGTGTTTCTGGAGACAAATGTCTCTTGGTGACTTTCCAACTCAGAGCTTTCATAGCGCTAAGGTGGAGATGTTGAGTGAGCCGATCGTACTCTTCGTCGATGTTGTCGGCAATAGCATCTTCTCAACAGCTGACTAATGAGTTGAATAAGCCCTAGTTCGTGGTGGTTCTGAGACTTCGGTTTTTGAATTTAGCGGTGTTTTTTGCTTTCCGCGAGGAATAGAATCTTGCACGAGGAAGACGATGGTCTGATCCCGTGTTGAATTTTGGGACAACAGCGACATCGGTTAGACAAAACATCCTATTTACTATGATGTGGTCTATTTCTTTAAGGTACTCTCCATTGGGAGACTTCCACGTCCAGCGCTGAGGGTGGGGCTTCTGGAATTGCGAGTTACCATGTATTGTCTTGGTCGCCATGATAAACTCAGACAGCCGGTCACCCTGCTCGTTCCGTTTTAATCCGTGGGTCCCAATGTAACGTTCTTTAGACGTTCTTGGCGTTGAAATCTCCAATGATGACCTTGAAAAATGCGTGGTCTTCTCTGCAGAACTTCTCCAAGTCCGTATAAAACGCTTTGACTTCTTCTTCGTTATACTTTGATGTGGGCGCGTAAACGACGAAGATTGTCAAAACCGGAATTGATCCACGTCTTTTTAATCGTAAGCGTCCGATTCGGGTTGTAAGTTGTTCGAATGAATCGATGTTCGTGGATAAACTCGTGTTGATGAGAACGCCAACGCCTCCGACTCCTCTATGGTCGCATGTTCTGAGAGACAGTTCTTTTTCAGTGTCATAGACGGCGTTGAAAGGCTGGCGTCTTCTCGTGTCGACGAGACCGATGACGTCGTGCCTTATCCTTCTGGCTTGCATGAGCAAGTCCTCTATCGAGGACTCGGATGCAAGTATACGTGCATTGTAGATACAGATCGTCACCATAGTTCTTTAAAATCCAGGCAGCTTCCATTGGCCCAAAGATTTTAGCACCCTCTCCGTAGTCGTCCCACCAAACGTTGCGAATTTGGGGGCTCTTTCGGGGTCAGGGAATGAGGCCCGTTTTTTTTTTTTACCGTGTTTAGGATTTTGATACCCACGTATAGCTTGCTGGGCTCTGAACATGGGGGCTGGGTGGACTTACGGACAGCTTGCCACGCTCTCCCAGAGTGTACATGGAGCTTATTTGTTGGAGGCGACTCCTAACCGCCTTCCATGTGCTTCCCAGTAACTTGATTGCAGAGTTTTCGCCCGATTGACTCGTAGAATACAATCTGCATGAGCAAGAACGCACCCACCCACGCATGCATGAATATTTTACAATAGTCATATTTTCCTTTCCAACATTTCCAAATGTTAACTTGTTTTCACAATATAATTTTCCTGTTTTGAATCGGCTACACGTGAATCCCCAAAGACGTCTTTACCTTTTTTGTGTGTTTGTAATTTTTTAAGGCTAAATTTTTTCTTTCTACTTCTGTTCAGTAAACACAAGGTGTTACATTATTTCTTTACTTACGTACAAGCTGACGTTTCGGCGGATTTCGCCATCCTCAGAGCCTGGAAAGGTCAAGTTGACTGCAATCTACTCGGCCAAACACCTCCATAACCAAACAGAGAAAATGTTGAACGAGAATTTCAATCACATTGAACACAGCTTTGCACACTTCTATTCTGTTACTGAAGCCTGTTATTCTGACGGGAGGGGCACATTGCGCTTCCATGTGAATTCTGAGCGGTTGGTCTTCACGCGACATACTCATTGGAATCCTCATAGAAAGCGGTGAGTTTGCAAAGCTATGTTAAATGTGATTGAAATCTTGGTTTAGCGTTTTCTCTGTTTGGTTATGGAGGTGTTTCTCCGAATAGATTGCTGTCAACTTGATCTTTCCAGGCTCTGAGGATGGCGAAATCCGCCGAAACGTCAGCTTGTACGTAAATAGAGAAATGAAATAACACCTCGCGTTTGCTGAATAGAAGTAGAAAGAATTATCCAGTCAATGCCGAGGTTAATAGAAAGTCGGACGTGGGAGTTATTACATGATGTACCAGTAAGATACTTCCGGCTTGCAAAAGAAGTACTGTCACTTAGAGAGAAGATCGTTTTAGCTCGACAGGCGATACACTTTCTCCGCCGCTGCATAAAACGCCGAGTCGTTCCGAAATTCATAAAAAGAAAACGACTACACGAAGTATGCGGACTGCTAGAGGATAACCATCGAGTACTGGACATCGAATTGCAAGTACTACGCACCTGTCTACGAATCAAACAAAACCAAATGTTCGCCAAGTGGAGGAAGTGCGAGAAAAAGAAAACTATTGTGCTCAATATTTGGGGGACCACCTCTGGAGGAGAATAGTGGGTGGATCAGTGTTGATTTGCAACTCTATTAGGTCTAATGCTGGAGTAGTTTTGCAGAGAAAATTCGAACGCCTTTTGAGTAAATCGCATGACAGGGATTCAAGAGCATACAGAAACACCGCCAACGAAAATCAAACGAGTCACCGTAGGATAAATAATGTGCAAAGAAATTGAAGGCTAAGCGTGCTTTAAGGCATGACTCTCTGACGGTGCGCGCTCGTTATTAGAGTTGTGACCGAGTTTCTCACCATCTAAACCCATTTCAAAGGAAACCTTACGTAAGGTCGCATGTGCTTTACATGAACTTCAAGATAGACTTCCCAAAAAAGCTGGGGGCGAAGCGCTAAATAGGCGCGAACAACAAAAAGTAGGGGCAATAACAGTACCACCCGAAAGACCGACTTTCTATAAACCTCGGCATAGATAGTTGATATATTTATTTGTGTTCTTATAAACTGATCTTCTTAAGCTGACGCGAGGTTGGTACAGGTCTTCGTTGTCGTTATTTTTGATGTTATTGATCGATGGTTGACGTTTCGGCGACTTTGCCTTCCTCAGAGCCTGGACGTATTTTATTTTAGAATATTTTTTATTATTCGGTGAAAAAGAAAGGTTAAATATTAATGAAGACCAAACTTTCAAATAGACGCCAAATTGAACAGAAAGGCCACTCACCATGATGTGATATGTGGGACTGGCCCACGCGTTATTTCTGCGGAGCCGCGAGCAGACACCCCGGGGTCAAAATATCATTTTGAAATAGATCGCCAGGTCACGCGTGATAGTGGGGCATTCGTCTTTCCTGGTCATCTTTGGATTTTTGAAATTAATCCAAAACGCCTCAAGAGTTTTGCGCGTTGATGTTTTTGATTTCTGCGCTAGGATCCGCACAGTCACTTCAAAATCATCGCCGTTGTGCTTTTGTGCCCTATGCGTACCTATAGGGGTGTTTAAACGGATTTTAGCTTTCTCATCTAGATGTTTTTTTATGCGGACACAAAGTGGTCTACCCGTTTCCCCCAATATATTCCTCGCCGCATGCATTACATGAGATCAAGTATATTATACCTAAACTCATGCAATCCCCGTCTCTCCCGTTAGGACAGATCATACAGTTTTCTGAGCTGCACAAGCGATCATAGAGACGGTTTCAAACTAACTGGCGGTGTAGGGTATTGGGTGGGATGTCAATAATCGTTACATAATTTTCAAGACCACGTTTTCTTAAACATCTCTTAATGGGTTAACTTACTTCATTTGATATGAAGGGCAGCTTAAAGGGGATCTTACTTAGGTCCGAAAAATTATTTTGGGAAACTACCCTACGTTTTTGTCTAATTTGAGTGGCTTCGGTTTCGTAGCCATTGGAAATGGCTATATTTCGTGCCAGGTTCAGCGATTCCTTGCTTTCCTCTTCTCCTCTGCACACACTTTTAGCCGTACGGTACATGTTTTTGATAAGTGCCTTTTTCATGTGTGAAGAATGAGAGGAGAGGCAGTGAACTAAAATGTTTTTACTACTTGGCTTGCGATACCATTTTGTTAAATAGCCACTTACTGAGAGCTTTATTTGGATGTTTAAGAATGGAAACCAGTTCTCGGTAGGTTTTTCTCGTGTAAATTTTATACACTCTGACTGTCGGTTTAATAATTCAAAGTACTCATCCATCTGTTCTTGTGTTGAACAAATGACCAGGCAGCCATCTATATATCTACAGTAGAGTAACGGCCCGTCGTCGATTACTGGGGCTTCCACCTTAGACATGAAAGCGACTGCAAAGCTTAGTGCCAAACACTGCCCCATGGCCAACCCTCTAATTTGTGCAAAATATTTTCCAGACCACCTGAAGATTGAACAACTAAGGCACTGTTTTAAGAGAGTCATTAGTTTCGCAATCGACAAGCTGTGTATTTTTATTTTCTTTTCATGCTCTACGACCAACTCGAGAGTGGCTTGCATTGCGGAGTCATTGGACACATTGGTATAAAGTGAAGTAACATCGAATGATTCCGTTATATGCCTGCTGTTTGGTTGCCCGCGTCTTAGGTGATCCAGAAATATTCTGGTGTTAGGTAGATTGGTTGGAATGAATTTTAACAGCTTGGTTAGGATAAGGTTTAGGATCTACGTTATTCTATCAGTTGGTCCGCTTATGCAACTGATGATAGGTCTAACTTTCAAGCTACCCTTCATATCAAATGAAGTAAGTCACGCCATTAAAAATTGCTTGAGAAAAAGTGGTCTTGAAAATTATGTAACGATTATTGACATCCCACCCAATACCCTACGCCGCCAGTTAGTTCGATACCGTCTCTATGATCGTTTGTGCAGCTCAGAAAACTGTATGATCTGTCCTAACGGAAGACACGGGGATTGCATGAGTTTAGGCATAATGTACTTGATCTCATGTAAGGCATGCGGTGAGAAATATATTGGGAGACGGGTAGACCACTTTGTGTCCGCATAAAAGAACATCTAGGTGGAAAATCTAAAATCCGTTTAAACACCCCTCTAGATACGCATAGAGCACAAGAGCACAGCGGCGATGAATTTCAAGTGACTGTGCGGATCCTAGCGCAGGAATGAAAAACATCAGCTCGCAAAACTCTTGAGGCGTTTAGGATTAATTTCAAATATCCAAAGGTGAACCGGAAACACGAATGCCTCACTATCACGCTTGACCTGGCGCCTATTTTAAAATATTTTGACCCAGGGGTGTGTCTTGCTCGCGACTCCGCGGAAACAACGCGTTGGCCAGTCCCACACGTCACATCACGGTGAGTGGCCTTTCTGTTCAATTTGGCGTCTATTTGAAAGTTTGGTCTTCATTAATACTTTAACGTTTCTTTTCCATCGAATAATTAAAGTATTTTTATACACAATACGTCCAAGCTCTGAGGAAGGCGAAATCGCCGAAACGTCAGCCATCGATCAGTAACGTCAAAAACAACAACGACGACAACGAAGACCTGTTCCAAGCTCGCGTCAGCTTAAGAAGATCAGTTTATAAGATCACATAAATAAATGTATCAACCAGTACCACCATTTCCTCAACCGTTCTTTAGAAAAGAAGAGCCCAATAATGAAGTTAACATGAAATTTCGGTCGTTTACGAATGAAACTTCCAAAGTCCTCAATCACAATCTCGCCAAGATATACTGCTCCAACCTCACTGAAATACAAAAACGTGGTATGCGGGGTGTGATGATAGGAGCTGATAGCTGATAAGATCGAAAAACATAAGACTATCAGTTAGTGACAAGGGTAGAGAGTTCGTTGTAATTCCCAATCTGTTTGATGTTGAGATAATGGAAAAACACCTTGAAGATGGTTCCCTTTATCGTCCGTCGTCTGAGAAGGAATTTTAAAGTCAGCACCGAAGGTTAAACAACAAATGGGTTAAAGTGGCAAGAGCGGTTGAGTTAAAACCATCAGTTATCTCTCATTTCAAAATTGACTTACCAAAATGCCCCGTGCTGTACTTACTTATCAAAACCCATAAGTTAGTATCTAGTGATGATCTCGTGTCTACCGTTCCATCGTCATTTAGGGTTAGACCTATCATTAGCTGCGTGGACGGGCCAACGGATGGAATAACGTGGTTAATAAGCCTAATACTTACTAAGTTGTTGAAGTGTATTCAAATTCATCAAACGAGCACCCAAACGTTCCTGGATCGTCTACGTAACACGCGACTCAACAGCGCGTACGTGGTGGAGTCCTTCGACGTCACTGCTTTCTACACGAACCTGTCGAATGACTCCGCTATGCAAGCCATCCGCGAACTCCTTATACAACACGAAGGGGCAATAAACATGTACGGCTTCTCGATTCAGCAGTTGGTGACACTCTTAAAGCAGTGCCTAAACTGCTCAATCTTCAGATGATCCGGGAGGTATTACGCACAAATGAGAGGGCTGGCAATGGGACAACGACTGGCACCAAGCCTTGCCATTGCATTCATGTCTAAGGTGGAAGCGCCAGCAATCGACCTTGGTCCTTTACTCTACTCTAGATATGTAGATATGACTGCTTGGTCATTTGTTCAACACAAGAAGAAATGGACAGATGGACTGGCTTCCATTTCTGAACGTGCAAATAAACCTGTCAGAAACGGCTACATTACGAAATGGTATCGAAAGCCATGTAGTAAAACGATTTTGGTTCATTTCCTCTCTTCTCACCCTCCCAACACGAAAAGAGCGCTTGTGAGAAATATGTTCCGAACAACAACCAACGTGTGCATGGGAGGAGGGCAGAGAGAGGAGTGCCGGAACTTGGCGCAGCAAATAGCCATTTTTAATGGCTTCGAAGCCGTAGCTCGAGATAGATGTAGAGGAAACTAAAGGAACCCGAACGATAACTCTAGCGACAATAAGGTGCCGTCTATACTACTCTTCCTTTCAAATGAAGTAAGTGCAGCTATAAAACATTGCTTAGGAAGGACCGGTCTAGAGAATTCGGTAATGATAATTGAAATACCACCGAGTAATTTAAGACGCCAGCTAGTTCGTAACCGCCTATGCAACCGTCCATGTGCAACGCAAAGTGCATAATTTGTCCCAATGGTACAGGCGGTGACTGCATTAGTTCGGGTACAGTCTATCTGATCTCTTGTAATGCGTGCGAAGACGAATACGTTGGCGAAACGGGTAGACCACTCTGCGTACGTATAAGAGAACACCTAGTCGGCAAACGTAAACCAAATACTCCACTAGGCACGCATAGGACGCAGAGACATAACGGAGAAGATTTTGAAGTAGGGGTTACGATGCTCGCACAAGAATCGAGAGCACAAGCACGCATAACTCTAGAGGAATCCTGGATTAACTCCAAGAATCCGAAAATGAACCACAGGGAAGAATGCCTCATTATCACGCGTGATATTGGACAGTATATGAACCTGTTATTCTGATGGGTATGGCACATCACGCTTCCATTTGAATTCTGTGCGATTGGTCTTCACGCGACATACTCAGTGGAAGACTCATAGAAAGCGATGAGTGTGCAAAGCTGTGTTCAATGTGATTGAAATTTTGGTTCAGCATTTTCTCAATTTGTTTATGGAGATGTTTGGCCGTGTAGATTGCAGTCAACATGACCTTTCCAGGCTCTGAGGAAGGCGAAATCCGCCGAAACGTCAGCTTGTACGTAAATAAAGAAATAAAATAACACCTCGTGTTTGCTGAACAGAAGTAGAAAGAATTATTCAATCAATGCCGAGGTTAATAGAAAGTCGGACCTGGGAGTTACTTAACTTTTTCGTTTTATTTGTTTGTCTTATGAGCTCCACCTCTTATCTTAATGTGCTTTTATCCTTGCTGCACACATTATATATATGTTTATGTATTATATATACGCATATATGTGTATGTGTATATATGTATATGTGCATTAATGGGCGTACAATATATATTCGTACATACATGTGTGTATGTATGCACGTACAAGGAGGATTTTTTTTTTTTTGGACAGTTTTTAATTGACGTTTAGGTTGCTTTGATGTGAGCAGTATCAGCTGAAAAAGGTGCGGTGTGGTGGTGATAAAAATTATAGCTCGTTCATATTAGCAGCTTTCTTCATCGAGTAGTTTTGTCTTTTATTATTCCTTTGCGTAGTGTAGTGATTTTGGTCGTAAATTATTTTATCTGTACTCCACTTTTGAAGTCTTAACTTTCAGTTGGGATGATTTAACATTTTGTTTAGGCGAACCCTCCGTTGACGAGTCCATCTCCTGCTACGACGATTACAATGCTAGTGACCAAAAGTAGTGCGATTGTTACCACTGGTACGTATTTGTTGGGATTTCGATGCTTGGTTTTGAATGAGTTTCTCTATTAAGTTCTGTTATAATGAACTTTGCTTATAATATAAGGATTATAGATTATAGTTTGTATAATGTGGAGTCAAAATGTTAAATCATCCCAGTATGTAGGCGTTTAATGAAGTGTTGTAGTAGCGGAAGAGTTCAAGAGAGCGTAAAGAAATCACTCAGATACTTGGATGATTTGTTTTCGCATATCGACGGGTAATAGCTCTTTCTCCCACGGATTTGTTAGAGATCATATGTGGCTTCAACTATAACTTGAGATTTTGCTAACTTCTTTCATTAACACGTTGGATGGATGAGTGAGAGATTATCTTTCCCTAGACGCTCAAGATGGTCGGGCAATACTGTTTTCTGGTTGTCGTCACGAGTAGTTTCTGTTATTTAGGGATCGAAGAGAATAAAGTTTTTTCTTGTTTTTAGTTTGTTACATTCTCCTCAAGTGAAAAGTTCTAAGATCACAACGTTGCAGTCGTTGTGGACAGAAAACGTTCAGCCTACGAAGGCTCTCAATATGCCTTCGGTGGCGACCTTGGAACGTTCTAACAAAATATTTCCAGTTCCTGGGAAAAGTCACTTTGACCAGTGTTCAGAGTGTCATTGAGGAAAGACCTTGGATCACCAAGTTGAGCTGACTGGGTATTCAAATTCGACCACTTACCTCTATGGACGGTAGGAAAAGTGGAGGAAATATGGGAATTTAATAACTCAAAATACCGACTTTCAGAAAATCTATGCTTAAATAGTCATTATATTTTTTTATATGTTCTTATGAAGTGATCTTGTTGAGGTGATACGAGGTTGGTATATTTGAAGTTGTTGTCGATTTTGTTGTTTTTTTGTTCGATGACTGACGTTTCTGCGATTTCGCCTTCCTCGGAGCCGTGCTGTTACGAGTGGTGCTCCACAACAACAACGTCAATCATAGTAAGCTCGCATCAGCTCAACAAGATCAGTTCATAAGATTATATAAATAACATGTGGTCGTTTGACTGTGTAGACCCTTCTGTTTTCTACTCAGAATGTTTGGCATGATATTAGTTCTTGACATATGCTGGTACAATTCTTCTATAACTATAACACTTGAGGAGCTGATAGCTTGATAGATCCATAGAGAGAGTTTTGTTATATTGAATCAATAGTGTGCACAAGTTCTCCTAAATATTATCTTCGTTTAAAGTTTGTCTGAGACATCGCTTCGGTGATGTTTTTCAACGGCTAACGATAATTTGTTAACCACTAAAGTAGTTGAATATTTAGGAACCTTGCACAAAAAATGGCATTTTTAGAATTGACTTGGGTGGGTCGAGTGTTTTTCGACACCAACGACGAAATTGCTGGAAACATTCCAGTAATGGCATGATAGGTTCTTGATGGTTTTTCAGCAGGTCAATGTGCTAGTGTAGTAGAAAAAAGAAAGTGTCTGACTAGGGTTTCATTGAGTATTTTGGATGAGATGGAATTTCTATCCAAATTGTTTCAACTTTTACAATGTTGTTGTTGTCACTGGTCGATGGCTGACGTTTGGGCGACTTCGCCTTTCTTAGGAACCAACAGCAACAACAACGACAACAATGTCAACCTCATATCAGCTTAACAAGATCACTTCACAAGAGCATATAAATAAATATATTGATCATTTATGCCAAGGTTTATAGAAAGTAGGTCTTTTCAGTTAATAAGAGATGTGCCAGGATATTAGATAGTTTTCATTGTGCTATCACTGGTTATAATCTCATTTGAAAACAGAAGTTTTTAGCAATGTCCATATAAACGTCGTCATTTGTACTAAACGAAAGTTCATTTTCAGTGGCTAAGCAGACAAATAAAGTCCCTACTACAGAGCGCTCATTTTCCGGTTTGGTTTTCCTGTCACTCGTCTTGTTCATCGCAGCAGTAGCTGTGATTGGCAAAATTATTTACAGCAATAGGAGGAGGTATGCATTTAATTTCCCTGCACCATTAGCCTATAATTACGTCAATTATCCTTTGACGAATGAGTGCTTATAGTCTCCACTCGTTTTATTGAGCGCCAAGATCAACCAATTAGGTGCTGTTAGCTCGAAGACCACTTGAAATATAACATCATTCTTATTTCGCGCAGTCCTCAGAAGGATACCCACATACGTGCACATATGAACGTATACAACTGTATAAGGAAAACGTAAGTCAGTTTGGAGCAGATGAAACAGGGAATCTAGGCCATGAATCCATCAGCAAGCTAGGGCAAGTGCAAGGTTGCTTATGGCCCACGTTTAACCTCATACGTGCTGACCATCCGTAGACGTGACACACAGCCCCATACGTTCTGGGTAGTCACCCACGTGAGGTATACCTATAATCTTTTATTCTAGAAGAAAGTTTTATTCTGCTATTGACTGCCTCCTTATTCACTGTAATATCATATTTCTTTTAAATAAATTACTTGCTTAATTGTAAGCGAATGCAATGGGGGTTTTATTGGGAGAGCTAGTTTTTATCTGCCCTACTTATGTGTACGTTTTCCAAGACTTGTTTCGTTTTGGAATTATGAATTCCATGTTTTACTGAGTACTCTGACAGTTGCTTGTTCAGGCGCAGTGACTTGATAGGTGGCACAGCTCGATGGAGATTGGCGGCGTCTCATCAAAGTGGAGCGGGACCACAACAGACCGCTGCTAGTTATGCGCCCATGGGCGGGAGAAGGCAGGGGAATGAAAGAAATGGGCTCGATACCCCAGGTCCAGATAGGTTGGACTGGGAGCGCCAATTCTTCGACGACACTGAGGCGACGGTGCGTTTTTCGTGTTAATTTAATTCTGAAAAGGTTTTCTCGTTTAATCTAAGTGAAATACTCAGGAAATTATCGAAATCACAAGCATCATTCGCGTTTGGCCTCTGATGCAAGGACTAAAAAGAAAAGCTTGCTATAACTTCAGTGTATTCTGTTTGACGTCGCATTTGTGCTTATAATTTTGATTATAAATTTCTTCAATGAGGACAAAAGTTTCTAATATTTCGTACAATTTTAGATCAGCGTCGATGTGTGAATCTATTGTGGGAGTGTAAGTTCAACACATGTTGTGTAGTGATTATGTGCTTTTGTAAACAACTTTCAATTCAGCCACTCAGGTCGTCGTTTAAAAACGTTCAGTGAATGTTTGGACTTCGGAAACTTATAGTGACTTTTAATATTTCCTTCTGGTTATGTTGATTTTCTGGAGTGATTTCTTCCTGTACATATTACTTAAGTTATTTGTAATAAAAAGGATAAAGAATAAGGCACCCAGCGCTAATTAGTCCCTGGGGTGGCACCATGCATTCGACTTGTTTAAACCTAGTTTGGAGGTGATTGTATGCATATCTGGGCTTTACATTGTCTCGCGGTAGCCTACCGATGTATGGAACCAGTGTTGCTATCTTTCCAGTGCGTGGATCATCCCATGTATATTGCAGGGCGCGTGCAACTACTGCATCATGGGCGCTCCATTATTTGTGATAAGTGCATGGAATAATGCACAAAACTACTGACAGCTATCGCTAGTAAAATGTAGTTTTTCTACTTTAAAGCTCTCTTTTCTTAAGCTCTTTGTTTGCAGCTGTTTTTATTGCTGTTTGCTCAAGTACTCTTAAAATATTAACTAGTAAGAGGTGAGAGTGGCGCAATGGTAGGAGCGCCCCGCAACACATATGAGGTCGGTCTCCGTGCTCGTGGATCATCAAGTCTTCCATCTCTCCAGGTCGACAAGTTGGTATCAGACTTGTCTTGTAGAATAACATCACTGGCTCGATACATCGGTAGGCCACTGCGAGTCGTTGTGAAGGCCAGATATGCATTCAATCACCTCCAACGGCTAGGTAAGATTAATAAAGTCGAATGCTTGGCACATCCGTCAGGGATTAATCGACTTCGAGAGATCCATTTATCTTTTACTCCTAAGTAGGAGGCAGTTAGTTAGTTTTAAAAACGAATAAAGTGACTATTGAAATTCCCACTTTTAGGTACCGTCTCGATTGCAACTTGATCTGTCTCGCACCTAAACTAGACGTTTCAGATCCTGCTATCCGAGAAGGTTTCCTATAATGGCACTAAGTATTTCGATTATTTTCTGTTCCGTTGCCAATGTTTTGTCTTTTTTTTCCACTTTCTGGTGGCTCGTGGTTCTCTCCTTTAAATCGTTCCGGGTATATTTTGCAGTTCTGCACGAAGTCCGTTGTCCTGGATTAAGTCTTCAAAGACGACTTTGTTCTTCCATATTCTCTCCTCGTTATTTTACTAGGATTGTGACACCTCTTTTGACTAACCTTTTTCTTTCGGTACTTCTGTTATGTCATATTTAGCTTTAACGTTCGTTTAAACGTTATGCAAGCGATTGCTGTTTAGACATCAGAGTCGGCGTGAAAGGAAAGCTACATTGCCAAATCTTGCAGTTTGTGGGTTAAATTCTGTTATTTTTGACAATTGCATTTTGGGAAGGTATTCCACTGTTCTGACATAATTCATGCAAGTTGAAAAACTCACTTCGGGACCTTCAGATTTTCTTACTTCATGGTCCTCAGACTGATTCATTTGGCAATGTTTCCTTCTATTTTCTTTATTTCAATCCAGGATAATCTTAGCTGTCATACTGAGATTGAAATGAACTGTTTTAATTGATTGTGACCAAGCAAACATATTGTTGATACTGTGATATCGGCCACAGTAAGTCGTCCCACTAGAGATGTCTGCGATTTTTCTCTTGTGATCTTCGCAAAAGGCATTTCATTTATTCTTACAGAGAGATATTGCATAGTTGTATGATGTAGATATCACTCATTTCATTTGCTTTTGAAGTTCACTTGATAAATTTTGCATTTATGATGTGATACTATGACATTGTTAACTTGAGTTGGCTTTGCTTACCGTTCAAGAAACCATTTGGTCAGTGGTGGTGCTCAGACTTCCTCTAACACCATTGAATTCGTAAACCGTATAGGCGATTCCAGCATCGACGAAGTACCTTGCATAGGGTAATGAAGTGATCTGATTTACTGTTCTGTTTATTATCGAACAATATAGTGTATTGGGTATGACAGCAACTGTTCGGTGGCATGTATGGTGAGATTCGCCGCCATATTTCCTGAAATGTGTGTTGGCTCATCCACCAGCTCAGTCGATTGAGATGACTGTAGAGTCGAAATTAGGAAGTTCAATAAATAGCAAATCAATGTCAAGAATTGTTGCAATCCCAGGAAAAACATCCTGGCAGGGTAACAGAGTCCTCTTGAATCCATAAAACCTCTGAACTGGAAACGCAGTCTTACGAGCTTCTAAGAATACATAGGAAAAGGAAAATGCAAAAGACAAGCAATATGGAGAAGGTGCAGGCGCCTCCACTGTTTCTGGTGAAGATCGGCCATTGAAGCCCTCGAAGATGTGAATGTGCGGAGAAACGTAGTATTGCAACTGATGACACAGTAAGAGTGAAGATAGTACCAAATTATCCACTTTCAGAAGAAGAAAGTTCTGGGAGGAAACATTACATCTGATTGTGTTGGCAAGGTAACATGCACTTCTTTCTGTATGCCGACTTGCATAGGGATTTTTCAGCATGCCTAATATGATTATTGGAGCAACACCTTCCTCTCTACTGTCTCAATTTCCAGTTCAGAAATACTACAAGAACGGATAGTATGCAACTCCGCTCGATCCACAGCACCTTGCTTTGGACATTTTAGTCCAATCCGTGGGGAGAAAACACAGCATCTCAACAAACCTTGTATATCTTAGGGCTTCCTTCTCATTTTTCAAATGCATGTACAAGGACGTAATAAATGAACTAAAAAGAAGAAAAAGTGGAATTTAAAAGAAAGGGAAAACAGCGATTGAAATAAAGTAATAACAATAATAAGTAATAACAGAAGAGAACAGTTCTCAGGACATCGTGCTTCTCTGCCTACGACAGAGTTCCCATGTTACAAGGACATCGTGCGTCTATGTCCACGACGGAGTTCCCGTGCTGACGATTCAGCGTGCTTCTCTGTCTACGAGAGCTCCCATCCTGGAGGAACATCGTGCTTTTAAGTCCACGACAGAGTTTCCATGTCACAAGGCCATCGTGCTTCTATGTCCACGACAGAGTTCTCATGTTGCCAGGACATCGTCATTGTATGTACACGAGAGAGTTCCCATGTTACAAGGCCATCGTGCTTCTATGTCCGCGAGAGTTCCCATCCTGGAAGGATATCGTGCTTCTCTGTCCATGGCAGAATGCCCATGTTGCCAGAACATCGTTTTTCTATGTCCACTAGAGAGTTCCCATGTTGCCGGGACATCGTCATTGTATGTCCACGAGAGAGTTTCCATGTTGCAAGGACATCGCGCTTCTATGTCCAAGATAGAGTACTCGTGTTGGAAGGACATCGTCTTCTATGTCCCCGACAAAGTTCCCATGTTGCCAGGACATCGCCATTGTATGTCCACGACAGAGTTCCCATGTTACAAGAACATCGTGCTCCTCTGTCCATGAGAGAATGCCCATGTTGCCAGGACATCGTTTTTCTATGTCCAAGATAGAGTACTCATGTTGGAAGGACATCGCCATCTATGTCCCCGGCAAAGTTCCCATGTTGTTGGACATTGTCATTCTATGTCCACCACACAGTTCCCATCCTGGAAGGACAATGTGCTTCTCTATCCATGGTTGAATGCCCATGTTGCCAGGACATCGTTTTTCTATGTCTACTTAAGAGCTCCCATGTTGCCGGGTCGTCGTCATTGTATGTCAACGACAGAGTTCCCGTGTTACAAGAACCTCGTGCTCCTCTGTCCATGACAGACTTCTCATGTTGCCAGGGCATCGCAATTGTATGTCCACAACAAAGTTCCCATGTTGCAGGACATTGTCATTCTATGTCCACCACACAGTTCCCATCCTGGAAGGACATCGTGCTTCTTTGTCCATGCCAGAAGGCCCATGTTGCCAAGACATCGTCGTTGTATTTCCTCAACAGAGTTCCCGTGCTTATGATTCAGCGTGCTTCCCTGTTCACGAGAGTTAGGACATCGTCATTCTATGTCCACGACACAGTACCCATCCTGGGAGGACATCGTGCCTCTATGTGTACGAGAGAGTTCCCATGCTGTAATGACATCGCGCGTTTATGTCTACGGCAGAGTTCATATGTTGCAGCACATCGTCATTCTCTGTCGACGACACGGTTCCCATGTTACAATGACATTGTGCTTCTATGTCCACGACAGAGTTTGCCAGTGTAACGATTCACAGCTCAAGGATATAAGGGGCGTTTGCGAGAGTGCGCAAGAACAGTGAACCGTTTGTGGAAAACCTCAAAGTTGGGTAATTAAACCTTTATTGGTATGCACATGTTACTTACACAACAACGCAAGGCGATACACAATGTCTCTCCAACAACTGCGAATGATGTGGTTCAGTGGGTTTGTTACCTTAAAAAACACATTAACAATAGTGCACACACCAATGTAACGGCTCACAGCTTAAGGATATGAGGGGCGTTCGCGAGAGCGCGCAAGAACAATGAACCGTTTGTGAGGTTCCTGTGAGCAATGAACGTATTTAACTTATGTTATCTCGGATAACATAATTACACGAAAACCAACGATTACATTAATGTGTCAGCGATTCAAGGGCTAAGGATTACATATACTATCATTATGACCAAAGCAAATGAATCGGCAAGGTAAATTGAAACGGGGTGGAATTAATGATGGAGCTGGCGAGGACGGTCTCCACGGCGTCATTGGGTCAAATGGCGGGACTACTGGGTGTGCACCATGGCCAGAACGGGATATGGACGCAGAGGACGCGCACGGCGTTGCAGCCACGCGATCCGCATCGGTCCTTGGACTGTATTAGTTATGCAGATAGAGAATTCTTTATTTGATTGGGGAATTCTCTATAGTCCTCCACCTTTATAGGAGTGGACTGGACGGTGACTGATGTTGTACGTTGAGTGAGTTTTTGTGATTGAAGGTTATAGTGGTGTCACAGCGATTCGCGTTCTTCTTGACCGTTTTCCTCGGAATGATTTTTCGGATCCTGATCCTCCTCGGCTTGTGGGGAGCCACATCTTTGACAGATTGTAAGCACGTTGTTGTCACGTGATCGAGGTCGGATATTATAACGTTGACTTTGAATTCCAACTGCGCTACGCAGATTGTTAGTCGGCGACTCCGTTTCACCATTTGTGTCGGACCGTTTCTCAGCCGGACTGCCTTTGAGCTCAAGTGGAATGAGTAAGTTAATTGGTCTTCTTGTGATACGTCCACTCGGTAACTTGAGTTGCGCTTCTCGGATTGCACCAGTTTCCTGTCTGCTTCATGTCGATGATGCGCGCCATTTTCCACGCGTTTCGTGGCAAAGCTGGATCATGAATTAGTACCACCGTCCCTATGGTTTGGTTTTTTCGAGTGCCTCGTTTGTTATTTATTTTGAGTTTGTGAGTTTCTTGGAAACTTTTCAAGTATTCTTGGCTCCAAATGTTCCTGTAATGTTTTGTCAGTTTGTGACTTAATGCAAGGGCATCCTGCACTTCCTTTCGCGTGCGTAGTAATACTGCTTCTTGGGGTGGTAGATACATTTTATCATCTTCCTCTTCTCTACTAGATTCAAATGGATATGTTATTATCATGCCATGCTGGATTAAGTCTATTGGTCGCAAGGTAACAAAGTTATCGGGGCCTTCTTCTTGGTACGTGAGAGGTCGACTATTAAGATTTCCCTCTATTTCTACTAACAGGGTTTCCAATTCTTCCGTTGTTGGGATCGTCTTTTGCAATACTTTGTATAGAGAGTACTTGATTGACTTTATGGGACGCTCGTAAAATGCTCCCTACCACGGAGCATACGGCGTAATTGTCCTTCATGTTACTCCTCCCGTTGCCATTGTACTTGCTAGTGATGAGTCGTTACTAACGGAAAGTATTGTGTCTTGCAGAATTTGTTCGCTCAGCAGGAAATTAGATGCATTACCAGAGGTGCTAGTTTTGGGCACTCCTCGTCTAGCGAAAGATCGCCTTAAAGTTAGCAGGAAAGCATTCGTCGTCACGTTCTGTACGAGTTCTAAATGAAGTAGTCTGGTTGTCGCACATGGTATGATGATGCCGTAGACCTTTGTCGTTCCCTCACTATTTTTCGCTGTTAGTGGTCCGAAATAGTCCACACCTACATACTCGAACGGTCGCGATCTTCTCACTCTTCTTTCCGGCAGGTCGTCCATCGGCGGATAATTGTAAGGGAGACTGTTCATCTTTTGACAGGGTAGGCATCGTCTTATAACTTTCTTAGCAATTTGCCTTATGCCTGTCATCCAGAATCGTTCACGTGCCTTGGCTATGGTATGGCTTGTTGCATCATGGAATGGGAGATGTACCTCGACAACTATTAATTCTGCTAACGCTGTTTTTGAGCTGATTAGAATAGGTTGCTGAGTTTCACGTGCCAGGTCTGCTTTATTTAATTTGCCTTTGCACCAAATGAGTCTCCATTCATCCTGATATGGTTTAATGCTTGTAATCTTTCATCGATCGTGAAGAAAAATGAACTGTTTGGTGGTTTCGTATCAAAACTCGTAAGGCTGCTTCTTGCTCTATGGCCGCAACGTATATCTCTGTTGACATTGCCTGGAGCTCCGGGATATTCTTGCATATTCGGCTGCGCAGTTCCTTCCGTAGTTTGGAGCTGGATCTGCTGATGAATCTGAGGACATATGTGGTTGTTCCTTTTGCTCTTCCAAGTCTATTGAATCGCTTCCAGTCCGGTAATTCTTCGACGGGTGTGGTGGCTATTGCTGTAGTTGTGGATACCTGTGCCTTTTGTATACGTTTTTGCTCTAAGGTGAGAAGAAGTTGATCATTTTGTGAGTGTAGTTTTCTGATGAATGCCGGTCCTTTCCACCATATGTGGTCTTTTAATTCGATTTTGTTTAATCCTCTTGTAGCGCAATCAGCGGCGTTTTAATCAGTGGCTATGTATCCAAATTGTACAGGTGTTGGCATATTTCCCACTATTCGTCGTATTTCCTTCATGCGGTTTTTTACCAACACGCCTGCTGAATTGTGTACCTCGTTAGACCGTATCCAATTGAGAGCGATTTCTTGGCCATGCAGTGTTTGCTAGCATCCGCGAAGAGAATTAGTCTGGTTGAAGCTCCGATCTGGGCTATTTTTCGTGGGATGAAGGTTTCGAACCCGTTAAAATCATCAACGATCTTTTCCCACTGGTCTTTGTGTTCTTTTGATAGGGGATTGTCTCACGTATAGTTGAAGTTCCAGAGGCTTTGAAGGAATTGCTTCCCTCTTAGCGTGAGTCAGCCCATAGGATCGTATATAGCAGCTACCTGTTCGGCGATGCTTCGTTTAGTTAGTTTTGATTCTGTTGGATATCTGCATGAGATAAGGAGTTTGTCTTCTGTGGAACGCCATGGGATTCCTAAGACCTTTTGTAGACCACTTGATGCCTTATTCTTTTGTGAAATTTGCTGTAGAAAGTCCTTGTCATTTAAAAGAAATTCACGTAAATTCATATTCAAATCCTTGAATATCTGCTTTGCCTCTCTGTATGTCAACACTGCTTCTTGTATTGAGGCGGCTGTTAGAATCACGTTATCTACATAAGTGTTACTGATGAGGTGTTTGACGAATTTAGGATCATTTTTACAGTTATTTAAATGGTGTTTAATTGTTCCTGCTAGAAGGAATGGTGAACAATTCAGTCTGAATGCAACTCGTGTAAATTTGTACACGGTTATGTTCCTTGGCTCCAAAGGTTGAGAGATATCTCAGAACCATAGAAATAGCGTAGCGTCTCTATCTGTTTCGTGCAGCCGTATTTGTAGGAAAGCCTTTTCGACGTCGCTAATTATTGCGATATTTCCGATGCGAAACCGAAGTAAAATGTCGTATATTTTTGGTAGGAACAATGGGCCTTGATGAAGTACATCGTTTAACGAGGAAAGCTTCTTGAGATGAGCAGATGCATCGTAAACACTTTTCAACTTTGTAGTCCCTTTGTTGGGTGTGAGGACCGCTTGATGTGGAAGGTAATGTATTATCGTTCCTTTTATTGGTATTGATTGGTCAACTTCTTCAATGATGTTTTGATCCAGTTGTTCCTTGATGGTTTTATGATAATTTTCGAACGTACTTGGATCATGCTTTAGATTCGCTATTGTCGCCTGCAATCGTTTTACTGCGATGCTTTTGTTATCTGGCAACGTGTCTGCTTCATTTTTCCAAGGAAGCCGGACATAATAGCCGTCTTCTCGTTTTTCTATTGTTCTCTGAAACTGTTCCCAGATATTGTCGTTCTGTTGCTGTCGTTCTTGTACGCTTGGTCCTGTGTATTCATGGATTCCTGATGATTCCAATGACCAATATCTTTCCCATGACTGCTGTTCCGTTATGTGCTGACATGCATGTGTGGCATCCGTCATGAGAGACGCACTCTCTCTCGATGTATCGATTCGATCGTGAAGCGTTCCTGTCACGAGATATTGCAGTTTGGATGGGATTAACTTCAATCCTGATGGCAACATTCTTGTTGGAATTAATCCACTATCAAGCATGGTAACTGAGTCTGAGCACCCGAGAAGGATCTCTGAATATATAGTGTTAAGAGCTGGATTGATCGAAAGCTTAATTTTATGGTTCTCGAGAAATTCTGTGTCCTCTACGTTTAGATTGAATCGTTAAAGAGGTTGTGTTATCTTATCAATTCTAGTTGCCGTAATTTCGTGCTCCGAACCAAAGGCATCCCTCAATTTCAACGTAGTGACTCCGCATGTCATAGTAATTGGGTTTGGGTCGCCGAATGTGTGAATGTTTAATTCGATGGAATCACTATCTCGTAGTTGAAGGCGATTGGCCAGCGCATTAGTAAAGAACGAACGGTCAGATCCTGTATCGAAGATCACCTCCGTTAATTCTCGTCTCGTCTTGGTGGAATTGAATACTTCCGCCTGTCCTGCTAAAATTTGACTGTTGGGTGCGAGTTCTCTCCTAGTATGAAGAACGACGGTATCCTCCGGCTGTGTCTCATCAGAAGTTACCGCATTGATTTTTGATGAACTTGGCTTCTTCTCCCTTGGAATGATATTTGGTAATTTCGAAGGTGCCTTTGTTCTGTCACTTGTAGTGTTTCCTCCTTTTCTCGGCTTGTATTCAGTCGGTCCGTACTGATACCTACAAATGGACGTGTGGTATCCGTGTTTATTGCAATTTCGGCACGGGCCCGCTTTGCAGTTGGGCAGCTGGTGTGATGATGAACCGCAATTGTAACAGAGGTTGCGAGTTTTAATAATTTGTACTCTTTCTTGTTGAGTTCCTATCACCTCACAATCGTTTGGTGAGTGTCCTCCTTTGTTGCAGTATAAGCATGTATATCGTGTAGTTTTGAACGTCCTTTCTGGCCGATTTATGTGTTCCGTTCTTAACGTGGGCTTTTCTTGCTCTCGGTCCCGTAGTTCTAGTTCCTCTTTTATGTAGTCTTTAACATCCTTTAGCAGTTCGCATGTTCGTGCCTCTTCTGCTCTCTGTCGTCTTTTTTGCCGAGCATGCCTTTGAATCTCTTTTGTGAATTTCTCTAAGAGTAGTTGCTGTAGGAGCAGAGTATCGAACAGTTCCCCTTTTTTTGCATTTGAACAACTATCGAGTGAAGGGTTTTCCACAATTTTTCCTGATCTTCGAGGCGTTCAATCTTTGCTTCTGTTGTACGTAGTCTACGAAACAAATCACGGACGAGAGCTTGTTTGTTGTCGTACTTTTCTTCCAGATGCTGTATTACTACCGCATAAGTCCTTTGCGATACTTGATACTGTTTGACGCATTCTCTTGCTTCTCCCTGAAGGGCGTCCAGCAAAGTAGGTCATTTTTTGGAGGTCGTCCATCCGGCGGGAGTGCACATTGTAATTAAATGCTCTCCAAAATGCTTCCCACTCTCTTATGTCTCCGTTGAATTTCGGAATAGGAACGGGTGGTAGATTCGTCAGAAGTGGATGGACATTTGAGTCCCTTCGTGGGTATGTCTCGGTGTCTTCCAACGTTATTCCCAAGTCGATTAGCTTAGAGAGGCAGCGTTCCGCCTTGTCGAGGTGCTCAACTGTTTCTTCTACGTTCTTATTGGCAGTGCGTTGCAGCTCGTCTTCTGCTTGCGTATTGGGGTTTTCCTGGAGTTGGTCTGCCATCATGGCATAAGCATCCAACACGGTCTGGACGTTGTTTCGTTCATGTTCAATGGCCGATTTTGCGTGTTCTACCTTTCTTTGCCGTCCAGTAATGTACTCGATTCTGCCAGCTTGTTCGGACGGAAGGTTTACTGGCGTGTCTATTTCATTCTGATAGATATTTAAGGTGAATACTAGGCGATTGATCACCTTTGTTATTTGTCCTTGGCGAGCGGACAGGATCGTTGCCATTGTTTTTCCATTTGAGAATTAATGTAACGTACTTCTAGGTAGATTCCCGTGTTGAGGTTTGGTTCGTTTCGATGAGCGTTTCTTGCTCCTTGAAGTTTGAATCGACTGGTGCCCGTTAATTTGGGTTCGAGTCGACTTGTTCAACACACCAATGTAACGGCTCACAGCTCAAGGATATGAGGGGCGTTCGCGAGAGTGCGCAAGAACAATGAACCGTTGGTGAGGTACCTATTAGCAATGAACGTATTTAACTTATGTTAACACGGATAACATAATTACACGAAAATCAACGATGACATTAATGTGTCAGCAATTCAAGGGCTAAGGATTACAAATACTATCATTATGACCAAAGCAAATGAATCTGCAAGGTAAAATCAAACGGGGTGCAACTAATGATGGAGCTGGCGAGGACGGTCTCCACGGCGCCATTGGGTCAAATGGCGGGACTACTGCATGTGCCCCATGGCCAGAACGGGATATGGACGCAAAGGACGCGCTCGGCGTTGCAGCCACGCGATCCTCATCGATCCTTGGACTGTATTAGTTATGCAAATAGAGAATTCTCTATAGCCAGGACATCGTCATTGTATGTCCATGACAGAATGACCATTTTGCCAGGACATCGTGCTTCTCTGTCCACGAAAGAGCTCCCATCGTGGGAGGACATCGCTCTTCTATGTGCACGATAGAGTACCCATGTTGCCAGGTCTTCGTCATTGTATGTCCGCGACAGAGTTTCCATGTTACAAGGATATCGTGCTTCTATGTCCACTCTATGTCCAGCTCCCATGTTGCAGGACATCGCCATTCTATGTGCACGACACAGTTCCCATCCTGGAAGGATATCGTGCTTCTCTGTCCATAGCAGAATGCCCATGTAGCCAGGACATCGTCATTGTATGTCCACGACAGAGTTCCCATGTTACAAGGACGTCGTTCTTCTATGTACAAGATAGAGTCGACGTGTTGGGAGGATATCGTGCTTCTGTGTCTATGGCAGAATGCCCATGTTGCCAGGACATCGTGTTTCTATGTCCAAGATAATGGCGACATGTTGTGAGGACATCGTGCTTCTATGTCCACTAGAGAGTTCCCATGTTGCCAGGAAATCGTCATTGTATGACCACGACAGAGTTTCCATGTTACAAGGATATCGTGCTTCTATGTCCATAATAGAGCCGACGTGTTGAGAGGACATCATGCTTCTATGTCCACTACAGAGTTCCATTGATGGAAGACATCATGCTTCTATGTCTACAACAGACTTCCCATGCTGGACACATTGTGCTTCAATGTCCAAGATGGAGTCCACATGTTCGAAGGACATCGTGCTTCTATGTCCACGAGAGAGTTCTCATGCTGTTAGGACATCGCGCGTTTATGTCCACGACAAAGGTCCCATGTTGCCAGGACATCGTGCTTCTATGTCGGTGACAGAACGCCGATGTTGTCAGGACATTGTCATTGTATGTCCTCGGCAGAGTTCCCATGCTGGAGGGACATCGTGCTTCTTTGCCCACTACAGAGTTCCCGTGCTGGAATGACATCGTGCTTCTATGTCGACGAGAAAGTCCACATGTTGGAAGGAAATCGTGATTCTATGTCCATGACAGAGTTCTCATTATGCCAGGACATCATGCTTCTCTGTCTACTACAGAGTTTTCATGTTGCCAGGCCATCGTCATTGTATGTCCACGACAGAGTTCCAGTACGGGAAAGACATCGTGCTTCAATGTCCAAGATAGAGTCCACATTTTGGAAGGACATCATTCTTCTATGCCCACGACTCAGTTCCCATGCTGGAAAGACATCGTGCTTGTATTTCCACAACAGACTTCCCATGCTGGAGAGATTGTGCTTCAATGTCCAAGATGGAGTCCACATGTTGGAAGACATCGTGCTTCTATGTCCATGACAGAGTTCCCATTTTGCCAGGACATCATGCTTCTCTGTCCATGACACAGTTCCCATGCTGGAAGGACTCCGTGCTTCTATGTCCACGGCAAGTTACCGTTCGTGGCTTGTCTCTTGCACACCCTTAATTTCAAGAACTAGATGAGTACTTAAAAAGCCCAGTTTTGCTACAATAGATAGTTGTAGTTGTGTACAAATCAATCGCATTTCTCAAATCAACCACGTGCAACGTTAACTTTACTCCATTCGTAGCTGTTAAAGCTGTATTTTGTGAAATGACTTGCTAAAGATGAGAGATCACATCAATGAACACACAGCGCTCAGTATACCGTACTCTTCATAATCTTTTTCCGTGAGATTAGAAATGTCCGTGAAACCACAATTTTATTCGTGGATTATCTGAGAGTTTGATTTCCTACGTTTGTGCCCAGCTTGTTCTTGTTGTTTTCAGGAATTTGTTTTGAGGTGTTTGCTTCATTTACTTTCTTACTTTCCGTTCTCCAAAACGTGTGTATCGCAGTGATCGGAGGTGCTCTGCAATACAAATGGGACCGAT
Organism: Angiostrongylus costaricensis; assembly: GCA_900624975.1. Classification (NCBI taxonomy): domain Eukaryota; kingdom Metazoa; phylum Nematoda; class Chromadorea; order Rhabditida; family Metastrongylidae; genus Angiostrongylus; species Angiostrongylus costaricensis. The sequence goes on along the minus strand of UYYA01003822.1, from coordinate 358,574 downwards.
CCCCGCACTCCAGGCTCACCAAGCCTTCCATCTCCCCGGAGTCAGAAAATTGGTACCAGACTTGCCTAGGAAGGTTGCAGCACTGGTTCACCACATCGGTAGACCATCGCGAGTCATTTTAAAGGCCATATATACCTTTAATCACCTTCAACAGTACTGAATGAAATCGACTGCATGGGGATTGCTCAGGGATAGATCGGAACCGAGAGCTTTATCCTTATTTTATCCTCGCCATTAACTTTAGTCCTATTTGTTTTATGTCTGTATTGTGCCTCATTACAATGATAAGTTTAGTGGGAGCGTCTTAAGGTGTTCCTTAACAGAGGAACATGTCTGACGACGAAGAGGACTATTCTAAGCTTCACTCCGATAGAAATCGAAAGAAAAGAAAAGCTGGAGGATGGCAGTCGATGGGTAAGCAATGCCTAACCTTTTTAGTCATTTCCTATTTCTTCTGTTTTTTCCCTACTTGGATTTCTTGTTCGCCATTTAGGACTCGATCATGCGATTTTCAAAGGCATCGAGAGAAAAGGTTTCAAGCAGCCAACACCTATCCAGGTATGTTTAGAATTCTTTAGCATGTTGGCATATCATTTCTACTCCTGTTATATTTAAGAGGAAGACAATTCCATGTATTCTTGATGGTAAAGACGTCGTGGCGATGTCTCGTACAGGTTCGACATTTTCTCTTTAGTTCTGTTCTCCTATAAATGAATATTTTAACAATCTAATGCTTTCACAGAGGAGTTGGTAGCACAGTGATAGTAAGGTCGGTCATCACGATCATGGTGGCAGTTCGATTTCGGGCCAACTAGGTCCGGACTTGTCCGGGAAAAAATTGCTCTCTGCAATGGACTCGCCTAGCATTCTATGACATTTAAGATGAAGTGAAAATCCTCATACAGCAACCGAAGCCACACGTAAAAGTTGGTAGATCTTTGTGGACGATGGATGCGAAGACACGAATCGAATGTGGGGATAGCTCACAGTAGACGTGAAAACGTGTCATATGAAATCAGAAAAAGTGCTTTCACTATATTTGTAATCCTTATTTATGCCAAATGCTTACGATTTTAGGAAGTGGAAAGACGGCCGCATTCGTTATTCCCATGTTGCAACGATTGAAGCACAGGGACACCAAGGGCATTCGTGCTCTGTTGGTTTCACCGACTAGGGAACTCGCACTTCAGACATTTAAAGTAGTTAAGGAGGTTTGATTTCCATAGTTTTGTGGAGTAATTTCTGTTTAGTCAGTTTTTTCTGTGTTCACTTCCGAGCTACTTCATCTACTTCAATGCAGCTTGGACGGTTCACTGGCTTGCGCTGTGCCATCCTTGTCGGAGGAGACGCTATTGAAGACCAGTTCTCCACTATTCATGAAAACCCTGATATGTAAGTTGACCCTCTCTTTTTTCGATAGCGAGCTCCATTATAATCATCTTTAACTCTCATATTTTTAGCATATGTACAGCGATTATAGATTAATTGCAACCCCGGGACGTCTCCTTCATGTCATAGTCGAAATGAATCTCCGACTCGGTTTCGTACAATACGTGGTATTCGATGAAGCGGATCGGCTGTTCGAAATGGGATTCCAGGATCAGTTAATAGTACGGTACCAGCCGATTTTCCTTCTGTCTTAGCTTTTTTCCAGGAATTGAAACAATGTTCACTGCATGAGATGCAAGTGTGTTTTGACTTCGTTTTAGGAAACTCTTAAGCGAATTCCAGAATGTAGGCAAACGTTGCTTTTCTCTGCCACACTTCCGAAAATCTTAGTGGATTTCGCAAAAGCAGGATTGACAGATCCGATGTTAGGTAGGTTGGTTTCATATATATTAGCACTTTGAATGCTTAATTTTTAGAGATTTGAAGTTTATCTGTGCCTGAAATCAATTCAGTTCGCCTTGATGTCGACGAAAAGATTTCGGATCGTTTGTCAATGGTATTCGCACTATGTAGGGTTGACGAAAAACTTGCTGTTTTGCTACATTTGTGCAGACAGATGAACGCTGAGAACAGTCAAACTCTGGTGTTTTGTGCTACAATGAAGCATGTCGAGTGAGTTTACTAGCTGTATGAAACCTAATTCCTCCTACTCCGCAATTCATTTGATCTTCAAGTGATTTTGCTTCTGTTAAATGCCTCATCAGTGAGTATGAAAACTTGGTAAGCTATTCCATTGGATCTATGTGCTCCATTAAATGGGTAAAGCTCTGGGCATTGATCAATACCTGACGGATGGGCCATGAATTCGACTTCACTAAGCATCGCTTGAAGGTGATTGAATGCATCTCTTGCCTTCACAATGGCTCGCGGTGGCCTACCGATGTATCAAGCCAATGCTGCTATCCTCCCAGACAAGTTTGGTACCAATTTGCTTATACCGGAGGGATGGAAGGCTTGGTGAACTTATTACAAGGGGATTGATCCCATGTCTATCGTAGGGAGCCTCCGTTCACTGTACTGCACGCGGCCCAGTGCTTAGTTATTTATTCCTATTTCATTATTGTTATCTTAATTCGTAATCTAACTGTATTTTATGTATGTGGTTGCGATTTTGAATCGAGCCGGCATCGATAATTCCTTCATATATAGCCAGCTTGATGCCACTGCTCGAAAACTAAACATCGCAAGGTAAAGTTTATTCTTTTTTCTCTTTTTCCATGGACTCTTCCTTATGTCTAGACTGTATTTTCTAGATTCACCGAGAGGAAGAATAATATCCTCATTGTAACTGATGTTGCTGCGCGCGGTGTGGATATTCCTCTCCTTGATACGGTACCTTTTTCCCAACCATTACGCTGAAAGAAATTTTACTTTTAATTAACCTTTCTAAATAGCTCGGTACAATTCACAGGTTATAAACCTTCACTTCCCACCTAAAGCGAAATTGTTCGTTCATCGTGTCGGTCGTGTGGCACGAGCAGGACGAAGTGGAACTGCCATTTCGCTTATTGCTCCTGATGAGCTTCCGTATCTCACCGACCTCTTTCTCTTTTTAGGAAAGCCAATGCAGTTTGCCCGTGACGATGATAAATACGATAGTAAGTTCCAGAGTGAAATTACAGAAAATATGGAAAAAGTTCTTTTTTTCCAAAATCACTTTTTTGTTTAGAATATTGTTCACAAATATATGGCCAATATGAATGTTTAAGGTTGAAATTGAGTTATGCACCTATTAAGGGTCTTTAGTACCAAATTGAAGGATTTGTGCTACTTCTCTGCACCCGAGTTGCTCCTACGGGAATGCATGCGTGTGCTACGCACCTGTTTATTCTAAACTGTTTCATAGATTAAGAGGCGCGTGTAATGCAGCGGTCGGAGGCGCCCTGCAATACACATGGGGTCGATCTCCACGCCTCAGGGCCACCAAGCCCTCCAACCCTATGGGGTTGGTCAATTGGTGCTAGATTTGTATGGGAAGATAAAAGTACTGGCTCGACAGATTAGTGGGCCCTCCGCGAGTTATTGTATGTGTCAGATGTACATTCAGTCATCTCCAACGTTGGTTAATGAAGTCGAATTCATAGCGCATTCCTCAGGGTTAGATCAACGCCGAGAGCCGTATCCTTTATTTTATACTTTTTTTCATAAGTCAGCTGGTTTAACGGGTTAAGTTTTTATTTGAAATTCCAGCAATTTAAAGTGTTTTAGAAGAAATCACTCTTATTGGAAAAACACCTGAGAGCATTGTTGGTCTCGAGTCAGATTTCTTCAATTCGATTCATGACAATAATGAAGAGATGGTAATTTGACATTATAAAGTCTTTCGAAGTCCAAATATTGGCGAATATTTTAGCTTGATCTTCAAAAAAAGGCAGCAAACGCCATGATGCGTTTTACGCGGACTCGTCCTCCACCGTCTGCTGAGTCAGCTAGGAGAGTGAAGGAGGAGTTAAGGTAGGTAATCGCTCAATCTTTCTATTTTTGATTTCGTATTGTGTTAGTATTGCTGGGCAGTATTATCGACATGTTTTCAGTGATCGGTATTGATCCTTCAAATGTTCTCATACATCACTTTAGAACAACAAACTTTTGTATGTTTCAGGATGAAGCTGTCGGAATGTTCTTCTCATCCTTTCTTACGTACAGCTGGTGATAGTCAGCAGTACAGTATAGTTAACAAATTGGCAAATTATAAGAGCTCTGTGGTGCGTTATAATCAGTCAAATTGCAGTTAAGTCTCCAAGTATAGGGAATTGTACCTTCCTTGAACTTTTAGACCGAATCATCCCGGTAGATTTTTTAAATCTTTTTTTAGTTATACTTTAACCTCTATTTTCAGACAATTTTTGAGCTGAATGTTGGGAATAAATCTTATCCTGCTGCTGTAATGAAAGAAAAGCGACGTCAACACCAAGAACGCATTCGCCAAATGAGTGAGATCACTACCTTGAGGAAGGAAGTCCTTTCTAATAAACAAGATTGCAACCGTGAGGTAGCAGAACGTTCAAATGATGAGCAAGCAAATGAAGCAGAAATTGTAAGCACATAAAGATAAATGGTTCTGAGCTAAACTCTTGCAGCTAAAAGTTTCTGTTTTAAGGCAAAGGTATTTACGGAGGTAGTTTGGCGAGGAGATTTTGGTAATGCAGGAAAAGCGAAGCTATCGAATAAGATTAGCAAGGCTGAAGAAAGAAAAAAAGAGAAGGTACTGTATTTTCCTCTTAAAACTTTTTTTTCTCTAGCTCCTATTATTGTTATTCGCAGACCATCTCCTGTATTTAAGGCTCGTCACTTTGTTGCATATTCGTCAGCAGACTACGAATCTGAGAAACATCTAGCACTCGATAAGGTAGATTTTGCACGGCAAGCCGATTGCGCAGTAGTGGAGATATTCGCAGATGATGACAAAGGGATGTATAGACAAAATCACGTAAAAAGATGGTGAATCTTCGTTTCTTCTCGTTTCTTATAGTCTTCGTTTCTCATTGTATCAACCAAACCGCATGTTCTGTAACGACGCGATATTTTATGCAAAACATCGTTCAGTTTATTGCACCCTTTATTAAGCAAGGAGCGCGTGTGGCGCATTGGTCGGAGGCGCCTTGCAACATATGTGAGATCGATCTCGGCGCCCTTGGCTCACCAAGCCCTCCATCCCTTCAGGGTTGCCAAATCGGCACCAGGCTTGTCTGAGAGGGTAACAGCACTGGCTTGACACAACGGCAGGACATCGCGAGTCATTGTAAAGGCCAGCTATGCATTCAATCACCTCCAAACGGTGCTTAGTGAAGTTGAATGCCTGGCGCAACTCTCAGCGATTGATCAACGCCGAGAGTTTTTTGCTTTTATCCTTGGCCTTAATCAAACTGGCCATCCTTTCTCGGTTGTTGATTTAGTAGCACAATTCACAGTGAAGAACAATTTATCTATTACATATATTCACTATTCATTGATTGTTCGTCAACTGAATTTGTGAAAACCACACCAACATCCATGCTCCCACAGATGTACGATTGTAATGCGTCTTAGTATGTTTGAACTAATAAGATTACAGCTGTTCGAATATCGGATAGCAAGTACTATAAATGTGTTATATGTTGTTGATCTATAGAGCAGTGTCAATCCCAGATTACGGACTTCTATCCTTAACGTTTTGTTTTGTGAAATGGTTTTTCTGAGTTGTCACACCTTTTTCGTAGTCCTGTGATTGTCTTCAATTCGTAGGTCTTCGCTCGCTAACGCCACATTTATGAGGCATATGCAGGCTCACTGCTTACTGATCAACTCTAGACTTCTAACACAAAAAATTGTTGTGTTCTTTATGTATTTTTAAGGGATCGAAAGAAAAAACGATTTGTTGGAAGTGCTGGTGATGGTGAAGATATCAAGAGAATACGTACCGAGGATGGCACATGGCTTCCAGCATCCTATAAAACGGGACGTTACGAAGATTGGAAGAAAAAACAGAAACTCGGCTACAAGAAGGTCATAGTGGTGCTGCATGGGTTTTTCCTTTATTTTCCTAAGAGCTAACTTATTATTACTGCAGAATAGCGAAGAGGAACTTAGTGATGAGGAAGCTGTTCGTTCTTTAGGGAATAAATCTCGAAGAAATAAGTGGAAGAACCATAATAACAGACGACAGGCTAAGGTGTGTTTTACTGATTTAACTTCGCCTGACCGATTTTTCTGGACAACTTTTGACTTCGACATTTTTAGAGTGCGAAATCGGAGATTAGAAACGTCAGCCAAATAAGGAAGATCAGAAAGAGATCTGCCATGTTACAAGATTACATGGAACACCGAAGATTGGAAAACCTTAAGAAAAAGGCAGCTCGTATCGGGAGGGGAAGGAAAGGAAATGGAAGAAAGCGGGAGTAATATTCTGATGCAGTACGAACTTGGACTTTATTGTATTCGTATATCTTTACTTTTGAGGAACTTGTACTTCGTAGGATGTAAATATCCAGCCTTTACTATATTCGTATATCTCTACTTTTGAGGAACTTGTACTTCGTAGGATGAAAAAGATGTTCTATTAATGGTTCATTAGTACTTACAGTCCCTTTGTTAATTCATTACTTCAACTGTTACTCTTCCTTCTTGTTGAGATGTTCTTGTTTTCCATATTATAAATGAAAAGAATTGCTTGCTTCTGCGTGAGATTCAAATTACGACATGGGCCATTGCCATCGAGCAAGATCTGAATATTGTCATCGAGCTTTCCTGAAGAAATCACCATGCAGCGGTATCAGTTGTATCATGTGCTTCCATTGATCATCGAGTGATGTGAAGGAATAGATTCCACGCTTGTCTTTCACTGGTCAGAACTAAGCAATGGACTCCGCTTTCGAGGGCCATGACTCCACTAAGCCTCCTCATTAGTCCTTTATTTTTTACTGTTTTATTGGCGAAAGTTAGCCATAGGTAGATTGCTGGGACGTGTTCGTAAATGTATTAAAGAAGCGTGATGTGGATACTAGTCCCACAAAACGTCCTCCATTTTCGTTTCGATTCCTGATTCTAGATTTCCCTACACTCTTTTTATTTTCCTTGGTACTTCATAATCTGTTACTGAGGTCCATAACAGCGGATTTAAAGGAGTTTTTATTGCGGATTTCAATTCCTATAACTGATAATAGGCCGCAACTTTCATCAAGCCCAAGAAGACTTTCTTTGTCGTTGAACCGAGTATTCCAGACAGTAATGTGATTCAAACAGCGAGATTTTGTCGAAAGAATACGACACTGTTTCTCAGTGTATCATATGTGCTCGTAAGTGCCGCGCTAGGGTTGAAAATGTCAAAATTCAAGTCACTTTCTCAGCTTAGTCTTCGGGAACTCTAATCCTGAACCAAAATGAAGTCGAGAGAATACGGTATGAAAATCGTATTTTTAAGGCGACTAAGGAAAGTTCCCGCTGTACGTTACTGAGCTTCACTCAGTTATTACTGCACTCCATAATCTGCTCCAATGTCAATTAGATGCTGTTTTGAAGGCTGAGAGCGGGAAACTCGCGAATTAGCGCCTAAATGGCATCCCTGCCTGCTCAGTCATGTTTTGCGTCTTCATTGTGATGTTTCTAGCTTGTTGTAACTGTTCATTGAAAGAAAGCTTTAACTTTCTGGTATAGTAACCGTTTTGCCTGTTGGAAATGTCAACAGTTATGGTCTGGTATTTTCGTAATAGATGTGCTCATGCTTTAAGTCTGATAAGTTCTCAGATTGGTAGTCGCTCTTCGTGTCGTTTTGATACCATAGAGGTCTTTTAAATGTTAACTATTTCATGTTTTATTTTAAAGTGACTAACCCTCCGTCAAGATGTTCGAGGCTAAGCTTGCCAATGCAGCCCTTCTCAAGAAGATCATTGAGTCAATCAAGGTTTGAGATATCCTGGAATGTTCCAGTTGCATCTTTCTGTAAATTCTTCTTGATATCATTGTTCTAGGATCTTGTAACTGACGCTCCTTTCGATTGTTCAGAATCAGCCATGTGTCTTCAAGCAATGGACTCATCCCACGTGGCACTCGTGTCTCTCAAATTGGAAGTAAGGCTTAAATCTTTTGAATAATAATATAGATCATAGTAATATCATAGTAGATCTAAAGAAATTACTAAATAAAAGGTTAAAGCTGATCTTCTGCGTTAATCAATCTCTGAGGGATGTGCCATGCATTCGACATCATTTGGCATCGCTGGAGGTTTGATCGAAAGCATATCTGGCCTTTATGATGATTCGTAATGGCTTACCGTTGTATCGATGCAGTGCTGCTGCCCTTCCAGACAACTCTGGTTCCAATTTGGCGACCTCGGATGAATAGAAGGCTTGGTGGTCCTTGTGCGCTGGAATTGATCACATGTGTAATGCAGGGCTCCTCCGAACACTGCTCCACGCTAGCCCCAATTTCGGGAAATAGCAGGAATTAACTTTTTGTGACTTTCTGGATAGCTGCTGTCCGTTGAGGAGTCGCTGAAAATAAATAGCTGTATAGGGCGTAGAAATAGATGGTGTTGTTCTACAAGCTCGATTAGATAGAAGTTGAGTGCATTTAGGTTGGTCTGTTCGATACATATCGCTGTGATCGGACAATCAACCTCGGTATGTCGCTGGCGAACATGTCGAAAGCTTTGAAATGCGCAAATAACGACGATACGTGTATGATTAAATTCGAGGAAGGTGACAGTGATAGTATTACGTTCACATTCGCTGACATAAAGAGGGACAAAACTCAGGTCTGTGGTTTTCCGCCATTCTCGAGTTTTCTGGAGGGTGTACTCCGTCTAAGATTGGTGACAAAAGAGTACTTTATTTTCTATTTCCGATTCCAACTGCAGGATGTGACAGTGAAAATGATGGACATAGACAGTGAGCACCTTGGTATCCCTGAGCAAGATTACGCCGTTGTATGCGAAATGCCATCGTCCGAATTCCAGAAAACGTGCAAGGATCTGTCGATGTTCAGTGATTCGCTCAATATTACTGCTACTAAGGTACTATTGGGGCTTTATGCGAGAATTTGTTGTAATGAGTGAGTTTTTCACGATTTCCAGGCTGGTATCGTTTTCACTGGGAAAGGTGACACAGGACAATCGGTCATCACCTACTCACCGAGTAGCAATGCAGACAATGAGGATGAGGTATTCGTAATCTTTCCAGTTTGTTTGACACTATGTAATTACTTTGAATCTTGGATGGCTCGTCCGCACTGTTGGTGTGGACCCCAGTATAATCTCCAATTTTTTCGAAGTTTTGCTGGTTTAGCCGTCATGCCTGGTAGCTGAAATTCCCTGGAGTCCCGAGGCCAGCCAGGCCAAAGTCTGCTCTAGGTCACCTCCACAGACAGTCGACGCCGTTGTGAATACGAGGGAGATTTGCACCATGCGATTAGTTTGGTACCAGGACGGTGACGGATCCTGGTATTGGTACTCTTAGCTAGGCTTCCTGATGGAAAGGCTGGACTCCTTCTCAGCTTGAGAGACTCTACCGGGGAGATGAATCACCCTGCTGGACATCCCAGTGCTACATCGAGGAACACCTCTCAGCCACGATGAGGCGGTAAACCGTTGGGAGGGCACTGCTCAGTAAACTACTTGATAGTAGTAGTCTTCATTTCAGACCATCTCGCTAGAGGTTACCGATCCTGTTAATGTAAATTTCTCGATCAAGTACATGAACCAGTTTACAAAAGCAACGTCACTGTCTAGCCGTGTGCGCATTTCTTTGTGCAACGATGTTCCTATAGTGGTAGAGTAAGTTCATAAATGAACTTATTTTTATTTAAAGGTATTGGAGTGTATTTTCGGTACAGAGAGATTCTACATCTAGGTATCCGCTAACCGACGATGGAAAAGCAACTGGTCAGCAAAATGGTCACCTACGGTTCTATCTAGCGCCGAAGATCGACGACGAGGACAATATGGACTAACTTTTTGAACTAACTCTTTAATTGGGCTGTTACTCACTTATTCATTACTAATACGACATTTCAGTACAATTTCCGAACATTTTGTCACTATGTTTCTACAATTTCTACAAGCAGTATAATTTGTTATTGAAAGGAAAATAGTCTTTTTATGAAGTCGATCTCTTACATCTCTAAGATTTCCTTTTATCCATGAGTTCATCTTTGATTCGTAATTTATTCCACTGTTTGGGCCTGATGTATCAAGATGATATACGAGCGGCAACACGGGTGTTCATGAAAATGTCAATGCGACATGAAGTGGAAAGGCTTTAGTGAAAAGGAGTTGCTTAGCTCTTGTGGTGTCGTGAATCATGTTTTTCTAACACAGTTTCTCATTAGTGGAGTAAGCTCATTCATTTTTTCTGGAATCTAATAACGGTCTAAACAGAAATCCGTAAAAAATGTCGTAGTGCTTACATTGAGCTTGTCATATCCAAATAGCCTGATTTTATTCGAACGCGATGTTTCATTAAATTGGGCATTTTGCGCCACACCGATAAGTAGCGGAAGATGGTAGGTTTTTTCGGTGAATTAGTTAAGAAGGGGTTTATGTTCTGGTCGAGAATATCGGTAAACAATACTACTACTTTAATGAAGTGGTTAAACGGAGTGTGCGGCATAGGAGGTACGCATAGCGTAGAGCCAAAATGCAATGGGAGTGTGGTCAAACGAAGTCATCTATTCGTCGGGTGCTTGGCAAACTGGTACCAGCTCCAGACTGGATTCCAGGACTGCAGTTTAGATATGGGGAATGGAAATATTGGCTTAGTACATCTGTAATTCAGTGGAAATGATTGTGTAAGGCTGATATGGTTAATGGAGTACAGTGCGTGCGCTGTATTCCTATACATTAGGTGAATTATGTCGCCGATTACAAAGGACGTCAGCTATCTCTGATTGTGCTCGGTCAGAAGAATTCCTACCTTGAATCGCTCTTTTTCTGGAACGGCACATCCCATAACAATGATATAATAAGGCAACATAATGTTTAGGCAAAATTACCACGCGTAATATTAGGGGCGCAGTGGTTAGTGGGTATACGCATTTGCTGTCACGGTGCTGTGCTATATGCGTAGTCTTTCCTTGACGGATGCAGTGAATTCAATCGAGGCGGTAGTTTCGCAACGCTTAAATTTAACTCTGGTCGGATGGAATGCTGTGCGAATAGAATTGAAGGATCGAAAGCGGATACTGCACCAAAGACGGCGAAGTTAAAACGAGCAGAACCCTACGAATTAGTTGTGAGTGCACCCAAAACAGTACCGCAAATCCATTAGTGGGAGAGCAGCAGGTGGAAAATCGATGGAACGGCAATAATTGACTTTCGATGTTTTGAATTGACTTCGAATTAACTGTTTCACCTAGAGAGCTCCAAACTCTACGGCACTAGATCCCACTCTTTCGAGGAAACACTAGGAATTGTCAATTGGGCTAGTGCACGCAATTTTTTTGTTAAAGACGTAAGATTTCTTTGATTTCACTTCACATATGGACATTAAGGCGTCAAAGCCGTAAGGCGTAAGTTTGCATTGCCGCACAGTGTGAAATGATCGACAGCATTCATCTTTTCAAAGGTTGCTGAAGAAGTACAAAGTGGACTCAAGTTTTTCACGGCAGGGTATTACCAGTGATACAGCCACAATGATGCTGAGATATTTGCAAGACTCTTGACCGCAGGTGTCTGTGGTGGGGAACGAACACGCTAATACCCTTTCTGGGGATAACACATTCATAACCACACCATGTGGGTTCTTCGCTTCTCCTGTCTTTCACTTAATTTTCTATCTATCAGTGCTATCAGCAGTTACCCGTCAGCGTGATTGATCTGGTGAACCCAAATCGGCATTGAACCCGAAAAAACTAGCTGGGAGACAGGCAAAACGAAGGACTCACATGGTGTCGTGGCGAGCGCGTTAACCCCGAGAAAGGGTGATAGCGCGTTTGTTACCCACCGAAGACACCTACGGTCCAAAGTTTTGCAATGTCTTAGCATCATGACGGTTGTATCACAGAAAATTAAGATGTTCGACCCATTCCGTCAAACTCATTTTTTTTGCGGACGAAGATTTGAAGAGAAAATTGTGAACGTCCGACTCCTGTTTTACTAGTACTGGCTGTTTTTTTTGAGTTTGTTACGATATTGGATGTCTAGAGGAATTCTAGTGGAAGACCGTGAAATGCCCTATCATTCAAATCCGAGGATGTGATGTTATTTCTACCGCAACAATGGGCATACCACGTTTTATGGGTATTGTTTCCGACTGACCATACAGATAATGAATCCTGGAACCATCGTCATCTTTGGTGTTAACGTTTTATCCTTTGTTGATGATGGAGTGGTGTATTTTTTGTTTGTTAAAATTATTCACGTTGCCCATAAAATTGCGTTGAAAACTAATAATACAGCAAACTGGAAGCGTGGTAAGATTAGTAGGTCCTAAGAAATATCTTTACTAGGTAACCTGGCACGTGTAGTGCAGTGGTTAAATGTGCCTTGAAATACGTAATACGTACCTGCCATTGGTGCTATCCTTAGCATCGGGATCGCAGAGCTTCCCGTCCTATCGGGCTCTGCAAACTTATTGCCAGAATTGTGTGTAGGAGAGCAGCAGTGAGTTGATACATCAGTAAGCCACCGCTAGTCATTGTATAAATCAGACTTGCGTTAAATCACGTTTACTCGATTATTGATGGAGTAGATTCTTCTTGCATTCTTGGAGATAGCCCGGCTTAAGCGTTCTAACGTAGACAGGAACACATCCTTGATGGATTGAGCAACGCCAAACGCTCTTATTCTTTATGGAATAACTTCGTTTTCCCGATTTTTTTTCTGAAGATGTTGCTTCGCTTGTAATCCGAGTCATTTCTTTGTTTTTTAAAATGCTTTCGAAGCTTTCCCAGCATCAATTCTTTCGACCATGCCAAATGACTAAGAAGTTGTGATGGTTCCCTTTATGCGTCGATCTCAGCAAACGTGATTTCTTGTTGTCATTTATTTCAAGAACCTTCCCTAAACCACTAGCGGAGTAGGGCTTCACGTTTTCGCTGCAACTTAGCAAATCTAGATGAATTGTTAGAGGCGCATAATAGTGCAGTAATGGTCGTTGATTCGAGGCTGCGATCTGCCACATGGTAGTAGGCTCGAGTAAGTCACTGTAACAGTTCCTTTGGAAAATGATGTAGGACTTCAACGTGTTTTGTAAAAGTGGCATATCTTTAACCTTATTATTCTAAATAAAGCCATCAGAATGTATACATTTTTGTCAAATAGAAAGAACCTTGTTGTATTGTTCCAACATAATTCTGGACTTTTAGAGGCGATGAGGTCGTGGAAGGCAGTTTCTGCCTTGGTAAAGTTTCTACAACATTTCTCATATTGGACGCCTTCGAAATGCGCGAATAAGGGGTAGCCAATAGTTGAGAGGTCTGGCGAGTACAATGGTAAAGGAAGAGCTTCATATTCTCACTCGTTCCACTTTTGCAACCTAGGTCATTCGCTGTGTGGGTACGCCTTGTCTTGAAGGATTGATCCTTTCTGTTGATCAATGTGGTACAACAGCCATTGAAACCTCCAATGTATTTATTCGAGTTAGTAGACACACTACCATGCCACGGTCGTGTCACCCGTATATAGGAAGCTGTAATAGATCAAACAAGTTGCACATCACTAAGCGGTCAGCATAGCCTATCCTTAGTGTTATTTCAGTATAGAGAAGTGATGCGGAGCCTCATCGAAGTCCATCACTGAGCAAATCGTCACAATTTAACATAGAGAACCCAACTCTCGTCGCCTATCAATGTATTGTCGGGTAACCCGTAGTTATGATTGCCTAGAAGAAGCTTTGATGATACCTGAAAACATTGATTTCTTTGATTGTTTTTCAATTCGTGCGGTATCCATTTGTCGCCCTTCCTCGATTTTGCAACTATTTTTGGATGCTTTGGCACAGTTGGAATGTTTACACCCAATTTTTTGTTAAGTTTCCCAAACAGTTGTTTCTGTACTTGCTTCTGCCAAAGTTTGCCACACATTGTCGTCATTGGCAGAACGTCGCAGATATCTTTCTGCTTAAAGGTCGAATTCGCGACGCCGAAATTTTACAATTCAGAGGCGCACTGTGCATCGGTTAACCCTTCCTTACGTCCATACCCCGTTAATGCACAAAAAGAAAAATGAAGTCACAAATCCAGGATTGATTTTTGAGTAAATTAATATCGCGAGGTTTTTTTCTCCAAGCCTTCCATCCCTCCGGGGTCATCTGATTGGTACCAGACTTGTCTGAAATGATAGCAGCGCTGGCTCGATGCATCGGTAGGCCACCGCGAGTCAGTAAAGGCCAGATATGCATTCAATCACTTTCAACGATGCTTAACGAAGTCGAATGCATGGAGCATTCCTTCAGGGATTGATCAATGCAGAGAGCTTTACAATTTTTTTTACATTTTACTGAAGAAAAAATGAAAAACGGATTGGGATTTATCCTCTCCTCTTCAATGAAATTTCTCCACTTTTATGCTGTTTTAGACCTGACATACAGTTAAGAGTTCCAAAAGAAACTGAAGCCCATTTAATACTAGTAGAAAAAATTACATAAAATGAAATGAATGCTTTTAACACCTTTGAAAAAGTTTTCTGAATAAAGCAACAGCTGCTATTGAGATTTTCATTTCATTTTCGTCCTTTTCTTCCATTTCTTCATTGGATTCTGCCAGTTCTAATAAGATTACTTGGGTGACGATCAGTGAAACCTTTCCATGCTAAAGAAACCCTAGTCACAAAGTCACCTACATATGATTTAGAAACATGGGTCACTGCATGTGCTAAGGATCAAGATACCCTCTATCACGGCTATCTCGGAATTCTATGGAAAGCTGCACCCGACTAGACAGCTAGCCAATTTGAAAAGTTTGAGCGATTTCCTGAAAAATAATTGGAAAGAATGGTGTGCTTAGGAAAGGGCTCACTTTGATATGATACGGAAATGTTCTGCAGTGTAGACCTGACATTACTGTCATGTCGTTCATCACTTATTGATGAGGTCTATATTTTGTCGTTAAGTGAACGAGAACGGGAAATGAGCGAAAACTGTCTTATCCACAGGCTTCGTGGACGAGTTCCAGTCTGTGTTTCCGTCATTGTGCTTAATTGCTTCGATTACTGACGACATTTAATGTGTTTTAGAGTGTCCCAGAATTAACGTAAGAAATCGTAGATGTGCATGATTTCAGTACTATTACTGTTATGTAACCGAGGTATACCGGCAAGAATGGGAATTGACTAGTGGAGATTACTTTGTATGAATTCTTACCATTAATGTATGGTAATTTATAAGTGGGTGCGTGTGGCGCAGTGGTCGGAGGCGCCTTGCAACACATACGTGGGATCGATTCCCGAGCTCCTGGCCCGCCAAGTTTTCTATCCATCCGAGATTGCCAAACTGGAACCAGAGTTGTCTGGAAGGATAGCAGCACTGGCTCGATACATCGATAGGTCACCACGACTCATTTTAAAGGCCAAATATGCATCAATCACCTCCAAACGATGCCTGATGAAGTCGAATGCATCCCTGAAGGATTGATCAACGCCGAGAGCTTTATCCTTTACCCTTTTAATTTAAAAGTGACATATGTATAGTGTTCTAGGAGCGTTTATCATTTGGCGCAATAGTCAAAGGCGAACTACATTGGACATGTGATCCTTGGAAAACCTATGTATTTTCAATAGGAATTCTTCAATACAAACCACTGCCCAACCGCTTACGAAGGATTTGTCTCCTAAACAACTTCGAATTCTTGTGCTGGAAAATAAGCGGACTTCTATTTCGACTGCGAAAATGTGTAGATTCTAGTGGTTATTTGATTAATAATTTTGATTAATAGAGCGATATTGGTTGATTTTGATTAATAGAGCGATATTGGAGCTAACACGTGAAATTTTGGCGTTGCTGTTCACTTGCTGATTAACTAATTTGATATTTAACAATTTCATGTCTAAGGATGATGATATGGCGATTACGGTGCGACTTCAGAAACTTTTTTTAGAAGCGAACTTTAGATTCATGAGAAGACTTGGGTTGAAGAAGAAAACTCATCACCTCATCAACTGCATAATATTGTGTTGGCTCGTGTAGCCCAGTAGTCAGAGGCGTCCTGCAATATGCATGAGATCGATCCCCGTGCCCGATACTAAGCAAGCCTTCCATCCCTCCGGGGTCACTAAATTGCTACCAGACCTTTCTGGAAGGATAGCAACACTAGTTCAATACATCTGTAGGAAACCGCGAACCACTGTAAAGGACAGATAGGCAGTAAATCATCTCTACCGATGGTTAACGAAGTCGAATACATGGCGCATCCCTCAAGGATTGATCAATGCCGAGAACTCTATCCTTTCTACTATTGCATTGAAAATCTGAAAACGTTAAGAAGGGACAAAGCTCTCGGCATTGATCAATCTCTGAAGGATGCGCCATGCATTCGACTTCATTAAGCATCGTTTGGAGGTGACCGAATGCATATCTTACCTTTAAAATAGCTCACAGTGGCCTACCGATGTATCGAGGTAGTGCTGCTATCCTCCCAGACAAGTCTGGTACCAATTTGCCGACCCCGGAGGGATGGAAGGCTTAGTGGGCCATGGGCGCGGGAACCGATTCCACGTGTGTTGCAGGGCACATCCGACCACTGCACCACATGCGCCTTCTTATAACGATGTGTACTACAAATGTCGAAATTCTTTTTCTTAGTATTAGCTTGACTTGAGAGCAAATAAGTTTTTCTTTAACGACTTTTATAGAATAATACAATAAATTTTACCACCTCATTTATTTTTTGTCATTTATATATTAGCCGCATGAACTTTTAATTCATGTGTTGAGTCCATCAAACTCAATAACATTTTCAATTTTACTACGACAGTTGAAATTTTCTAGTGTCGGAGATTTTCTATCTTTAATTTATAATTGTATAACCAGGGTGCATATACCGTAGCGGTTAGATATGTTCTACAGCACATGCGTCGTCTTTGACTCATTCTCGCTCCATGATCTAGCAAGGCTTTCCGTCTCTCTGAAGGTGGCAGGTTTATACCAGATTTGTCTGAAATGGTAAAAACAGTGACTCCACACATTGATGGACCACTAAAAGTTATTCTTCAGCCCAGAACTCTCCAACGATTCACGTTCTCATCGTGGCTGGGAGGTGTTCCTGAGTGTCGCTCTACGATGAACAACGGAGGGATTGCCCTCTCGGCAGGGTCTCCCAAACTGAGAAGGAGTCCGACGTTTCCATCAGGAAGCCTAGCTAAGAGTAAACCAATAGCGGGATCCACCACCGTCTTGCTGTCAAAGTAGTCGCGCGGTGGCAAATCCGCGACTACCTGTAGTGGTGACAACCCGGAGCAGACTTTAGCCAGCTGACCTTGGGATTCCAGGGAACCACAATGGCTCAACCAACTAAACCCCGAAAAATGGAGATTGTGTTGGGGTACACACAACCAGTAAGGACGGGTCATTCAAGTATCAAGTATCAAGTAAGTAAAGCCCAGATATGCATTCGAGCATTACTCTGCGGTGTTTGATGAAGTTGAATGCACGACGCATTTCTTTGCTGTTGATCAACGCCAGAAGTGCTTTATTCCTTATCTTTTATTTATATGACAGCTGCTGATATATCACGAGTATCCGAGCGCTTCTTTCATTGAGTAGGTTGTTTTGCCACGTAATGTTTTGTTGTTCATTAGTGCGGATGCTACTTGAGAACGTTGTCGTTTCCTTGAATGCCGATGTATGCCGATCGAGTTGATTCACCTTGGAATCCTTGAACACTTCTTCTAGAACATTTCCAGATCTCACGCCTTGATTTGTTTTTTGGTAATAAGCAACCAACTTCATTTCTATCAAATCAATTTCTTGACGACAATCAGTTGAATGATTAACCATTTGACAGTAATGTAGGCACATATAATTTTTTTAACCCAAAACTCTATTCCACGCTCTAATTCCGAGGGTTCAATATCTTTTCACTAATCACCTGCTCAGTTGTTCAAAGATGAACGACTGTCAGGAAAGTCTCTCTACTGAACGTCGTTAAAACTCATCAGGTTTTCATGATGTATGATTTCGACGCCTTTGCATATGCATACTTTGGATACTTGGGTCCTTGGACGGCATCTTCACTGGTTGTGTGGACGCCAGCATAACCTCCATTTTTTGGAGTTTTGCTGGTTCAGCTATTGTGTTTCCGTGGAGTCCTTAGGTCAGCCTGGCTAGAGTCTGCCCTAGGTCGTCACCACCGCAGACAGTCGCGGCTCATGTGGATCAGAGGGAGATTGGACACCATGTAACGAGTTTGATACCAGGATGGTGGTGGATCTTGGTATTAGTTTACTCTTAGCTTGGCTTCCTGATAGAAACACCGGACTCCTTTTCAGCTTGGGAGACCGTGCCAGGGTGATGAAGCCCCCTGCTGTACATTGCAGCTCGATAACCAGTAACATCTTCCAGCCGCAATGAGGTGGTAAGCCGTTAAGAATATATGCATGCTTTAAAAGGATAAAGGATGAATTTTCCGGCGTTGATCAATTCGTGAGCGATGCACCATGCATTCGACTTCATTAAGCATCATTTGGAGGTGATTGAAAGCACATCTGGGTTTTTACAATGAGTCGCGGTGGCCTACAGATGTATCGAGCCGGTGCTGCTATCCTCTCAGATAAGTCTGGTACCAATTTGATAACATCGGAACGATGAAAGACTTGGTGGTCTATGGAAGCATGGAACGATTCCACGTGTGTTGCAGGGCGTCTCCGACTACTGCGCCTCGCGCGCCCTACTTTGTATGCATATTTCAGCTTTTCGAGCTCAAATATTCAACTGGATAAAATACTGGATATTAATTTATAAATTTGGTTTTTATTTTGGAGATAAGGAGACGACAAAAATGTGTTGGACTATTGAGGTAATGCGGACTCTGGCAGATGGTTAATCGCTAGCTTGTGTATCAGAGAAAACTCATAGCTAAAATTCTGCCGAATATAAAGGAATTGCTCAGCTCGAGACTGAAACAGCGAGTGTATGTGCATTTGGTCTTTACACAGTGCAAGATATTCCCTTAGCACAGCGAAGTAGTTCGTCTCCTTCCACAGAGGTAAACCATTGTCTGTGTAACTGTATTCTGTTCTAAAAAGGCAGATTTTTTAATTGTTTGCGGCAACAACTTTTCCGTCATCTCTTTGGATTTTTAGTCTTTTCTAATAACTAAAATTCCACTAGAAACTTTTTTCGTTTATTTTTCTAGCTTTCCAGTGACATAACATTCCTTATGATATGCGAAGAATAATGGAGCATGTAAGTAATTTCCCGTATACAAGAGGCGTGCCCAGGTCTTACAGCACTTAGTTCGCACAGGAATTTCATGCCACTGGCACATCCAGTTCTTAACGTCATAATCTTAACAACTTTCTCATTGCTCGACTTCCACTGTGCCTGTAATATACTGTCTATTATTTTTTCATGGTAGGGTATTATGTGAAATACAATAGCAATGATCCTTAATAACGATTTGTGCTCTCCAGATTATCCCCATCGTTAGGTGATTGCTGGTGGCCCTGTTTGGATAAAAAGGCTGAGAGGAACGCAAAACGAGGGCTCAGGAGGTGCCGCGCGTAACACCTGAGCCCCCGGAAAAGGTAGTCGCAGGTTCGAATCTGGTCTGAGACTCACTCAAAATTTTGCAAATGTCCCAACACCATTGTAGATGATGAAATATTTGAAACACTCGGAAGCCCAGGTGAGTTTCGAGCCATCGATTACTCTTTCCGGGAGAACACGTGTTGCCCACTTCACCATTCGACACCCTTGCTTTACGTTGATCTCAGCCAGTTTTTTTTTTTACCTTAGCCGTATTATCAGGCAATCACCTGTCAACGGAAATGATCTGAGCAGCACAACTCAGCATCGAACAGTTAGGCTGAGGCTGCATTGGAAATCACATTGCTTAACTTCTTTTTTGTTAGACACAATTTTCCCATTATTACAGTTCATCATGATTAGTTTGATGTCTAGATAGATCCCTTTGCCTTCTTATATCATCTGAAGCATTCCGTGTTCGTTTGATAAGTGCTGATTTTTCTTACTTACTCAAACTAGAGGCCTAGCACTTTTTTTCCTATGTTTATCGAATCACTGTAGCGATGATTGGGCTCTATAAGATAAGCTGAGATAAACGACAAGGAATCATCGCATGGTAAAACCCCTCAAGGTAAGAATAGGTCGTGAGCTCCATCGAGAAGTCAAACTAAGAGGAAGTATTTTACCATGAAATGTTTTCGCTCTGTAGTAAACATTGTTGGAACGCTGAAAATCTTCCACCGATTAAATAAGTGCCGATAACTGCATGCAAACGCGGCTGGTAAACGCCCTTCTCGCGTTACTTCAGAAAAGCTGAGTTGACCTAATCTACTTAGTGAAATAACAGTCGAAAAAAGTAGTTATGGTTTTGTATGATTTGTTAACATCTGCTGGATGCCTAACCAAATTAGCTGATTACTGCGGGAGTTAATCTGTTTCTAGTTTATCGACGAATATTCGTGTTAGGATGTTGACTTAAAGCATGAAAGTGTAGCAATCATTTGTGTTTATAATGTTGGGCTTACACGAGGCTGGTAAAGTTGCTTATTCGCCTAACATTTCGATGGTGTCGTCTTCATCGAAGCCAATAATCCGAGTCGATGGGCCATAGTTGCCTGTGTTTTCGAGGTGGTGTCTTGGTCGCCCATCGAGCTGGATCTTCCCCAGTGGAACATCTCTCTCGAATGAGAGACTCATCTCTTTTATACAAGGCGGTTGCCACTGCTATCCGTTGATAATAACTTGTTTTTCAGCGGATAGTCCACCCTGAAACAGTCGGTTTTATGCTAGCTAGCACATAGCGAACATATTAAAGATTACACACCTTTATCAAGCTCGTGTAAGTTCAACATTATAAGCACATGTTGATTATTCTACTATCGAGGTTAAATGACGGTTGGTTTCAAAATTACTGCAGCGACCACTTTTGCTTTGGTCATGAACTTAAATGATTGAAAAAAACGTTTCTAAAGCTAAGCGACATTTCTTGCCGATATTCGTCACAATTTCCACGAATTGATAGCTCCTTCAGCTAAATGGTATGGGATCTTTACTTCAACGTTCAGATGGCACTGTGATTAGAAAAAGAAGCGAAGTCACCGTCTCAGTCACTTCTGAAGTAAATGCGATCCTCATGGTGCAACTAAAACGGTATAAAAAGGTATGCGCAATGCATTCGACTGAATTCGCAGCATCGTGGAGCTGGTGGAATGCACATTTGACCCATATTCAGTGCCTTGCGAGGTTTCCTCTTGTATCAAGTCAATGTTTTAATCCTCTCAGAGGAGTTTATGAAGAACTTTACGTCTGGAGAGGTGGATGGCTTGACTTGCCCAGGCCCAGGATCGAACTGCAGACATTACACCCCTAGCCGTTGCAATAAATGAACACCTACTGTAGTATACGGCCACTTAACCTTTTCCCTCTATGACTAGTTGCTGACGGTGCTGTATCCAACTCCATGGTGTAGGTCAGCTCATCGACTGTGCACAGAATTTCTAGCCATTAAGGTTTCCTTATAATCTGCGGGGAATCTGTTCTAATGCGTTTTCTTTGATCCTTCAACTCTTCCTGCATCGTTGTGTAAATTTTGATGGATGAGACTTAAGGAATGAAAAATGCTGCCGTTTATAGCAGAGAAAATCAAAGCCGATTTTTCAAACTTTTACTATGTAATGAATAAAATGATAATGTTTTGGACATTGATCAATCCCTAAGGGATGCGCCATGCATTCGACTTCGTTAAGTATGGAGGTGATTGAATGCATATTTGGCCTCTTCAATGACTTGCGGTAGCTTACCGATGTATCAAGCCACTGCTGCTATCCTTCCAGACAAGTCTAGTACCAATTTGGCAACCCCGGAGATGGAAGGCTGGAAGATGGAAGGCTTGGTGGGTCATGGGCGCGGAGATCAATTCAACGTGTGTGTTGCACTGGCGCCTCTAACCACTGTGCCACACGAGCCCTACTATGTAATACTTTATGTAATCACCTCCGATAGGTGTTAGGTTAATTGTCATCACCAGTGCTATTCGCTGGTGGATATGTTTTCTACCAGAAATCATTTTTGAAAACTGCCAAGAGATTCCTGTTCACCTTTTTCTTGTTGCGTGCTTTGGATACCACAATGAATATGAATATTAAAGCCACATGTAGAGCAGTGGTTAAAGGTTCTGTGTAACACACATGTTGTCATTCGTTCGATCGCGCGCTCTAGACTCATCAAGCATTCCATTCCATCCTAGTTGACAAATTGCTACCATGCTTCTCTGAGATGGCAGCACCACTGATTTTATACATCGCTAGTCAGCCACAAGATATTTTATCGGCTAGATATGCATTCAATCATTTCCGACGACATTATGAAGTCGAGTGCATGGTGTATCCCTGAGAGATTGATCAGCACGAGAATCTCCATCCTTTCACATCCTTTATGGGCTTTGAAATCTGAATGCTTTTAGGAATCTTCGATTTCATTGGCGAAGTTCTAGTATAATTAGGCTTTAGGTTTTATTCTGGTCCAACGTCACGTTAGCTCAACTTCGGCAACGAAACAGCGAGCAACCACGAAAAGGGAAAAATCTCATCCGATTTCATCCATAAGACGACGTGTCCATGTGGTACTGGAAATGGAAATAGTGAATACGAAGAATAAAGGGAAATATCTTCCAGAATATGTTCATCCCTTTTCCATAGATGATTTTTCAGATGTGGAACAACATAGATGTTCTTTGTTCATATTCTTTTAGCACCAGATAAAGATGTGCATAAAGAATTCCGTCACAAGTTCGTGATTCAACGACAATGGGCGTCACCTGCTGTTGTGGTGCTGTTTGTTGGATGGATCACGCCTGACGCTGACTGACTGCTTCGTTATTACAACTTGAGGCCGACGTCAATGTCAGATGACTAGAATTCCCTAAAACGAGATTTTTTCTGTTGATTCTTAAAGAGTTTATGTATTCGATTCTTTTAATTTCTTACTTCTTTGTGTATAATACCATCTAAGTTCCAATCAAGTAGTCCGATTTATGCCAATACCCTTGGAAAAGCTCAGTCATCCAACAGTATCGAGATTTCCGTCGTGCTCAAAATTTTGCAAATTCTACGAAACATTAGTTGTGTAGGTGAAAAGTAGAGGATAAATAGTTTACTGTAGTAAATAAAAATAAAAGGATCAAGCTCTCGGCGTTGATCAATCCGTGAAGGATACGCTAAGCACTTCACTTTATTATGCATCGTTGGAGGTGATTGAATCCATATCTGGGTTTTACAATGACTCGCGATGGCCTACTTATGTATGGAGACAGTGCTACTATCCTCCCAGCAATGTCTGGTACCAATTTGCCGACCTCGGAGGGGTGGAAGACTTGGTGAGCCTAGAGCGCGAGGATCGATCCTATGTGTATCGCAAGGCGCCTCGACCACTACGCCATACGCGCTTCATGGTCCAAATTCTTCCTAGTCCAAAGTCCATCGAATTAAGTAGAAAAATGCTGAAAAGAAGAGGTAGAACTTGGGCAATCGTCGGAAGAGTCTTTCCGAATAATTGTTGGTGAAGAATCACTGCAAGAGTTTTCCTAATTTCCACTTCGTTCTTGTCAAACCATTAGAAGTTTTAGATTGTTCAGAATCTCTCTCACTCTCATGGGTGTTTATTACTCCAATTTTTCTTGTCAAAATCTAGAAAGCAAAACTCCATTGGAGTATTTTTAACTTCCTAAATCAATCCATAACTTAAGATTTGCTAAAACAGTTGCTCAGCTATCAAATGCTGATCTCTTCGCGTTGTCAACCACAAGGTGAAATATGCTTTGCATTCTTTTAAACAGCAATGAATAAAAGCTTTCTATTGGAAACAGCGAACAAGCGATGGCTAGCAATTTTGCGCAGGTGTGTGTTCTTTTTCATTTGTTTACACCATATTTTCTTCCTTTATATCCGTGAGATGTTAGTAGTAGGGGTACGAAGCTGCATATATCGAATTCTTCTTTGGTGCAATTCCTACTGAACTATCTATAACCTTTCGGTTACCCACATGACCACTCCCTTATCAGAGTTTGGTAGTGGTGCTAATGAAAGGATCGGCAAAATTTTTAATTGCGTTGTTTTCCTTGTCAGCGTTGTCCGATAGCTGGCAAATCAGCACTGCTGCTTAGGATATCGCTAGATGATTGGCAGACGATTGCATTCCGCACGTGATATTCATTTAGTTTCTGAGCTCTTCTCTAGAAATTCCTTTGAAGCATCAGTTTGATCTAGTGACTCCACCGTTTTCCTCGAATCACTATTCATTGGGTTTCGACTTTCTTTTTCCGTGAATTTTTTCTGTAACGTTAACGATTCTGGTCTCCTACTAATTTTACGGGCGTGATAAAAACTTCTTAACATCTGGCTGCATCGCACGAATCGTGAAGAATAGTGAAGACTCGAGCACAGTTTTCATTTCATTGTAAGATTTTCGATTGTAAGAATCCCACGGCGTTGATCAATTCCTGAGGAATGGGCCATGCATTCGACCTCATTAAGCATCGTTTGGAGGTGATTGAATGCATATCTGGCTTTTACAATGACTCGCGGTAGCCTATCGATGTATCGAGCCAGTGATGCTATTATCCCAGACAAGTCTGGTACCAATTTGCCGACCCCAGAGGGATGGAAAGCTTGGTGGGCCATGGGCGCGGGGATGGATTCTACGAGTGTGTTGCAGGACGCCTCCAACCACTACGCCATACGTGCTCCCTCCACTTACTATTTCAAGTCTCAAAAGCGGTGCTAAAGTTTCCTCACAACGTTTACTGCTTGTCAGATGGCAGCTGTGTTGTTGTCAGGGTGGAAGTTGTTCTTGAAAGCTTTTACTTTTAGTTGAGCTTTAGGAATGAAATACCTGACTTCTCAGGTTGCGAAACCTTGCTAAGGTGGTGCACATCTCAGTCCACTCAGTCAAAACCAAGGAATACCAGCTAAAAGCAAGATACTGGTAAACATTTTAGCGTACATATAAAGAGTAAAGAATAAAGATCTCAAAATTGGTTAATTTATTAGTATGTATGTATACGCACCCGAGTATAGCGGATAAGTGGTAAAAACTAGATCAAACGCTAGCACGGGAACCTGAGACATTTGGATTTAGGAGAAGCTAGGGATCCCTGTCTTTGCTTCGTTAGACAGAGTTACGATCACCAAGCAATACAAGAGAAACCATCTGTAGTACTGCCACGGCGAGGTTGTCTGGATAGTATTAAAAGCTCACTTTAGTGAGCAGCTTTAGCGTTGCTAGAAAGGCGAATGAAGATGGATATCTGTCATGTGCGTCATCTGTGCCGCTCGTAAACGCGTTAATCACTAAGTGACTCGTGCAGGCTTCTGTGACATATCCATTCGTCCCAGGTCAACGGCAAAACAGTTCAGCAGGCTCCGCTCGAGGAGCAAGAGGGGCACTATCCTGAAGGGCACTTTATTCTCATTCTTCTTGTTTTTAGTGAGAAGGTAACCATAAGGCGCTCGCCTGCCCTGTTGTATGACAGTTCTACTTTTTGGAATGGGACTCTTTTAAGACCTTTTAACTTCTTTACTCTAACACTAATCTTTAAACCTTTTAGCTTACTTAGATATTTGAAACTAATCTTCTAAAGACTATTTTTTAACACTTTAGTGACTCTTCTAGGAGATGAATGTCTGTTCTACAGAGCAGTTTCACCCGTGGAAACAAAAACTTGCGAAGCCAAACTTCGGAAGTTTCACTAAAGAATTTGGTTAAAAATTGTGCTACTCGTTAATAATGTGAGAATAGGTTGCAGTGATATTCAGCAGTGCTTGTAGGATTAATATTAATGCAACCATCATATTCCGTTGTAGATTTCCTTTAAGGAAAACAATCGCTCGTTATGTGAGACCGTTGTCTAGAGTACTTCGCAATGCTGCAATGTGAAACATTTTTCATTGAAAGTTTGAAGGTGGAGTGAGGACACAAGCCAGTGGTTATCAGAGCAGATGACATTGTAGTTTAGCAAAAAAGTGTAAAAATGATTTTTCTTTATTTTTCTGGACTTCTACTGGAGAGTTTCTCTTTGCAGTTGTGAAATTGTCTTTTAGAAGTGTGGTGTCCGAATGTCTGAAAAGAAGGATGTCAAATTTCCTTTCAGTTGCAATGGGCTGAGCATGTGCATTTGTAATAAGTGCTTTCTTCGAGAACGATTCTTACTATGTTAAGCATTCATACCATATTTTCTTTCACAGCAAATACAAAGAGCGAGTTAGAGTTTTATTGGCGTGAAGGATAATGTGTCAGGCTTTGATCAATCTTTTCGAAATGAGCAATACATTCTTATTCGTTAAGCGTAGCACAGATAGTTGAATCAATAGCTGGCCTATACAATGAGTTTAGGAGCCTGCTGATGTAGTTAATTATTTGGTCCTCATAGGTCTGTTGCCATTTTGTTAACCTCGGAGAGATGGAGGCCTTGCCAGGTCCATGGAGCGATATCGAACTAGTGACCGTGTCTGTATAATAGAGCACTTCTCACCACTGAACCGCACAAATATTTAATTTGGCTAGTAATCCTATTTATCGAAGAGAGTGGTCCATGATTTTATTCCGTACAAGTGTCCACAAATGTCTATGACTCCCCAAAACACACCGCTGTAATCTCCAATTAATGAACGATTTGCTCCAACTAGTGAACTTTTAACTTAAACACTTTAACTATTGGCCAATTAAAAATTATTTTCTGGTAAACTTTTCATTTTTTATAGTCTTCGAAATAGTATTGTTTCAAAGAAATTCATGTGGAGTGCTCTTCAGCTTCATGAGATATCCAATTCATCTATTGCCTAGCATGTGGTGGAAAGTGGTCTTGTTCTTTCTTGACATTTGAATGTGGTTTGTGGGCGAACGGATAACTTCCGTTATATTCAAAAGATCTTTCAGAAAATCGGCTTGACTGCATAGTTGTCATTCTTTTAACATCCTGCCAAGCAGGTGTTTTTCAGTTGCGAGTTTTGCTTCCATTCAATTTTTTCCCAACGTAAAGTTGAACATGGCGCTGAAGACCAATCCTCAATTTTAACTTACTACTTACTGCCTACTCTTTTAATGGCAGGGTATGCTGCGAAATATAACTTCAATGATGCTGAGATATCTGCAGAACCCCGAACCGCAGCTGTGTGCGGTGGGAAACGAGCATGTTATTACCCGTTCCGGGGGTTAACCCGTTCACCACAACACCATGCGGGTACTTCTTTCTCCTGTCTCTCAGCTAACTCTATCGTTTAGTGCCATCAGCAATCACCCATCAGCGGGATTGATCTGAGGAGTACCCACCGCAGACCATTGCCCTTTCCGGGGTTCCGGAGTTTTGCAAATATCTCAGCATCATTGAAGTTTAGTCCTCAGTTATTCTATCCACTCGCGCCATCATTTTTTGTCTACATGCAATTTTCAAATAGTTATTACTGCCTGCAATGTTCAATTTGATGATGACACTGAAATAGAATAAAGCAGAAAAAGTTACAAATGCCATGGTGGCGATCTAAAAAGATTACACAAAAGTGGTATTGTGTCCATATGTTGTGGAGGGGAACGTGTGGCGCAGTCGTAGGATGCGCCCTGCAACGCACATTTGGGGTCGATCTCCACGCCCCAGGGTCAGCTAGCCTTCCATCTTCTCAGGGTTGGCAGATTGGTACCAGACTTGTCAGGATCTCGATACATCGTTAGGTCACCGCGAGTCATTGTAAAGGCCAGATATGGATTCGATCACCTCTAACGATGCTTAATGAAGTCGAAAGCATTGCGTATCTCTTAGAGATTGACCAACGTCGAAAGATTTATCCATTATCCTTTATTTATGTTCATATATTTGTTCAATCTGAAGAAAATGTTTTTTACTGATGGTCATATTCTGCTATCTGTTAACGAAAGGGCAACGGATGGCAAAAACCCTGCCGGTTCAGAGTTGTCGAATTGTCGTCTGTTGCTTCATGTCATCGTGTTCTGCTATGTATGGATGGAACTATGTGTGATGGGATCATGAAGACCAGTTGAAGAGCTCGAATGCCAGTCTGAGTATTTCCATTTTGGGCCACTTGTATCAAGAACACAGTTTTTTAGGGCGGTGACGCAAGCCATAGCCTAACGGACATTTCATTTCATCATCGGACTGCATTGCACTTTTCCAGCAGTCATGATTTAACAGGGAAATGGAATTATTGCTGGAAAAAAAAGCAAAAATATCATGAATACATTGGATCGACCTTCTTTAGGTTCTTTTTGGATAAAAACTATCTCTTTCTTCACTTATAGGTTTAAAGAGAATACACAAAATGGAAAGTAATCATTTCGCTTGACGTTTCTATTGTTCTAGTAAAGAAACCTAGCATGATAAGGTTATATTCTATCTACCACTTATTTTTTTCTTTTCCTGGCAGAGTACGATGTAAAATACAACTACAACGATGTTGAGATGTGAGCAAAGCTATCATTTTCAGTTGGGTCCGAACTACTGATTACCTTACCGGAGGCCCACATGACGTCATTTACCACACCACTCGAAGTCGTTTCTTTGTCTTCCTGACATCCAATGTTTTGCTCTAACGATGACACCAACAATCACCCATCAACGAGAGTAGTCTGGAAAGTACAAATTGGCTTCGAAGCCACTTAAACATGCATAAGTTATGAGCGTATGTAACGCAGTGGTCTGCGATTCACGCTGGGTCGATCTTCACGCCACAGGCTCACCAAGCCTTCCTTCTCTCCGAAGTCGGCAAATTGGTACCAGACTTGTCTTGGAGGATAGCAGCATTGGCCCCATACATCGGTAGGCCACAGCGAGTCATTGTAAAGGCCAGATATGGATTCGATCACCTCTTACGATGCTTAATGAAGTCGAAAGCATGGCGCATCCCTCAGGGATTGATCAACGCCGAGAGATTTATCCTTTTTCCTTTAAGTTAGGTTCAGTGCAAGTTAATCAGTTAACACAACTATCGTTCTCATTAATGGGTGGATGGTTGCTGGTATAACCGATACAGTAAAAACGCGCCTGAGAGAAAGGTAAAGCAAGGGCCTCGGTTGGTGTGGTGAGTATCACTTGAGGCCTGCTGAAGGTAATCGCGGATTCCATACCCATCTGGAGTTCTGAGTTTTGCACATATGTCAGCATCCTTGTAATTGAAGTTATTGTCTTTATCAAGGCCATTAGCTGATGGACTCCACGTAATGTTAAGCGCCTAACAATGAACCTGATGGTCGGATTTGTTCAAAAAAATTCTGGAAGAAAAACATGATGCTTTTCCGACTTCTCAGACAAGAGGAGCCGACTGCTCAGCGAGAAATGGAAATGGAAGCTCCAGTAGTGCTTGATTGACATTCACTGGAAGAAAAAATTATTGTAGATGTTGAAATCCACTTATAAATGTAAGTTTAGCGAATTTTGATGGTATTAAGGAATGGAGAGGCAGACTATTGAATAAAAGGTAATTATGAAGGAATTTTTCTTTCCATGAAGGCATTCTTAGTTATTTGAAAGAGTGCATAGACTCTGGTATCGCTACTTCGGGCTCCGTCAATTCTATTTACTTCCACAAATCGTATGAAACTATGTTAAGCATGAATCGTTACATTAGGCGAATTCTTGAAAAACGATATTCCACCATGAAATGAAAAGATATGAATGGAGATTGGAAAATGTACTCAGAACTGAAAGGAGTAGAATGGGGCGCGCACTTTGGATACTAAAATGAACGGATTTATATAAATAGTTAGATGTATATATTGTACTCAATTTTGTCGAAAAGGTCTGTTTTCTCAGATTTCTCTAACATTCTCAGCAAGAATCGCTTAAGGCAAAGCCATTTTCGTGAACTCACGCTGTTGATGTCTCCATGAGAAGGTTGAAACACAAAGAACACAACAGAAAGAACAGTCGGTAATCCTTTTGAGTTCGGCCATTTGGAGAAAGGATAGTGTTTAAATCGTTTTGATGAAACTGACATTCGTCTATGGATCTTGAATGAAACACGAATTTGACCTGTATTACCTCTGTAAGTCAGCCCAACATGAATTTTATTGACTACCGTTCTGTTCACGTCAGCAAGAATTCTGACATTCCTCTCTGATAGAAAGTATGATATTAAAAAGTTCCAATCGACACCCGTCATTTTCTTTGAAATCTGTCTACCTCTCAGAAAGCAGAATCAACCGATTATCACTGAGCACAAAATATGGGAGTAAATATGGAGGTAGATCGGTGTATGTAAAGGATATAAAATGAAACGTTCAAGAGGACGCACGCTCGGATGTCGAACCACGGCTCGCCCACTGACTTCGTTCGCCGATTAGATAACACTTTAATCCCAAAAACGCAGGCCGCGTTTTTCTTCAAGTCATCATCACGGATAGTCACCGACCCCGTAAGTATTAACGGGATATTTGTTGCCTTGGGAGTTCAGTTTCCTTCAGGATGCAGTTAATCGTGAGAGAAGTTTGTCTTTAACTGCCTTTTCGAGCAAAAGTTTCAAAGTCCTTTAGTCTCTTTTTTTTTCTTCTGTAGACTTTTTCTTGTTTCTGTCACGTTCTTTTCTCATCAGTACCTTTGCAGCCTACTACAAGTATTCTCAAATTCACCTGTTTTTTCATCATCGGGAAACCCACTCATTCTGTTTTCAATGGGAATTTGGTCCCAAGCCTGTTAATCAAGAAAGTTATTGTTTTTTAGTATATCATTCGTATACTTTTATTTCGTTTCAATTCTGAGCAAGTTAAACACTAAAAAACGGTTTTTGCGTTTTCCGTTTTTTAGCTTCGTCCTATCATTTTTTGGTGACGTCATGGACGTTTCCTTTTGAATAAAACCTCATTTGATAGATCGTTTAAAAGTCCTATTCATTTTAACTAATGATATTTTTAATGATTCACATCGCTGAGATGCCGTGATGCTCGTTCTTCACTTGTGAGAACACTACATCCAAAAAAAATCGTCATCATCCTTCGCATCATCTATTTAGAAGGTTTCTATTTCGCCAGGTTTCCTTGAAAGCCCAGCTTTGAGAGGACACACAGAATCTTCCCGCATTCTCTAGGTGATATCAGTTCGAGAGGCTTTTGCTCTCTAGGGACCCATTTTATCGTCTTGTTGCTTCATCTGCCGTCAATTCTCGCAAGTATTTTTTACTCGGTCCATTAGTTTAGCGTTGCTTCCAAATTCAGTTCAAGCAGACAAGATTCCGCGCTTCGCAGGTGGGTGGGTGAGGATAGTCTTCATCCTGTTTTGCAGTTGAAATATCTAGTAGCAATAACGTTCTGTTAAGGGTGGTGACCGCTAAGAATTTGACATCCGTGCTTACCTACGGTCTTCTTCAAAGTATCAAGTGTTGTCGATGTCGCTTTCAGTCTTATGGCAAGCTTCTCCATTTAGCTTTTCTTCATTTTAGCTGAAAAGAGTATTAGAAGCATTATTCTACTTCATGCTGGTCTGAAAAACCTTCTGAATGAAGAAATAAAGCGAAATGAGAACTCCTTTAACTTCATATCGTCAGCCTATCTACAATGTGAGTTATGACAAAGTCGTGTTGCCCGGCACCAATGAGATTTTGTCATTCTAACGTTTGGAGTCGTTGTTGAAGCTTTCATTGAATGCTCACTCCAGTTGTTGTACCCGACTAAAGTTCTGCGATGGAAAAGCCACAGTTTTTGATAGCTCAATAACTAGTAAACATTAATTAGATTGCAACCTGTTGGAACGTTTTAGTGAAGAATAATGGTTTTGGCAATGGTCAGATGATTTCTTTGTTCCCGTATTTTTTTTTACCACGACGACGTAGACTACCGCGGCGTAGTTCTCAAGGTTAACTGTGTATATTTTGTTCTGTCGACTATATAAATGATAAAAGATAAAGCTCTCGGCGTTGATCAATCCCTGAGAGATGCGCTACGCATTCGACTTATCAACCACCGTTTGGAGGTGATTGAATGCATATCTGGCCTTTACAATGACTCGTGGTGGCCGACCGATTTCTCGAGCTAGTGCTGCTATCCTCGCAGGCAAGTTTGGTACCAATTTAGAGGGATGGAACGCTTGGTGAGCCATGGGCGGAGGGATCTATTCCATGTGTGTGTTGCAGTGCGCCTCCGACCACTGTGCCACACGCGCCTGTTTGGCTGACTATATGTTCATGCTAAATAATATTTCTTTTATTACAAAATTGGAGTAGACTGCTTAAGATGTCATCCTGTATTCTGTTATGATTTTTCCCTTAATTTCAATTATGACACATATCTTCGCGTACAGAGCCTGAGCTGGCTTTATTGAGCAGGCTTTATTTAATTGTTATGATTACTATGGCCCGACATCAGATATATAGCCCAATGCGGATCCCAGCATTTTTTTCGATTCTTTTTGTAGCCTTCACCACTCATGAATATTTCCAACTTTCTTTGCGTATGGCTTCGGCTCCTGCTTGAGGACTACTCTTTTTTCGTTGCGCATGCCGTTGAATACTGGTCGATTCAATTCTCTCTGGAATCCTTGGATAGCCGAGCTAGAGCGTGCTCACGTGGATTGGAGGGAGCCAGCTTGCTACAGAAAAGTCTGGTACCAAATTCTCGACACCGGAGAAATGAGAAAATTGGTGAGCGCGAGACAGGATGGAGCCATGCAAAGTTGCGTTGGGCCGCCCGCGTAATGAGCGGAATTACTACCACTGCGCAACCCATTGTTAGACTGCTTTAATATTAATATAGGTTCTTTGTTGGAGCTTTCTGTTTTACTTTCTAGAGCTCTAGTTTTGCAAAAACAACTTGCTTTCGACGTTTCTATACTTTCACAATCTTCTCTTTCTTTGTGCGTGTAGTAATTTTAAGGCACTCAATTAATTGCTTATAATTATACATTTTAGGTTCGCTGTTCTGGGCTCATAAAACGGTAGCCCTTGAGTCTTAAGTGCCGTGAACCCTAAATATGCCTGTAGGGAAATCGTTATTCTGCGTAACGCTCATGTGTTACTTGAGTGGTTTCACGAACGTCATAAGCGTTAATTAAACCTTCAACTCTTAAAAGTGGTCAAATCTTTTTGTCGTACTTTTTAAAAATAGGGTTGTAATTTCTTTACCTAACAATAATTTTCTTTAGCAGGGAAATTGATTCCATGTCATACAGCAGATTAGTGTTAACATATTGCTTGTCTTAACAGTGAGCGAGGTAAAGAAGCGTAACAAGCGACTCGTTGAAAGAAACATAAACTACGGCTATCATCCAGTATTGCTTCCCGGAAGGAGTCGTTGAAGAGACGAATATCCATGTGGAAGTGGCTCATACTGGCCATAGCACCAGGTAATTTCAATGTTTCTTTCGGAGCACGAAAATTCACATCTACTCACGATTTAATCGCTTCCACATGTTCCTTTAATCTTTTGTTCCTTTATGGTTCGAGTCGGGCAATCTCTCTAATGCATTAGTTTTTATATAAAGGAAGTGTATTGCTTCTATTTTCGGCTAAATTTACGTCTTACGCGATAGAAACCACAGAAAAGATGCTTTATAACTCACATCGACATATTAGCTTCTTCTCAACCGTAAAAGTTCGATACTAACTTGTATTGGTTTTCGGAAATAGTGGAAATTTTTCACCATGGGCAAAGCATAGTCAAACTCAAAGTCGAATTTCTATAAACCTCGGCATAAACAATCGATATATTTATTTACAACTTCTTATGAACTGATCTTGTTGAGCTGATGCGAGGTTGATACGGTTGTCGTCGTTGTTGTTGTTGGTCGATGGCTGACGTTTCGGCGATTTCCATTTCCTTAGAGCCTGGACGTATTTTATACAAGAATAACACAGTAATTCGGTAGAGAGACCAAAGTATTAATGAAGATCTAACGTATAAATAATCGCCTTATTGTTCAAAAACTATTCGCCGCCGTGCTACGAGTTACGAGTGAGACTGCCCGCGCATTATTCACGTATGATAATAGCGAGACTCACCCAGATCAAAAAATCATTGTCAAATAAAGAACCAGTTCACGTGTGATAGTGAAGCATTCGTCTTTCTGGTTCACCTTTGGATTTTTGAAATTTATTCGAAACGCCTCAAGAGTCTTACGCTTTGATGTTTCCTGCACTTCGATCCAGACTGTCACTTCAAAATCATCACCGTTGTGTTTTTGTGCACTATGTATACCTAGAGGAGTGCTTTGACGAGTTTTAACTTTCCCATCTAGATGTTTTTTTATGCGGACACAAAGCAGGCTATCCCTTTCCACAATTTATTCCTCACTGCATGCCTTACACGAGATCAAGTATATACTGCATGAACTCACGCAATCCCCGTCTCTCTCGTTAGGACAGACCATACAGTTTTCTGAGCTGCACAAACGATCACAGAGGCAGTTGAAAACTAATTGACAACGTAGGGCATTGGTTGGTAGGTTAATAATTGCCACGTAATTTCCAAGACCGCTTTTTTTAAAGCATCTCTTAATGATGCAACTTACTTCATTTGATATGACGGGCAGCTTAAAAGGGATTTTACTTACGTTCAAAACTTTATTTTGGGGAACACTTCTACCCTTTTGTCTGGCCGGAGTGACTTCTGCTTCGTACCCATTGGAAATGGCCATTTTTCGCGCCAGGCTTAGCGCTTTCTTCGTTTCCTCTTCTCCTGTGCATACATTTTTAGCCGTTCCGTACATGCTTTTGACGAGTGCTTTTTTCACATGTGAACGATGAGAAGAGAGGTAGTGAACTGGTATATTTTTGCTACTTGGTTTACGATACCATTTTGTTATATAGCTACTTTCTGAGAGGTTTATTTGATTGTTTAAGAATGGAAGCCAGTTCTCGGTTAGTTTTTCCCGCGTAAATTTTATATACTCTGACTGTCTGTTTAACAAATCAAAGCACCTAGCCAATTGTTCTTGTGTGGAACAGATGACGAAGCAGTCCTTTATGTATCGACAGTAGAGTAAGGGTCCGCTATTGAGAACTGGAGGTTCCAGCTTAGACATGAAAGCGATAGCAAGGCTTAGTGATAATTCCTGTCCTAATCACCTGTGTCTCCTGTAATTCCGTTGATCAACGAGTGACTCGAACGGGCACCAGTAAATCTTCCATTTTTCCCTGTCGCGTGCAAAAGTACCCCAGTGAGTTCAGCTCTCCCTAGGGATTCGTCGAGCATCATTTTTTTCTTCTAGGCTTTTCGTGAAAAGCTCTGACCATCGGGTCGGTGCTCTACCTGCAGTACGTTTGACATCCCGAGTAATCCAGTCACTAACGGCTCTTGTCCATCGGTTGTCATTCATACTCATTACGTGTCCTGCCCACCTTGTCTTCGAGTGTTTGGCGTACAGAACATCATCTTTGATTTTTGATCGTTGACATAGGTCGGAGCTTCGGATCCCATCCCTTAATTGTGTGAAACGGGATACTCCTAGCATCGTCCTTTCGACTGCACGTTCGATAACGCTGAGTGACCCTTCGTCCTGCTTACACAGCTACCAGGTTTCTGACGCATACGTTAGGGCAGGAAGTACCGTTGAGTCGAAAAGGTGGGCACGGAGTCGGGTGTTCTTTGTTCTCTTCACTACACCCTCGATGCTCTTAATAGCTCCCAGGCCGCTCGTTTCCTTCTGCTCAGCTCTGGAGCTAAGTCGTTTATCACATTGATTTCCCGACCTTGATGGATATAACTGCAGCATTCGGAGATATTCGTTCCGTTAAACGTAAATGGGTCATGCGAAACCAATCTGTTCCTCATGAACATCGTTTTTGTGAGATTTAGTCGAAGACCAATCTTTCCACAAGCTTTATCAAAGTCGTCAAGCATACGTTCCGCTTGGCTAATGTTTGGTGTTATAAGGACGATGGCGTCAGCAAAGCGAAGATGGTGTAACTGCCGACCGTCGGTTTTCACTCCCATATTAACCCATTGCAATGTTCGTATGACCTTCTGGAGGGTGGCCGTAAATAATTTTAGCGAGATGGTATCGTCTTGCCTAACTTCTCTTTTAACATCGATGTTAATATCGTTGTAGAATAATGATATCTTGGTTGTGAAATTTTTGTACAGCTGACGAAGAATATTTATGTACTGAGTACGGACTCCTTGACTATCAAGGGCTTCCAAGACTGCTTCCATCTCAGTTACATCAAAGGCCTTCTGTAAATCGGTGAAAGTGAGACGGAGCGGTCTTTTGTACTCTCGCTATGCTTCAATGAGCCTTGTTACCGTGTGGATGTGGTCCATCGTACTAAATCCTTTTCGCAACCCTGCTTGCTCACATGGCTCTTCTTTGTCCAGTATCCAGTGGTCAATCCTGTTCAGGATGACTCGAGTGAAAAGTTTATAGACGACAGACAGTAAGCAGATTGGGCGATAGTTGCCTATATCGTGTAGGTCACCCTTCTAGAACAATAACACGGTCTTGGTGGTTTTCCGCTGAGTAGGAACCTTTCATTCAGACAGGTAACGCGTGAAGAGCCAAGTCAGTGTGTTTACGAAGACTGGCGAAAGGTTCCACAGGTGTTCTGGTCATCCTGCCCGGACCTGCTGCTGTTCGATATTTCACCGACGAAATGGTATATCGGATTTCGGAAGGGAGAACCGGTGGTACAACATATCCATCCTCCTTTATTTGATATAACGGAAGGTGGACGTGGCTATGGAAGAGATCCGAGTAGTATTCGTGAATGATTTTCTCCATTGCCTTTCTGGACGCTGTAACTGTTCCGTCTGGGCATCGGAGTGCAATCATCTTGGTCTTATAATTTGCGAAGCTTCGGTGGACTTTGCGAATGCTTTTCCCAGCATCTTCAGCTTCGACCATTACTGCTGCTCTTCTCTCTTTAAGATCTTCGTTTATCGCCTGTCTGCATTGTTTTGAAAGTTCGGACGTTAGATCGCGGTTGCCTGCAGCTCGTGCGATTCCACGCTGGCGTAGCAGTTCGATTGTTCCTGGAGACAGACGTCTCTTGGTGACTTTCGAACTCTTAGCTTTCATAGCACTAGCGTGAAGATGTTGAATGAGCCGTCCTTATTCTTCGTCGATGTTATCGACCACGGCATCATCCCGACAGCCAACTAATGAATTGAATAAGTCCCAGTTTACGGTGGTTCTGGGACTTCGGTTTTTGAATTTAGCGGCTTTATCTCCTTTCCGCGAGAAGTGGAATCAGCACGAAGGAGGCGATAATCTGGTCTTGTGCAGAATTCTGGGACAACAGCGATATCGATTAGGCAAAACCTTCTATTTGCTATAATGTGGTCTATTTCGTTATGGTACTCTCGATTGGGAGACTCCCACATCCAGCGTTGAGGGTGGGGCTACTGTAATTGTGAGTTACCATGAATCTTGGTCACCACGATAAACTCAGGAAGCCGCTCGCCCTGTTTTTTCCATTCCAATCCGTGGGTCCCAATGTGACGTTCTTCATGGTCCAGTCTTGACGTTGAAATCTCCAATAATAACCTTGAAGAATGTATGGTTTTGTTTGTAAAATTTCTCCTTGTCCATATAGAACGCTTCCATAAAAGCCTTCTTCTTCATCGTAGTTTGATGTCGGCGCGTAAACGACGAAGATTGTCAAAGCCGGTATTGATCGACATCTTTTTAATAGTAATTGTCCAATTCGGGTTGTATGCTGTTCGAATGAATCGATGTTCATGGACAAACTCGTGTTGACGAGAACGCCGATACTATAGAGAACATTCTTTACGAATATTGGAATGTCCTCTATGTAAATCAGTTACAACCTTATGTCAAACATTTTCGAATACGGCTTCCGGTGACCTTATGACGATCCGATAACCACATGGCTAACATTTCGTTGGCGGTTATCTCATGGAAAACATCTGCAGTTACAGTCCTATGCTTTGACTATCGCCTTATCAGATTGCAACGCTTGTGAAATGTTTCCGGCAGCCGTCCTTCCGCATACTGTAGCCTGACTCCACCTACTGTAACGCGAGTCCGCCTATTGTAG
The DNA here is from genome assembly GCA_900624975.1 of Angiostrongylus costaricensis. Classification (NCBI taxonomy): domain Eukaryota; kingdom Metazoa; phylum Nematoda; class Chromadorea; order Rhabditida; family Metastrongylidae; genus Angiostrongylus; species Angiostrongylus costaricensis. The sequence continues at coordinate 320,548 of UYYA01003822.1, read as the reverse complement.
TCTGACACCGTCCAACCCAAAGGGTATATAAACGGCTCCACGGCTGACTAGCTCAGGTCACAACAATGCTGCCCAAATCACCATATCCTTTCCTCACACCGATCTCATGTGGTCGAAGTCTTACGACAACCTCTTCACTCTTGAGCAACCTGAACACAAGAAATCAGGCTGCGCCTATTCATTACTTGTATCATTGTTGTATTAATTGTACAGTTGTATTGTTATGCCATAATTGTTGTATAATTATGATAAACGGTTTAATTACCCAAGTTTGAGGTTTCCGGCATTGTGACTACTACTTACAAGAAGTCCCGCGTGGCATACACAAAGGCGAGCAGCAAATTCCGACCGAATCATCTTAACTACTTGGTATTCCTATATAAGCTAGCCGTCCCACCATAGATGCCACCAACTCTACTGTCGCATGATCCGAGGAACAGTTCTTTTCCGGTCTCACGGATGGCGTGGAAAGACTGGCATCTTCGCGTCTCGACCAGGCCGATGACGTCGTACCTAATTCTTTTTGTTTGCATGAGCAAGTCCTCTATCGAGGACTCGGATGCAAGTGTACATGCATTGTTGCTACAGATCGTCACCATAGTTCTTTGAAATCCAGGCAGCTTCCATTGACTCTGAGATTTTAGCTGCTTCTCCGTACCCAAGGCTACAAAATTGAGACTTTTTCGGGGTCAGAGGAATGAGATCGGTTTTTTTAAACTGTGTTTAGCATTTTGATACCCACGTATAGCTTGCTGGGCTCTGAACGTGGGCGCTGGGTTTACTCAGGGGTAGCTTGCCAGGCTCTCCCAGAGTTTACATGGAGCCTACTTGTTGGAGGCGACTCCTAACCGCCTCCCATATACTTCCCTGTCAGTTGATTGCAGGCTTTTGGCCGAATTGACTCGTAGAATACAATCCGCATAAGCAAGAGCCCACCCACACACGCATGCATGAATACGCCTAGCAAATGCAGAAAGTATGTGCCAAATCGGCGCAGCAGAAACCGGGAGTCTATCCCCCGGATCCACCTGCGTCTCAGGGAAGCAAAGGTCGTTAACCCCCTATCCGCCACCTGGGGACGCGCCACGTAGTTTCGCGACTAGCCGGCTCGGGATCCGTTATATGAGGAAGATCCCTGTCCTTCCTCATACGTCCTAGATTTTGAATTCAAAAGCCGTCTAACCCCACGCATACCACCTTTTTGTTCGTGTGTAGTGTTGGAGCTTATTTTTCTATGTTGGTAATGATTAAATATGTTGAGAACTTTGTCTGAAAATAAACGAAGCGCAGGATCATTATCGCTACTTGGCTGCTTTTGCTTAAGGAATCCTCGGAAAAAGGTATTGGTGGTAGTTCCTCTCTTGGAACTTCTTTACCTAACCTTTTTAGCCTAGCTCTATAACGGAGCTGATCTCGACGTTCCTGCAGACTGCACGTGATCTTGCGCAGTATCGGTTAGAAATGGGTTGACTACACGAAAAACGGACATAATTCTAACTGCGAGCAAGCATTTTCTTGAAGCGCCATGCATCCTAACACTATAATTCTGGATGATTCTGGTGCGCCTTGTATCTCAGAGTTGCAACTTAGAACGTATCCAACGATAGTGTTTTTTTCGATCTTTTTGGGCGTGACAGATCTTGAAACTTCTTCTTTAGCTTATTTTTAATATCACACCGAAACGCACTTCCCTTCAGTTGAGAGAACATCTCGTTTTGTGTGCACCACAATAAAATGCATAGCAATTTCATTTCGATGCTCAGTATTTGCTGAGAATTCTCTTCTAACACACATACTTTTTGTAATGTCCTACGTTTTGTGAAATTAGAAACAATTTGGTATTTCAAGCAGCGGCGAAAAAAATGGGACGCAAAACGAAGGAATCGCCAAGCCTGGCACGAAAAATCGCCATTTCCAATGGGTACGAAGCAGAAGCCATTCGGGTCAAGCAAAAGCATTGCATTGCTCTCCCAAAATAATGTTTCGAATCTAAGTAAGATCATTTTAAGCTACTCTTCTTGTCAAACAAAACTATTTACTCCATTAAGAGACGCTTAAGAAAAATTGGTCTTGAGAATTATATGGCGATTATTGACCTCCAATCTAATGCCCTACGTTATCAGTTAGTTCGCAACAGCCTTTGTGATCGTTTGTGGAGCTCAGAAAACTGTATGATCTGTATTAACAGAAGAGACGGGGATTGCATAAGTTGATGCACAAAATACTTGGTCTAGTGTAAGGCATGAGATAAGGAATACACTGGGAAAAAGGGGCAGACAACGTTGTGTGCGCATAAAAGAACATCTAAGTGGGAAACTCAAAATTCGCCAAAGCACTTTTCTAGGTACACATAAGGCGCAAAAGCACAGTGGCGATGGTTTTGAAGCGAGTGTCCGGATTCTAGAGCTAGAATCAAAAACATCAAAGAGCAAAACTCTTGAGGCGTTTTGGATAAATTTCAAAAATCCAAAAGTGAACCAGAAAGACGAATGCCTCAATATCACACGTGATCTGGCGCCTTATTTGACAAGTCTCCTGAGTGGGTCTCGCTCGTCGTCCCACCTGAACAACGCGCAGGCAGTCCCACTCGTAACAGCACGGTGAGTAGTTTTAGATCAATATGATGTTTATCTCTATGTTAGATCTTCATTGATACTTTGGTCTCTCCACCGAATTACGATGTTATTCTTGTATAAAATACGTCCAGGCTCTAAGGAAAGGGAAATCGCCGAAACGTTAGCCATCGACCAACAACAGCAACAACTACGACAACTGTATCAACCCAGCATCAGGTCAACAAGATCAGTTCATAAGAACACACAAATAAATGTAGTCAGACTGTCGTGTAATAACTTATGTACTATTTCAATCGATTTGTTATGTAGTATACTGGGCAAATAAAAAGATGAAAGGAAAAATAAAAGAAAAAATAGTAAGGAAAAATAAAGTCAGTCCTATAGTATTGCCTTTGTATATATTTTTGTACCCATAGAGAACAGAGACGCAATTAAGAAAATGGATAAAATTAGTGCCAAATTGGTATTCAGTATGCTACGCTTACAACGGTTGCCTGCACCAACGATCCATATGTCTGCGAAATCCGGAATGTCGGACGTACTTTGACGATTTCGAGAACACCTGCGGATTTTCTTTAAGCAGTTAGTTCCGCCATTTCTTTGAGAGTATTAGGATTACTTTCAAAAGATGTTTTATTATTAATCAGTTGCAAGTTTTGCTTTAATTATATATGTATATAATCATTGCCATTGAAGAATTCTTGGAAACTGACTGCTCATTTACCCACACTGCCTTTACCCTATGTGGATTGCGGTATGAATGGATCTCCTCGATAGAACTTTTTTCTTCTTTCACTAATCGGATGTCTTGACTAACTTCGGTAGGATTATTTTATGCACCATCTTGATCTCATATAGATCATGAAAACGACGTGTGTGGCGCAGTGGTCGAAGGCGCACTGCAACACACACTTGGAATCGATCCCCGCAGCCGTACCACCTCCCCACCCATCCTTCTGGAGTCGGAAAATTGGTGCCAGACCTGCTTGGGAGGATAGCACCACTGGTTCACTACATCGGTAGGCCACCGCGGGACATTGTAAAGGCAAGATATGCATTCAATCACTCGAAAGACCGACTTTCTATAAACCTCGGCATAGATAGTTGATATATTTATTCATGTTATTGATCGATGGCTGACGTTCCGGCGACTTCGCCTTCCTCAGAGTCTGGACGTACTTTATGTAAGAATACTTTTTATTATTCGGTGGAAAAGAAGGTTAAAGTATTAATGAAGATCAAACTTTCAAATAGACGCCATATTGAACAGAAAGGGCATTCACGGTGATGCTACGTGCGGGACTGGCCCACACGTAGTTCACGTGGAGTCGCGAGCAAGACACGCCCCGGGGTCAAAATATCATTTTGAAATAGGGCGCCAGGTCACGTGTGATAGCGAGGTATTCGTCCTTCCGGTTCATCTTTGGATTTTTCAAATTTATCCAAAACGCCTCAAGAGTTTTGCGCGTTGATGTTTTTCATTCCTGCACTAGGATCCGCACAGTCACTTCAAAATCATCTCCGTTATGCTTTTGTGCCCTATGCGTACCTATAGGGGTGTTTAAACGGATTTTGGCTTTCCCATCTAGATATTCTTTTATGCGGACACAAGGTGGTCTACCCGTTTCCCCCAATATATTCCTCGCCGCATGCATTACATGAGATCAAGTATATTATACCTGAACTCATGCAATCACCGTCTCTCCCGTTGGGACAGATCATACAGTTTTCTGAGCTGCACAAACGATCATAAAGACGGTTTCGAACTAACTGGCGGCGTAGGGTATTGGGTGAGATGTCAATAATCGTTACATAATTTTCAAGACCACTTTTTCTTAAACATTTCTTATTGGGTTAACTTACTTTATTTGATATGAAGGGCAGCTTAAAGGGGATCTTACTTTGGTCCGAAAAATGATTTTGTGAAACTACCCTACGTTTTTGTCTAATCCGAGTGGCTTCCGTTTCGTAGCCATTGGAAATGGCTATATTTCGTGCCAGGTTCAGCGATTCCTTCCTTTCCTCTTCTCCTCTGCACACACTTTTAGCCGTACGGTACATGTTTTTGATAAGTGCCTTTTTCATGTGTGAAAGATGAGAGGAGAGGCAGTGAACTAGAATGTTTTTACTACTTGGCTTGCGATACCATTTTGTTAAATAGCCACTTTCTGAGAGCTTTATTTGGACGTTTAAGAATGGAGGCCAGTTCTCGGTAAGTTTTTCTCGTGTAAATTTTATATACTCTGACTGTCGGTTTAATAATTCAAAGCACTCATCCATCTGTTCTTGTGTGGAACTGACGATGAAGCAGTCGTCTATGTATCGACAGTAGAGTAAAGGTCGGTGATGGAGAACTGGAGCTTCCACCTCAGACATGAAAGCGATGGCAAGGCTTGGTGCTAAACGCTGCCCCATCGCCAACCCTCTAATTTGTGCAAAATATTTTCCAGACCACCTAAAGATTGAACAACTAAGACACTGTTTTAAGAGGGTCATTAGTTGCGCAGTCGACAAGCCGTGCATTTTTATTTTCTTTTCATGCTCTACGAGCAACTCGAGAATGGCTTGCATTGCGGAGTCATTGGACACGTTGGTATAAAGTGAAGTAACATCGAATGACTCTATTATATGCGTGCTGTTTGGTTGCGCGCGCCTTAGGTGATCCAGAAATATTTTGATGTTAGGTAGATGCATTCAATCACCTCCAAGCGATGCTTAATGAAGTAGAGTGCATGTCGCATCCTTCATGGATTGATCAACGCCGAGAGCTTTATCGTTTATAATCTTCATGTTCTTTTCTATTTCGTTTCAGTAAGTCCAATTCGATCACGTTATATGAAACTTCACATGAGCAATGTTACAAGTTTTCATTTATTGCTGTGGAATCAGTCAATGAAATGTTAGCAATACTGTCGAATACGCGGAAGGTCCTGTTTTCACCATGCACAGGCCAACCGTGCTTTTCATCTTTCCAGAATGAGAGATTTGGCACAAGAATTGACTAGAATTAGCTTGTTCTGTCCATAAAAGCTGGCCGCAGTTTGTGATTATGATCAGGAGACGGCCTAACACGGTTATTTAGTGATTTCCAAGAGGATCTATTTTATGGCTGACCTTTTAGTAGGATTGAATTTGTTTATTGTTTATTTTTACGACTCTTTTTCACGTATCGTGCTGATTCCGGCTCTTCTTCTCAGTTTCATCTCGTCCTTTAAAGTGTTCGGATTTAAGAAATGTGGCTTCAGACGTTGTCTGGGGATTTTGTTTTTTAGATGAAGAAGGTCTTTGAATGGTGGTCGAGTATATTTTCTGGAAATCCTATAGTAGCAATAGTGCGGCATTTTTAAGTCTTTCCAACAAGTAGTTTCCATCCTTTGCGTATTGAGCGGGCTTTACAAAGACAGGTTTGGTACGAACTTGTCTATCCCAAAATGATGGGAGTTTGGTTGCCTGCGACTGTATGGAGTCGAACAAAAGCCGCAGGTGCATTAAACAGAACATCTAACTGCTGTGCTGCATGATCTCATAAAGTGCAATCAATTGTTGAGAAGGTACATATAGAAATCAAGTTGCTAGAAGAAAAACAAATCCGCATCTACAGGAGATTCTTTGCTGCAGTTGTAAGAAAGCTGATTTGATCCTCTCTGATACCTCATGAGTGATCCCCTCTGATACCACATAAAAGTGAAATGGTTCTTTTCGCAAAATCAAGGTTTCTTTCATAACAAATACAGAAGAGGTATTTGGAAAAACCCGGGTTAAAAGAAGAGTTGCGAAATGTTCAATAAAATGCTTGCGGTAACCCACGAACATTTAGGTTGTTCCGTCGATTCGCCTTCTGATTGCGTTCATACACTGTGGAAGATAAGAGATTTTTTCCCACATGACACATGTGTTTGCTATGAAGCCATAGGTGAGTGTCCAAATGGCTAATTTTTGTTAACATTGATATTGGTACGGTAGCCAGATTCAATTTGTTTCCCAATGGCTGAGCACTTTATTGTGATTGGAGGTGTTTGTGTTCGTCGAACTGTAATACTCAGTGAAGTGTCATATTCGCATCTGGGTCAGATAAGCTGAGAAGGAGCTCGTCATTTGAATCTTAAAGTCCAACTCGGAGTTGCTCTGCACCAAGGCAGAGTCCATGAAGTTTCCCAGGCTTACATCTCACCAAAAACAATGGAGAAAAGTCAGCACACCATAATGATAAAGCTTTTCGTGTCCCTTGAGTAAGCGGAGTCCAGTGAAAAGAACCTGCTGAGTGACAGCGACGATTGGAGTTTTGTGGTCCTGTCTGATCCACCCGATGATTGAAGGGATCACAGATAATTAATGTGATTAATTGTTAGGTTTAGGGTTTATGATGACCTGTAAGGTTGTTCAAATCTTTACTCTACAATGGCGGATATCGCCTTTAAAATCTGGAACTTCAAGTTGATATGAATCCTACTTGGCCAATTGTCTTAATGAACACACTACAGTTTCACAAACTTCATTGCCAAACACATGCTATACTGCCGGTTGCAGCCATTGTCCTAGTTGTCCATTTGATAGGTAATATGAGATCAGCTGTGAAGAACTAGAATACGGTAGTAAATGAAACCGATATCAATGAAATACAGAGCGAAGCTAAGTTTTATAGTGAACTAATAATTACCTGTGATCGCTTTAATATCCGTTTGTTGGATTCATTTTAGGATTCTGGTTTATTTCGAAAACGGTTTTGTTTACCACCACATCATGCTGGTCCTTTATTTTGTCTTTGTCTTAGCTATTTTTTATCTACCAGTGCCATCCCATTTACGGCTGATTACTGATGGCAATAGTAGATAGAAAACTAGTAGAGAGAAAGGCAAAACGAAGGACCCGCATGGCGTGGTGGTGAATGTGCTAGTCCCAGGAAAGGGTAATAGCGCATTCGTACCCCACCACAGACACTGGCGGTCGGGAGTTTTGTAAATGTCTTAGCATCATTGTGGTTGTATCCCACATAATACCTTGCCGTGAGAAGAAAATTGTAATAGGCAGCAAATAAAAAGTTATTGCGCCTTTAGTGCTTCACTCGTCAAAGCATTAACGACATTCATGTTAGTATTGCTGCTTTAGCGTCAATCACAGTTCTCGTCGTTGCGTTTTTCTACTTGATAGAAATCAGCTGAAACGGTTTCAAGGAATTTAGCTTTTTTATGAAAGGAGTTTTTCATACGGGTATGAGGCGATCTTCTCATTCGAGCGAAATATTCATTAATATATAATAGAATTGCTCCAGCTATCTCTACCTCTTACGTTGAGGTAATTTTTAGGGATTTTCTGTTATGTGAATTAGTTGTTCAGGAGCATTTGATAGTAGTCCAACTATTACCGCCGAACTTTCTAAATCTACTGCTCTCCTTTGGCGTAGGTAAACAAATACACTGAATGTTGCCGAACAGCCATTTTTGTTTATCAAAATGAGGTCCAAATTTTAAACCATATCGTAAGAAAGTGGACCAATGGTATGTTTGGGACTTGGCTATCTCTCCGTTCCTCAGTAGTGCTCCTAGATTTGTAGAAATTTGATACGGTTACCACCTGCACCAAATTCGGTGGCGTGAGACCTTCCTTTTTTTTCTTGGCTTGAAATGAATGAAAACGCCGTGTAGCATAGGGTAACACCTACGCGAGCTACCGTATTTCAGTGAAATTTGGGCTAGTGTTGTTATTTCATTAGCAGTGTTAAAAACTAAAATTACTATGTGTATGGCAGCATGCCAGGAAATATCCACAACTTTCTAAGATTATCTTACATCCCCATTTATCACCTGTAATTCCGTTAACCACTGAGTGGTACGGACGGCCAGCAGGTTCTCCATGCTGAAGGCGCACGTTGAATCTGATGGTGTTGGTGTTCAGTGTTTGACCGTCACGAATGAGAACACTAATGTGCTTAATGTGGGCGGAGACCTCATGTTTTTAGAGGATTATGCTCCTGTCGTGAATTCATCTCACGTATTCATCATCTGGTTATCTTATAATCCCCAATAGCACTACTACTTTTACCACCATCGTGTTGCTTTTTGTCGACTCACCGTTTCTTGTGGACTTTGTGATGGTGGAATCATGGCCTTTCGTTTCCCTCTCCTACGTTTGCAATGATTTCAGCATTCATACAAACTGAATTTTCAAAAGCTTTAAAGCGTAGTTTTTCTCACAGGGTTTTCTGAGCAATGCAATCAGTTCCGTGAACTTATATGGAATCATCCGTGTGAAAGGAAAATGTTAGATGCTGGCGAAGAACGAAGAGCCCTTGAGCGGTGGGTTATATCAATGACAAATAGTATATTCGTGTACCAGTTTTTAAACATTTTCTGAAGTAGCTAAACGAAAGCAGAATAATTGACAATTTGCTTGAGAACAAACACGGGGTTGGCATTATAGCACCTATTAGTCCACAATAGCTGACGTTTCGGTGGTTTCGCCTTGTTCAGAGCCGGGAATGGTCAAATTGAAGAGCAATCTACTCATCCTAACACTTTTAAACAGACAAAATTTAACGCATAAATTCCTATTCGTAATACATAAACAGTTTCTTTTAAACACTCACTGTTTTGTTCCTTGTAAATCTCTAAGTTATTTGGTGGTAACAGCCGGGCCATGCTCTTTAAATGGGCGAGGAACGTGCTTGGCTCGGTTAGGGAATAAGCCTGAGATATGGCGCGAAGTCACGCATGAACAAAAGACACTCCTTTTTGCGGTTTATTTCGAGATTTCTTGGAATTAATTCAAAACGTTTAAAGAGTTTTACTCACCGAGTTTTGGAATCATGTGCGAGAATAGTGGCTTTTGCTTCAAAATCTTCCCTATTATGTTTTCAATGAAAGCAAAACCGATGTATATGGAAAACATTGGTTAATGCTATATTTTGCAAAACAATTAAACTGCATGATGGGTCTGTTAGCAGATAAAAGTAAAGGCATGAAGCGTGCGCCATTGAACCACCACTTAAAAATGCGTCGTGCATTTGACTTTACTAGTCATCGTAGAGGTGATTGCATGAGTATTTGGCCTACACAACGACTTGTGGTGGCTCACTGATGTAACAAATCGGTGTTTTATCTTCACAGTCCATTGTGGCAATGATTTTCTGGCTCTGGAGAGAAGATAGCGCGGGTTGCCTAGCGTGGGGTTGAACCGAGGATCTTGTGTTTGCGCGGCGCCTTTAATCGCTACGCTATACGAGCCCTTCAGACAATGAAGCACACGTATGCGAGTGTTTGCGAAACAGTTCAAACATTTCGCAATGCTTAGAAATATGAGAAGGCTTAAATTTCTAGTACGCAATGAATAAGTGGTATTGATTTGTGGACATTGGCCTCAAAGAACTACTTCTTAAGGCATAAGCACAGGTTTTTTCTTCAAGTTAATTTCTCCAGACCATTGTACGCAGCCATAAGTCACAGTAGCAACGCTCCACAACGACGGACAACTCGCACACCTTTATCGGATCAAATACGGCAACTGAAAACGCAGCTTAGTGGAGGTTAAGGATGATTTCTTTTCTATTTTTTAAAGGCTTTTGATATTTTCCTCATGTCGAATTCTCAATGTTGTGAAAACCATGTCCTCTCTTTGGTTTTGTACTTACACTCTCACTCCCTTATTTTATTGGACCGTTGTTTTATTGGACTTGGATTTTTTCATTGTAATCGATGTATGGTACTGGTATTAGTGTATAAGGAAGAGAATTCCCAACGGTTTACCGCCTCATTGTGGATGAGAGGCGTTCCTGGGTGTCGCGCTGCGATGAACAGCGGAGGTATTGCCCTCCCGGCAGGGTCTCCCAAGCTCAGAAAAAGTCGGGCGTTTCGATCAGGAAACCTAGGTGAGGGCAAACCAATACCAGGATTCACCACCGTCCTGGTAACAAATTAGTCGCATGGTGGCAAATCCTACTCTTGGTTTAATGGCTTAACCAGTGAGTGTCCGAAAAATGGAGGTTATGCTGGAGCCCGCACAACCAATGAGGACGGCCCATTCAAAAATCGAGTAGCTAAGTATAAGGAAGAGATGGCGGAAGAGCCCTTAATTCTTGTGAGACAAAGGTTCCGTGCTTGAGTGTACGACAGCCCGGTTGGAACTCTTCGGTGAACGTAAACGTATTCTTTATTTGGTATTCGAGCGTTCAAAAATGAATTTCTGGTGTCATAATGGCTACGCAATTTAATTATTGGGGCAAAAATTGTAGAAAAAGCCCAGCTTCAATATTCTGGCGACATTCTCCAGAGAAAATCCAGCAATAGGTAATCACCAGTTTAAGCCCGAACTTGCAAACCTGTTCAGAAAAACGATAAAAAAACATGTTAGAAAGAAAAGAAAGCAGTACTGATGGAGAAACTGTACAATGTCCGATCCGATTGGACTAGAGCGTATGAAGAGCCAAATCGTTAGTTTTTATCAAAACGTGAGACGGCTTTTGAAATATCGCAAATGAGAACATTACCAGTCTGTGGAAACTAAGAGTACCATGTTGAGGACAAAACGAGGAGGTGTGCACGTCGGAAGCGACTATCCACCATCTCTCCTGTCTTCGCCTATATGTTTCAAGCCACCTATTGAAGGAAATAGCACTAACCCACACGAGGTCACCAAATTTTAAAAGGACTTCAGTACATTGGATTATAATCACCCGAGAGCAAAACTCGTTGAAAGACCGCTAAAGTGTAATGAACTGTTACCAAGGCATAAACGACTTTCGGCTTAGATGAAACATGGTACTCATGAGTCTTTAGGCAACTAAAAGCTTTCTGTCTAGTGCGCAGAATCTTTCATAAACTGTCCAACAGCTTCAGAGGGAAAACTTTACCATTCTGCAACAGTGATCACAGAGATAATGACATTGCTCCTGCAAACTAATGCGATCGTGATTAAAACATTCAAGGCAAGGGGCCTCAGTGGTGCAGTGGGTTGTACGTGAGTCCTCGGAAAGGGTAATCATGAGTTCGAACCTGGGTTTGGGTCCAAGCTTTGCAGATACCTTGGCACCATTGTGGTTGTATTCCACATCATGCCCTACCATAAAAAATAAAAGTAGACAGTCGATAAGTGAACACTCAAATCAACTTCTTAAAACATTACGCGAAAATTGAAATGGGGTAACACGGTGGTAGAAATACATGGAAGGCAATTAAACGATTGTTGCTTTTTGTTTATATCGATCTTGAGTTTTTTAAAGCGCTTCTGGAAAAAAGTGATCGCCTGTTTAGAACGGCCTTTATGATGAATAATAGTGGTAAAAGTAACGTGCCTTTTCTTTTCTGATGCCCAGGAGGAACAAATGCCTCCGAACTGAAACAACTTACTGGGCTACTCCTATACGCTGCGCGGACCACCAGCGAGCCAGCCGTTGGTGTATCTCGACCTTTTCAGCTTATGCTGTGCACTCTATACCACTTTCAAATTGACACTGTCGCTATCAGTGACACCTATATGTATTATAATGGTTTTGTGCGTGTGGCCGGTAACACACTGATACGAGTCGTTTTCTGTCTGGTGATTTATGTTAACACAATGAATTATTTTTCCACAGTTTTTATTACGAAATGGTTACCTGTCCTCTTAACGGTTTGCCGCTTGTCTCCAAAACTAAGAAGGAGTTCGATGTTACCATCCGAAGCCTTGCTGAAAACAAAGCAATTCCAAGAATCGCCACCGTCTTGGCTTCAAATTCTGGTCTCACATTTTGGCAAATGGCAGTCTGAACCACAAGGGCGGCGACTGCCTGAGGTGATGAGGACCCGTGGAAGGCTTCAGCTAGACTGACCTCGAGACTCCAGAAAACCAAAATGGTTAGACCAGCTAATCTCCGGAGAATGGACATTGTGCTACAGACCGCCCAACAAGTGAAGGCGGTTTTTCCAAGTGTTGGTAATTGGTAAATTGTAGAATACAAATATTGTGCTGCACATTAATTGGGAAAAAGTTCTATTCTACATTTAAAAACTTACTAGGTTGCCTCAGCAATCACCTGTCAACGGGTTTAATCTGGGTAGTGCAATTGGCATTGAACCTAGTTAAGCTTAAGTGTAGAATAAATCGCTATGTAGTCACTTTTTATTTACTGCCTATTTCTTCTTTCGTGACAGGGTATGATGTGAAATTTAACCAAAATGTTCGATCCTCACCCCAGACATCTGCAGTCCGGGGTTTGGCAAACATCTCAGCGCCATTGTGATTATATTTCACATCATGCCCTGCCATGAAAGAAGAATGGGCAGTAAATAAAAATTAACTACATTGTGATTTACAGAACAGCTTCAACTTAAGTCGGCTCGCCGTCGATTATTGCTTCCTATATCAATCCGTTGATGTGTGATTAATGATAGCGCCTATAGGCTAAAACACGGCTGACGGAAAGGCGAAATAAAGGACTCGCATGGTGTGGTGGTGAATGCGTTATCCTCCGGTAAAGGTAATATGGCGTTCGTTCCCAGCCACAGACACCAGCGGTTCGGAGTTTTGCGAATATCTCAGCATCATTATGGTTATATTTCACGTAGTGCCCTGCCATTAAACAAGTAATGGGTAGTAAATCAAAAGTGACTACATTATTGATTATATTCAAAGGGCTTGCAAGTCCGTAAAAGCTGGAAATTAGGTGTCATCGCGAGATGGTTGTAATACGGAGAGTTAACAGAATATAAAGTAAAAGTTTTTGCAAAAACTTCAGTACGAAGAAGAAAGCAAGAAGGTGCGAAACTATACTTGTTATTCTAATTGTGCAGAGGTCCTGTTACTATAGATGCTTTCAAACAGTTGAATGTCAGAAACTGAAAGTGAAGGCTGTTTTCTTTCTCTTTCGATAAGTATTTTATAGATCTTGGTATTGGCACACGGGAGGTACTTGGCAGGACTACATGTGATTCAGCACTCAATGATATCTGTCTGCGGCACGTGTCTTGTCGGCAGTTATGGCGTCTGTTCCGCTCCAGCTGTGGAGTAGACGAAGACAACCGCTGCACCATGACGGATCGGTTCGTATTTGAAGCATCGTAGAAACGGCTTGCCAAAAGCTTGTTGTACCTAAAACTTTTCAGAGATTTTAATCAGGAAGTGACTCTTTGTCCAACTAGCTTGCCTGAGATTTTATATTGATAAAAAGAATTTTGAAATTGAGTTGGTTTAGCGAAACATGTTGGCAGTCTTTCGAAGGACTTTCATGGACTGGCTTGGGAAAATGTCATTGTGAATCGTCAAATTCTGATTGCCACTGGATCCGTCTGCACACGAACTACAACAAGTGCATTCGTGAGTTCTCAGTTCTCAATGCCGAATTCCCTATACACTAATGTCAGTGATTCACAATGTTGACTTTTAACATGCTGCCTTTCGAGAATTTTCACGGCAACAACAGTGACAGTCAGTGAAACAACCACAATGATGCTGAGACATTTGCAAAACTCTGGACCCGCATGGTGTGGTGGTAAACGAGTTACTCCCCGGAAAGGATAATAGCGCGATCGTTCCCCAATTCGCTGCAAAAGGCAGTAAATAAAAATTCAACATTGTGAATTTCAACTATAGCCTCAGCTTAACTGGGCTCAATGCCGATTTGGGCTCCTCAGATCAATCCCGCTGAAGGGTGATTGCTGATGACAGTGATCGATAGAACTAACTGAGAGACAGGCGAAACGGAGGACCCGCATGGTGTGGTGATGAACGCGTTACTCCTCGGAAAGGATAATAGCGCGTTCATTTCCCACCGCAGACACCTGCGGTCCGGAGTTTTGCAAATATCTCAGCATCATTGTGAATGTCAGTGATTCACGAAATTCAGCGGATATAACCTGTGAACTTCTCTCGGTAGAAGTATACAAGGACATCATGCTTTTCGAATGGGGTTTTTTTCTACTTTTAACAAAAAGGTGCAAATATGTAACTCGCTGCTTTCTGCCGTGTGGACAGAGGTCACGGACATCCTTTCACGATATATAGATAGATAAGAGGTTTGTTTACAGAAAGAGGTGCTCTGTAATTTTTTTGGGCATCCTTATGCACAACCTATTGTTGTCCTTCTGGAGCTTCTATCTAACTTGACGCAGAGCTAGCTCATGGAAATGCTTGCATGAGAAGAAGACTACAATTAATTCAATATGTATTCTTTCTTCGATAAGCTTACACGAGGTTGGTAAATAATGTTTATTTACGGCTGACGTTTCGACGGTTTCGTCTTCATCAGAGCCGATGATCCGAGTCGGTGATCAACAGTTGTTCGTGTTCTCGAGGTGTCGTCTTCGCAGAGCAAATTTCTTTCTTCTTAGGAAATATTGTTATGCTTTGTACCAGCTTATAATGATACCGATTTCTACAGCATGAAGTGTCCACGAAAACAAATTACTATCACAGGACAATCGCAACTATCAACAGGCAGCATACTGCATAAAAAGGCATCGCCGAGTGAGCATGGCTCATTCGAGAGAAATGCTCCACTGAGGAAAACCGGACTCGAGGCGCGACGAAGACGCCATCTCGAGAACATGAACAACGGTGAACCATCGACTCGGATCATTGGTTGTGATGAAGACGAAACCGTCGAAACGGCAGCCGTAAATAAACATTATTTACCAACCTCGTGTAAGTTTATCAAAAAATTACATATTGATCAGTGGTACGAGGTTGAAGGAAAGTCGGTTTTTAAGTAAGATTAATTCATTCCGACAGAGGATACACCCATCAGCTGGAAGGAAGCCACGTTGCCTCATAAATAACCGTACCTGGTTCTTAGCAGAATGGAGAATGGGTTTGTTAAAGATTTCCTCCATTAGATCACATAGAATAATATAAAAAGGGGCAATTGCTCGAAGGCTCTATCTTTGAGGCACGGAAAAAGTAGTAGTGTATTTCAGATGAGATTTTCAAATCGGGAGGCCGAATTTCGTTATTGGGTTTTACTGATCGTTCAAATTCGCATCATCGTCACCCAACACAATTAGTCACACCTGATCAGTCTAGTGACATTTGGGAGATGACAACTACGGTTGAACCTGTACGTCCAGCTACTAAACGGACTACTACGAAGACCAGCACCACCACTACGACGAAAATGCCAGCAACGGTAGCAACTACGACCCCAACCACAATCACTACACGACCGCCAACTACAACTAGACGAAGGTGAAGCTTTTTTTTTTGGTAGACCTTGATAAAGTTCCAAGTATCGAGTGTTGGTATAAAGACAGGAAAGTTTCCAATATGATGTAGTACACATTTTGAAAAGCGTATCGTTCTTCTAACTCTGAACTTCGCCAAGCTTTATTAAGTGGACAGTATTCAAATGCGCTACACTGTGCTGAATTACGAAAAGTACTTCGCTTTTGTAGCAACGGGTCGTACAGCACCTTCCTTTCTAATCAGCGTTTATAAATTTTTTGAAAACTTTTATTTACAAGGTTATTGAATATCCGATTTTGCACTGAAAGCTGAGAAAGTAATGACTCTTTAGAATTTAGCCTTGTCAATCAGAGGAAAAAAGAAAGCAATTACTGCTTTTTTGCCAAGGTTCCACAACTTTAGCCATTCTATCTGATATATATTTTGGTCTTCTAAATATGGTAATGTTGCGCACGTGGCGCAATGGTCGGAGGCGCCCTGCAACACACGTGGAATCGATCCCTGCGTCCATGATCCACCAAGCCTTCCATCTCTCCGGAGTTGGCAAATTGGTACCAGATTTTTCTGCGAGGATAACAGGGCTCGACACATCGGTAGGCCGAGTCATTGTAAAGGCTAGATATGCACTCAATCACCTCCAAACGATGCTAAACGAAGTCGAAGGCATGGCGCACCCATCAATGATTGATCAGCGCCAAGAGCTTTATCCCTAAAGTCATCATGACCTTTTCTATTGAAAACTTCAATTTCGGAAATTTTTTTTTGCAACACACTTTTTCAAGAACAGCCCAGAAGTTTGTTACCTGTTGCTAGGTATCCAATTCGGAAATACTGGTCATGTGTGTTACAGTACTATCAAGAAACACATCGTTTTTGTTGCATAGAAGGAGGGGAGCGGCTTACCCAACGTCGAACTCTCTGCTTTTCACTCTGTTTATGCTGAACAAGTTCAGTGGATTTTATTTTATGACTTGTATTTCCGTTGAATTGTTCCAGAAATGCTATTTTCCATACTCCTAGTATTTTCTGATCAGCTTCACTTACCATCTTCAAATGATTACCAGCCTTGACAGCGGGACGCAATTGATCCTCGAAGTTGATGACTTACATATCCACAAAACTACTTCCATCAACTTCGTACCGCGTTATTCTAACGGTTTTCTGGCCAAATAAATCATCGATATTGCGAGTCCTTCCGTGGTTCAAGTTCCATACTTAGATTCACACTAAAAGATAGTTTTAATCCAATTTTCGTCATCTAATAGAGGACTGCTTACTAATGTTTAATTCGAATAATCAATGAAAAGGGGGCGTGTGGTGCAGTGGTTGGAGGCCCCACACGTAGAATCGATCCCCGCGCCCATGACCCATCAAGCCCTCCTTCCCTCCGGAGTCTGCAAATTGGCATCAGACCCAACTGCGAGGATAGCAACACCGATTCGGTACATTAATAGGCCACCACGAGTGACTGCATAAGCCAAATATGCATTCAATTACCTTTAACGATACTTAATGAAGTCTAATGCATGGCACATCTCTCAGGGATTGATCCACTCCGAGAGCTTTATTCTTTTTTAACTTGTGGAGATGCCTCATAAACCTGATATGGTTGGTCTGCCGAAAGGCATCTATTTTCTCCAATTTTAGGCCATCCATTAAAAATTAGTGAAATTCTGTTTTGTGGGATGACTACCACATGCAGCACTATTCATAGGATATAAACGGACTTTTACGACAAATCTCAAATTTAGAAGTATCCTCCTTGGAATGCAATCACAAGGATGCTGAGTTATGAGCAAAAATAATAGGACCATGTAATGAAAGAAGAATAGGCGGCGAATAAAAGTCTAACATTTTGCACACTTATATTCTTTTTTTGATAAGCTTACTTGTGGTTGATAAACATTTTTTATTCGGCTAGCATTTCGACGTCTTCGTCTTCATCAGAACCGGTGATTCGCAGCGATACTCCACGGTTCTTCTTCATCTCGATGCGACGTCTTCGCCTCGCATCGAGTTGTGTCTTCCTCAGCGGATCATCTCTTTGAAGTATTGTGCTCACTCATTTCTAAGGCAGAGTGGATATCGGAACTAATCAGTATGGAAGTAATAGAAACGAGCAGAGAAGAACTGTCCATTAAATTATGATACCAAACAGTCATCGACATTTGTTGGTTTTTTCTTATCAAGAAGAAAATTGATGCATGTAATCTTGTGGGCTTTACAATATTATTACTTTAATCCTAATATATTGGTGACTGCCAAATTTCAGTCGCTCACGCGATGAACGTGACGCCTACTAATTCGTATCCACGCGGGCCTGGCAAAGAATCTGCCATGTACGAGTTGTCCATTCGTACGAGTTCTCATTAGCAATAGTCTTTGTGGCCTCTGTCAGTACAAAAGGCAACTAGTCCACGCAGCATTCATGCCGACCATCACTTATTGTAGAACCGTTCACATGTGTGATGATTTCACCGTTTCTATCTCCTCCTCATCACCAACGATTTCTGTGGTGTTCCCACCACGGAATTCAAACCAGACGAACAACTCGTCTAAAAGACGAATTTCGTAACTTATTAAAAGTAGGAAATAAGTCTCCTCGGTAAATATGTGGCACATAATTTGTTAAAAATGCCATTGAGTAAATACGAGAATTGTAGCGAAACAGCTTATAATCAGCAAAATAAGTAACCGAGAAGAAAATTAATCATGTCGATCAGTTTGCTGTTGAAGCTTGAGTCATATATGAATCATATCGTCACTAGTGTGTTGTAAAAAAGTGCAGTACAAAAATAAGCACGATTCGGTAATATGCGTGTGAAATTTCAACTAGGATTCTAGGTCGCCAAATAAATTAAGTAGTGGTTCAGCACGTTTGCAAATTTCTAACCAGAGCGAACCTCTTATTTTAACCCTTTGTTACGTTCTATTTAAATGAATTGATTTGTATTCTTCAGTTCTTGTAGCGCTTCTTTCGATGACGTAAGAAACTGTTCAGTATGAAAGCGATGACCACATACAAACCTCAAGTTGAACACACAACGATGGCGCCTTTGTGGAATCCGGGTCGAATTGAAAATCGGCCACCAATGTGGACAAGCACTCTACCACCGTGGTTCCAAACTAATCTATCTGGCTCAATATACCAACATTCAAATCAACAACGATATATCGTCAAGCAAACACAAGATATCAGAGGTTGTTTCGTGGGCTTTGAGGTCCTCATTTTCTGCTTCGTTTCTGCGTGAAGCATTGAGCGATAATTCAGCAGAAGCCTTTTTATCATCAGTAATTTGTATTATTTGTCAAATACCACTTTCGTCAACGATGTATGATTGTTGCAATTGTGTATGCGTATGTGTTATATTATACATGCTATTTTTCCCAATGGGTTATCGCTTCGTCGCGGCTGGAAGGTGATCGTGGGTGTCGGGCTGCGATATACAGGGAGGAATTCGTCTCTCCGGCAGGGTCCCCAAAGCTGAGAAGGAGTGCGACGTTTCCCAGTTAAGAGTAAAGCAGTACCAGGATCGCCCACCGTCCTGGTATAATACTGGTCGCGTGGTGGCAAACCTCCCTCTGATCCATAAGGGCGGCGACTGCCTGTGGTGGTGAAGAGCTGGGGCAGACTTTGGACAGGCTGATCTGGGCACTCCGGGGAAACGTAATGGATAAACTAGCAAAACTCCGAAAAATTAAGGATTTTGTCGGAGTCTGCACAATCAGTGAAGCCGAACCAAATCCAAATAAGTATCCAAATAAGGAAGTATATACATTATATATATTATATGATATATGTTCTTATATATTACTACGTATTTTTGATATTATATATGTGTGTATGTTTATTGTACAAGTTTATTTGGTATTATGCACTTTCTTCGCTACTAAGTATACCGTTTAGCTGACGTGCACTATCGTCCACTTTTCGAGGCACAAGTGAAGACTACTCCAAACTATTATTACTACTACACAACAGTTTCACCACGATGGGTGGATTCGTACTACTATTCATCTACTCCGGCCGAGGTTTTTAAAACTTTAGTGTATGCATAGAATATGGCCGAATTTGAGCTTAAGCATACTGTTTGCTATTTTCTGTCGTACATATATTCTTTATAAAGCCCTATTCTCTCAAGCGGAATTCGTAAGCTTTAAAAATCCATGAGATCTTTTGTGAATGAGTGAACGTTTCAGGGACTCCACATCCATTCATATAGCAGCGGTCAGTCACGTGGAAAGCAGCAGTCTGCGGTAGAGGAAAAGTTGGTTTTCTTTCTAATCCTTGGCTAGTCCAGGCTATCTTCAGCGTGCACCAATTCACTGTAAAAACAGTATAAAGTCTACACATTGATTTTTACCGCTATGAACGCCGTGTTTTTCGAATAGCGTCGCTGTTTGTCCATATAGAAACATATTTGGAGCATAACTATAAACAATTCCTACATATAAAAAGAAAATAAGGGAATCTAAATCAAACCTTGCTGCATCAATCAATGACGTTAAAAGGAACTAATTGGCGACGGTTTTAAATAGAGTCATTATTCAAGAGGAGTGCTGCAGATGGATGTGATGTTTTAAACTGGTAAAAAGTTCAGGCACTCCCCCAACGACGAATGGAATTTGAGGCAACCGAAACAGGTGAGTACGTGATATGATGATATGTGCAAGTTGAAGGCAAGGCGACGTTCATAGTCGACCGCGCTAACCCGACCGTCAAAACATAGGAATTGATTGCTTGCGCGATTGTCGCGCCAAGTTGTTCTGTTCATCGTCTTGGCGGCTATTTTCGTGTGCATTCGTGACGTTGAAGATGTCATCCATGTGTTCATACTTCGTATGTATTGCTCTAACATGCTCCTTTTAGTTGAGTTTCTGTGTGTTTGCTATACATCAAGCTTTAGTCGTACCGATTAAACGCAAAATTGAACCTTATCCAGCTGATCAACCGACCGCAACCAACTCAACCCTCGATGACGGGCTTCACACAGCGACAATATTCCGCTCGTGAGTATTCATAGAAAATTTTTTGCTGTTTCTATAATGCGCGCCAGGAAAGTTTTTCCTATTGGAGAAATCGTATCTTAATAAATTGTCACTAACAAATCATTTTTTTCATGCACGCAATCTTTTCTTTAGACTTTGAGCATTTTCTTTCCAGTCATAATGGATTATTATGGAATATCAACTTGGCACAACTCTATTTTTCGATTCTATGTTTATTTTTTAAATTTGCTGCTTGTCACTTTCGTGTTGTGAAATTTGGATTTCTTAAGTTTCTGATGTTTTCCTATGGAAAAGTAGTTCTTTGTAGAGTGTTAACTAATGGCTATGCATTCATAAATCCTCTTTGTATAAGGGTGAGGGAGACGGTGTTAGCACTTGGAACAAGCGGTGCGAACAGCGAACAACTCTCAAATAACGCTCAGAAATGGATCCAAAGCAACTACATACTTTTGTGATACTCAGTTCGATTCAAGTGATAAGCAGCTGCCTTTGCTGCGTTTATTGATGCCTTCCATCCAAACGTAACCATGCTTATGTTTTCTTGTGTGTGTCCGCGTGTGTGCTAATTGTATCCTGGACGTCAGTCCGGCAGAAAAAAGAAACCAAGTAGCTGGGAAGTACGTATTCTGCTAAACAAAGGAATTTAAAGCACTTCTTCTCCGTTTCCAATGAATACTCCAGTTACATCCTGATAGAACTCGAAAAGCTATACTTCATAGTAGAATTTCGTTTGCTACAGCTAAAAACGCACTTAAATGCCTCAATAGATGGTCAGTGCTCATGGTTTAAGAGCTATTTGGGTAGCTCAGATTCTCAACGCGGTTGAAGTGTCAACCAAACCACTGTTGTGTAGCAAAGTAGTGGGAGGATGGTTGAATTGAAAACGTAAGTGGAGAGTTTTGGTTTCATGAGCTGATCGATGGATTATTTCTGTGACCTTAACGTAGCCATAGCGGCGCGTGTGGCGCAGTGGACGGATGCACCCTGCGGCACACACATGGGACCGTTCCCCGAACTCATGGTACACCAAACCTTCCACCCCTCCGGGTTCAGAAAAAGGTACCAGACTTGTCTCAGAGAATAGCAGCTCTAGCTCAATACATCGGTAGGCCACTGCGAATCATTGTAA
The DNA here is from genome assembly GCA_900624975.1 of Angiostrongylus costaricensis. Classification (NCBI taxonomy): domain Eukaryota; kingdom Metazoa; phylum Nematoda; class Chromadorea; order Rhabditida; family Metastrongylidae; genus Angiostrongylus; species Angiostrongylus costaricensis. The sequence goes on along the minus strand of UYYA01003822.1, from coordinate 298,687 downwards.
AGGCCAGATATGCATTCGGTCACCTCCAACGTTGCTTAATGAAATCGAATACATGGCGCATGCCCAGGGATTAATCAACGCCGACAGCTTTATCCTTTATTTTAAGCGTGGCCATGGTGCTTTCAGATATCCATTGTCATAGCTTTTTAATTGTTTCTCAAACGTTTTAGTTATATGTGCGATGTTGGCTTCTATAATCGAGGAACCATCTATCGGCAAATATTAGGCCATGTTTTTTTTTCTGTGTTGTTGCTTTCTTAGATCGTTAACATCGTCAGTATTTCACCAGTACTCCTCAAAAAGGTGATGATTTCGCCATCAACCGTCTGATAGGAATGCCTAATCGCAGTGAGGCCTTAAACCAAAAATGGGCAAATGTGTAGAAGACGGAAGTCTCATATGGAAAATCACAGCTGTTTCGTGTCCCTCGAACGACATGGGAATACTAGGCACGCAATGGTGACCAGTAGGGAAAAATTCTCAGCTGTTCGTTCGTTTTGTTCGATGTTTAATGAATCTGTGTCTTTTTTCTTATTGATACGGTTAATAATTTTTAAGCAAACATTCTGATCATCAAAGCCAAACTATTTCCTCACAGCATATCTCATTTCTGGAAAGGCTGATTTCAATGTCTGCACTTTTCCTTCTCGGTCTGCTTTCCATTCATAAATAAAAGGCCCAAAGACCACATAAACGATTTGCCGCAGTTGTTCCAAAAATTATTGTTTTCGAGGATCAAAGATCGATAATCGGTCCTTCATTCTTTAAAAGACCGCTCTCTAGGAGCTATTTTTTGTTTAATAAACCGTCGCTCGGAGAACTAGCTGTTCTCAAAGGGGTTCATCAATACTTCAGACAAGGTTTATCTGTCCATCTTATGCTGTTCAGTAGAAATGAAATTTGGAAGTCTTTTTTTTCATCCATCATCTCCCTTACTGCTTTTCTTTCATTCCCAATTGCTCATGATTGAAATAGTCTTGCAATTTGCTGGTCGAGTGACTCTCTTTCCCTCGTGGACATTCTTCGCTCAAGAGACGCCATGAGGGCACTTGTCGAAGATTTTCAACTGCCAATGAGCCATAGCGTAAGTACGGAGAGGATGTTCTCATTTTTAAGGAACATGTTCATCACCGGGACATTTAGTTCTAAAAATTTGAACTTTGCAGTTTTCCATGAACTGTATGGACTTACCCCTCTTTGAACTATTCGTTCCAGCCACTGTATCGAAACCTTGCTTCTGCGTTGGTTTTCATTGCGTGGGATTTTCTCCGCATTCGTTTTTCACCTTTGGTTTTTTCCAACTATATTTTATATTTTCTGTCTTCACGGCCAACTCAGCGCGTTTCACCCAACGATGATGAATCATCTGATAATAAAGGTATCAGTGGTAGTGCTGAAGGTGATCGTCAAAATGAGCTGTAAAGGATGGATGCTCCGGAGGTGGAGAGCTACATTGAGGTTTTGTGGCTCAGATCGAATGCCGCATAGATGTTATATCCTTTGGGAGACGTTTTGGTCATGAAAGTACTTGTTCATAAATAATCCCAAGGATCCGGACTTGTTCTTCTCATATTGTTTTTGGATCCATATAAATAGTTATTATATCTGTCTTGTAATGAAACAGTCGAAATTGCTTATCAGTAACTCAACAATGGGTCGACAGTGAGTCGACAATACTCTTTGGAAGTATGCATGCTTGCTTCTTGTAGGTTTCGTAGGTGGACCCTGCAAAGAATCCCCATAGAATTGCAAATGTGGCTGACGTCATATTAAAAATCAATCCGTGTTAAGGAAGTGGCTAATTGAGTTTTATGAGAGGAGATTCTTTCTTATATTAAGATTTGAGACCTTCACTTTGAAATCTTCACCGTTACACTTCTGTTTGCCTTATTCAGCTAGTGCAGAACACACAGACTGCTTCTAATTTTTTCCTCCATCGACCTGAAGTTTTGTATAAGAAGGGGATTTTAAGAGTGACATCTGCCTCGGAGTAAACAGTTTTCTGAGGGAAATGTTTTAGCTTTTTACAAATACATTCGCACTTTTTTCTTTTACTTCTCTTTCTTTCTATAAAAGTTGTGTTTGATAATGACGTCAAGTTTGGATAGATGTAGTTAATTTGTTCACAACAGCCGTCACGTGAGAATTTTTCCTCATCACACAAGTAGAGTTTGAATCTTACAGACACTGCCACCACTTTTTCGGAATCACCACATGGGTCAGTAAACGAATCCCACATCTGCTACTATAATAAAGACCAAACCAAGTCATTGTTAACAGAACCATCGCGTTATTTTTCTATTGTTTCATATTTTTGTAGGTGATATCAGCCATCTAAGGTGTTAAAGTTCTTTCGCAGGAGGAGATAACGCAGCAAAACAATGTTGCAGCCGCAACACCGATGGAATTCGAGTGGGAATTTCCGGTGCTTTTTCGGTCTGCAGTTATAGGCTTAAGTTCTTCTTTACAGTGTTAGACAGCCTTCAACAATTAAATTTAAAATACTCACTAGTGGATTTATATGTAGGATAAGGCAATCATCGCCCCCGCAAAGGCGCTTTTTCCCAGCTAAGCAAAACGAATTAGGCCTACGCACACGATTTACGATGATTACCTCCTATATTTCATTAATTTAAGTAAGTATATGAATAATCAGAAGGAGAGCATTTTGAAATAAATAACAACAAAGTTGGGTGATGCAAAACGATTACCAAGTTACTGGAACAATAAGTGCTAAAATACAAAAAAAGTTATAATGACCTTTTAAGATTTCGTACCTTTAATGGATACGTGAAAAATGGACTTAGGCAATTGGTTAATTAATCCTACCGAGGTAGAAAACCAACAAAGCTTTTTTTCCTTGCGAGAATAAATTTGAATCCTACTTCCGCTAAGGTACTTAAGTGTCTTATGACATGACATCTTGTAAACCGACGAGCGTACTAGTCACTAAAGATTTCTACGTAGTTCCAGGAACATCTATTTTTTTCTGCATTCGTAGAATATTTAGCCTACTCTCTTTTTTCTGCTCATACATTTTTATCCATTTGTACAGGCGGGCTTTGCTAAAGAGTGCAGGAGCAAATCGATTCTTGAAACAGAACTCATTTTGCGTCGGGAAGTTTGGCAGATCGGCCCTTCATTGCGGAATCGAGGTGGGGGAGAGTGACAACGCGTTTGGCGACTAGCAGCAAGCTATCGCTTCCTTCCTCTCTGCCTTCTTCTCTTCCTCTATTCCTTTCGAGAAGCGCCTACGCAAAAGTTCATTGCTATCGTGTTAACGTGAAAATCCGGCGAGTAATTACCTCTTTTCGTGGTATGTTTTTCGAGAGTAATAATGCTGATTCGACGAGGATGACATCGACGAAGGACACGCATGCACACACACCGACATATCCACCGCACATAAGGATACACATACACACACACGCACACACACACACATGCACACACATACATACACACAGACATACATGCACACGCCCACACATACGCACATACCTACCCAACACAGAGGGCGGAGCGTCACCTTTCGGATTTGACTGGAGAGAGAATCGCCGCTCTTTCTCACAACTCAGCGAAGCTTTGTTCTGTTGTGCTGCACCTTTACGATGCTCTTTGATAAGTTAGTTCACCGTTCCGTCTGAGTAAACCTTCGGCATCATCTACTGTCGCGTACCTGACAGATGATCGCAGGAGGAGCGAAACACTTTCTGATCATACATCGACTATTTAGTCGACTATGATCTTTTGTGTCAGTTTGCTGGCTATAATCACTGATTCGCACGTAACGAAGCAGCAAGGTGAGCTGACTTTTGTTGTGAATACTTCCGATTTTAGTATTTCTTTAAATAAAAAGCGACATCTATTCCCCTAAGAAAAGTGGAGGTTTCATAGGTTACACAACACTAGAACTCACGTTCAGTTTATCCCTCTAGAGTAACTATATTAGGCAAAAGGTAAGGAAGTAGTGTTATCATCGGCTGATGTTCGTGAGTTGCATTGCGTAGAGAGAAAATTCATAAATAAGCAGCAATAGAAGAAAAAATATTTCAACTCAGTGGTTTCGCTTCCGAAAGCTCTGATGCTTTCCTACTTCTTAGTAGATTATAGTGTACCTTGTTGTTGGCTAAAATATGTGCAGCGAGGAGCTTGTCCACCTAGAAAGATCTGCCATGCTAATGAAGGTATTTCCATTTGGAAACCCAAGTAGGAGGAAGTCATTGACAAGAATCGCCATAGCCGTAGCAATAGCGTAGTCGTAAGGTGACAAATCCCAGTCCGGTTCTCAATGAAAAGATCTACCCGCGTTGGCCACCTGGGAAAGCACTAGGACGGCGTTCCTAGGCCTCCAATGAAGGAAAGTCGTACTGAAGCAGGAACTTGCCTACGAAGTAGAAACAGTGCCAAAGTTCCGAATTTTTGTGAAGTCAAGCGATTCATGTAGGTGTGTTAAACGTCGTTGAGTTGTAGTTTTCATCACAAATTTTACTGAATGCCTTATTCGACAATCCCAGGTGTGCGAATATTAGGTGACAGTTGAAATTGAAGCTGTGTGACGATGAATGGCTATATAATTGTCTCAACGCCTTTCCTCCTTTGCTTTTTCAGTCACCATTCTCTAAAGCACTTCAACAACTAATTTGATGTGTAACATAGAAGTTTAATTAGTCTCTATTCTTTATTTGTATCTGCAGTGATATTTATACTTAATTTATTCAGGTTTTGAAATTCCAACGTTTGTCGGCTTTTCTAATTTGGAGTTGCTCTGAAATTTAATTAATGCTATATGTACGTCTATTCTTCAGCGCTACACTGTATTGTGTCTTCAGGTTCATCGTGTCAGGACGCAATGGCACGTTGTGAAGCGGCCGATGAATGCCGTTGGCACTTAGGCGAATTGCGTGTGAGGTGTACGCCGAGCTCATGTCGACGAGCCGAATGTTCCGCGGTACGTGAAGTAACCTTAGACCTTTTGGTAGTGGTTCTCGCATAATCGGTTATTTGAATGACATTGGACTTCGATATTCAAGCAATAAAATTAAGCAGTGAGTTCGACAGAGAGAGATCTGAGCTTCGTTACCACCTACAGTAGTCTACTGATGTCCTCTAATAGTTTACGTTTTCGAATTTACACCGGGGGTCTTTTGAACCAGCATGTGGCATCTAATCTGAAAGGGAGTTTAACATTTTTATTCGAAAGCTTAGTAGAGGGTGAAGCTACATGATGGTAGAGCTCAGCAAACTCTCTACAGCTACCGTACACTTAAACATGATCAAAAGAAGAACGTCTCAGAAAGTGTTCACTGACATTGTGTTCCTTTTACGACTTAAGCCCAGTAGATAGTTCTGAACCGGCTACGGGGACAAATGAAGATCGATCCTACTGATAACTGCTCACTTCTAACATTGATTAGCGAGATTACAGTAGTGTGTTGCTGTTTGTTGCACTTTTTACAAATGAGGTCATAGTTCTTCCATTTCATTAAACACTCGATGACTGAGGTTGAGCTTTTACTGAAAACTTCAGGATTATATGATTCAGTAGCCGCAACGGAAGTCCCATAAACACGCAGCAATTTCGGTTTTATTGAATGGGGGGCCACTGCCTGCGGATGCAATCTGCTGAGTAGACGGCTTCAAATATTATCCATCCTAAGTACTTGTTATTGAGAAAAAACATATCAGCACTTCCGAACTTTCACTAAGTGAGAGGCTTATGTGTTTTTGAGTTTTTGAAATTTTTCAAGTTTCTATTGTTTTATTTCAAATAGGCTTAATCGATTTTAAGTAATTTATTGTGAATACTGAGGATGCGATTCTTTTTATGAGCTTTGTAAGCATTTGGAATATTCTGTTTCCATGCTTTACAACGAGAAGTTCGCTGTTGCAGAAGGTTCTCATTTTTCGATTGAATTCTTTCGAGAGACGGGAGGTTTAGTAGGTTCTCTGTGTAGCTCTCAACATTTTACTTACTTTGAGAGACCCATACTTGATCAGGGGTCCCACGAAAATTCGTGCAGTTTCTATTGCGCTCGTTTTACCGCGACCACGGTCTAAAAGAGATTGCCTTTTTCATGAAAAGCAGTGCCTGCAAGTTTTTTTTTCCTGGATTCTGAAGTGATATGTAGAGGACAATCACTCCCACCGATGTTATCAATAGTATCAATAGAACGGTGATTAATTTTTCTTATCGTTTATGAATTTCTCATATTTTTCCTTCTTTAATTCTTTGCTTTGGAATCGACACGATCTGCTAAGGAGGAAGCGACTAAGGTTTGAATTCTCCTTTAACGTGTCAAGCTGGGATTACGTGTTGCCGCCATTAGACAATGCCTCTTTCACGAATGTAGATATATTGGTACTTCGTGTGACCGTGACATTATTTATGCATTTCACATGCTTTTCTAGTGTTCACAATTTTTTCCAGTCATTCCAGTTGTTGTTCCAGTCATTACTTAAAGGAATATATTTTTTATAATTGTAATTACTCTACCAAATTATCGACTTTAATTGTATCCTATTAAAATCTTTCTCCAATATCATTGTCTTTCATTTAGCCTAGGTATAAATGATTAATGTACCTTACTTCATTGATAAGTTAACACGAGGTCGTTAGCAGTCATTTATTCGGCTATACGAAGACGAAGACGCCATATCGAGAAGATGAATGACTATGGACATCTACTCCGGTCATGGACTCTGAGAAAGAAGACGAATAAATGACTGATGATAACCTCGTGTTAGCTTATCAATGACTTAAGGTACATTGACCTTGCTCCAACTCTGTCACTTTTCTTTGGGTGTTCCTATTCATATTATGTAAAAGAAGCTTGCCATCCCTCCGGGGTCGGCAGATTAGTGGCAAACTTTTCTGGGAGAATAGCAGCGCTGGCTCCATCGGTAGGCTACCGGGAGTAATTGTAAAGGTCAGATATGCATTCAATCACCTCCAACGATGCTTAATGAAGCCGAATGGTTGAGGCATCCCTTAGGCATTGGTCAACTCTGAATGCTTTATCCTTTTATTCTTCATGTAATCTTCTCCGTTATATTTTTACTGTATGGGATTCGTTACCTCGGTTGTTGCAATTATGCCAATCTTCTCCTTATTTGTCCTTAGTTAGTTACATCTACTTCTCATACTGGTACCATACTTACCTGGAAGGATTGAAACATTCTCTTGATACATTAGCAAGCCACCGAACGTTATTGAGCTGGCCAAATATGTATCCAGCCTCTACGGCGCTACAAGTGGAATCGAATTCACTGCGCAACCCTAAACGATTGATCGATCTCAACGCTTTATCCTTTATCCTTTATTATAATTCTCATGGAACCATAGCAAGAATCTCATTAGTTTTCGAGTGAAGTGGTTTTCGCTGTCATATTTATTCACAACGTGATGCATTACGTTGGCCAGGTATCGGTAAACTCTAGGTTGTTAATGGGAGCGTCGTAGGCGGAAATCGAGTACTCCATTAGCACATCGTTTAAGACGGCGTTAGTGATTTTGAACCGTCTCGGCTAAATGTATTATTAATAAGATGGCTACTGTGTTAACGTCTGAACTGGAAATTTGTTCAAAAAACATCCTTTGAAAAACACTCTTCCTTCAAGATATTCGTGACGTGAAGATTTAGGTGTGCAGACAGCAGAGGGTTTCGGCAAATACGATATTTTTAATTCTCCAAATCATTGGTTGCCCTATTAGAACTATAAATATCTATATAAGTGAAGGTATGGAAGCGGAACTTGCGTCTAGAAACCTGACAGGTTACCTTCTATTGTAGAGTTTTGCCTTAAAATTTTAATAACTTATAAGAAAAAAGTATCTAACAAAATCAGATCGTAGTGAGATTGCATCGTAGCTTCAGGGATATTTTACAGATTTTAGTTATCAGCCATTCATCACCTTTCCTCATTCCACTCAACAGATAATGCACCTTGTGTATTGACTTCAATGCGCACGCGTAGAAATTTTAGTTTTTCCATATTGAATAGACGCATCTCTCCTCAAACAGGACTTCGTCAGCTGAAATTCATATCATTAGAATTTAAAGACTTTTGCCAGTAAGGTGCTCTTCCTTGTTTTTACCACGGCGAAGATGGACTTTCTGAAGCATACAAAACATTGTTTTTCTTCACATTTCTTTCAATCCTGCAGATCGCGATAGTGCTGTTGAAACACCCCTTTAACTCATTAAGGACCACTGTTGATTTCACAGAAGCAAGAGAAAAAACCCGTGAACAAATCTTCAATTTAAACACGCCAAATGTTGGCCTTTCTATCATAACCGATAATTTTTTGTCAGTTAGAGGAACTTAAGGAAATGAGAATATCGCAATGTAATATCTAAAGGTATTTCGGTGTTTTCATAACACACCATTCCATAAGATAATCATGAACCATCATGCTTGAATACTTGGACGACGCGTCCTCAGTGGTTGTTCGAGCCCCAGCACAATCTCCATTTTTCGGAGTTTTGTAGATTTAGCCATTGTGGTTCCTGGAGTGCCGAGGTCAGTCTGGCCGAAGTCTGCCCCGGGTCGTATCCATTACAGGTAATCGCTGCCCTTGCGGATCAGAGGATGGTTTTCCAGCATGCGACTAGTTTGATACTAGGACAGCGACGGTTCCTGGTGTGGTTTACTCTTAACTGAACTTTTTGATGGAAACGCCGGACACCTCGGCGTCTGTGTTTCGCAGTTTGACACCCAGGAACACCTCTATGCAGCGATAAGGCAGTAAACCGTTAGGAAGCATGACCCATCATAGCAGTTGAAAATGAAAAAAGCGAAAAAAATGAAAACAAAAAGAATCACTTGTCAAAAATTGAACTTTGCAAGCCGTATATAAGATATGATATTTTTTCTAGTAATAGACGTGAACCTATTTCTAGTCATGAGGTTATCAATATGTTGGTGTCGACGAGGCTGCTGAGTCTGGGTTACAGTTTTTAACTCTCCTATTGTTTTAATAGTTTTTTGGCCTTGATTATAAATATCTTTTAATGAACGTTTTAGGAAAATTGTGCGTACGCTTAGAGCGATAGCGTGAAGTTCGTTTCATAACTATGTCAAGTCCTGAGTTACTTAAGCAGTGCTGAGCAGAGAAAGTCATCAGCTGTTATCGAAAAGCGGGGACCGATCACACGTGTGTATTGCAGCACGCTTCTGACCACTGCGCCACGAGCATCCTTAATAATGTTGACCTAGTTGTGGAAAATCCCAACTCCATTGACGTATCGTTTCAGGCATTGCAACGTTTCGCAAGATTCGTGCCGTTCGCACTGGTCGAGTCGATGATGTTCTGTCACTGCTCGGCTGGTGACTCGCTGTGCACACAACAGCAGGTTCGGCACTTTATAGAAAATCTCTTGAAGTTTGTCTTCTGTAAAAATGTAAGTTGGAAAGGCTTGAATACTTGTATGGCCTATTTTTACGTTGTATCGTTCTCCTTTGCAAATTTTCCACACGGTTTGTATTTTGGTGGTTGGACGAGATTTTTTTCTTTCAATCCCGGGAAACTCATGTCTGTATGTCCATAAGCAGTTTCCAACTTACACGGTTCGATGGGAATCACACTACCTTCTGAATAAGTTTTGTTGGAGGACGTTGGCGTTTTCTGGCATTGGTTTTTCCTGGACTGCGTGTGTAAATGCTGAACTTCTTTTTTTTCGCTGACGGTTCTGCAAGGCGAACCCACGGTCTACATCACAATTCGAATTCTATGGATTTACCGTCCCACAAGCTTCAATCTTTTTGAGGTAGCTATGGGATAACAGGAGGATAGCCAAACATATTACGTATTAATTGCGTAAAGGATAAAAGCCCTCGGCGTTGATCAATCCCTGAAGGATGCGCCATGAATTCGACTTCGTTAAGCATCGTTTGGAGGTGATCTAATGTTTGTCTGACCTTTACAATTACTCGCGGTGGCCTACTGATGGAGTCAGCGCTGCTATCCTCCCAGACGATTCTGGTACAAATTTTCGGACCCAGGAGGGATGGAAGGCTTGGTGGGCCATAAGCACAAGGATCGATCCCACGTGTATAGTAGGGCTCCTTCGACCAGTACTCCACACGCCCCTCCCCTTTCCTTATTAATTACGTATGATTATTAACGTCGAGGTTTATCGAAAGTCTGTGTTTTGAAAAGTGCCATGGTATATAACAAGACGATTGGGGGATTTTACACAGTACACCGAAATGTATGGATATCGTTACATAAAATATGTGTAGGTTCTGAAGAAGGCGAACTTACGGAAAATTGAGCCATCGGATCACGGCAACAACAACAACAAAAGACGGATGCCTCACTGTCACACATGTTCGAACTGTTGTTTCTTTTTCTTTTAGTGAATCTGCGCTGAAGCTGTAGCTGCTGTTTATTGGGTTAACTTTTTCGTCTTTTATGAATGGTCCAATTAGTCGGAAATAAAGTGCAAAATCTGCGGCTAACAAAACGAATCAGTTTGAAAGAAATGTCTTTTGCTGCTACCACGAAACAAGTCCAATAATATTGCAGGTCGCCAGCAAGGGGTTTCTATTGTTTCAGATGATTTCGTATATACTCACCTACTTTGCTTGTCGACGCCTCACTTTTGTCTAATGGGCCATTAGTCGGTCTCAAATTGCCAGAGAGCAGCAACAGGAGCGCTGACAACTATGGCTCCCCTTGAATTCATCGTCAATCTAATAAACGACGTTCGGCTACCACTGCATTTCAGTCGGCTTTCAAATTTTCAACCCTCTTCCACTTATTTCTGAAGATGGACGGAGTTACTCCTCTTTGCCAAAGTGTTAGCTTCGCAGTTGTAGAAGAAGAGTTGCTACTTTGATAAGTGGGCAACACTTGAAAAAAATGTCCCAAAGATGTCTATAGCTGGCTTTAACGAAGCTCGGAATCTGGGCTTAATTATTTATTAGAGCAAAGAACATCTGAAAATGAAAACGCAGCTGTGCTACGTAGTATAGCTGAGAGCTGTATGAGAACCTTGTTGATCTGAAGGGATATCAGAACCTGTGGTGATCGTTCAGTGTGATGGCCACATTCAATCGTAGAACAATGTTAGGTTATTAAGAAATAAATGGGCCTTTTAAAATATCTATTCTTTCAATGTATTTTTCACCAACAAAGTACTTTAGTACCTTACAATATTATATATTAAAGCTGATTTTATGCCCTTTTTAAGCTTTTTTTATATTTTGCTGAGAGTTAAATTTTTTCACCAATTTTGAGCTTTGCAATTTCAGATGTCCAAACAAATTTTCGCCAAATTTTCTTTTATGAGTTCAAACTCGGTCGTAGTGCTGCAGAGGCGGCTAGAAACATTAGTGAACTTTGGGGTAGAGGTAGTGTTGGTGAGTCAACAGTGCAAACATAGTTCCGGAAACTCCGATTTGGTGATTTCGACGTCGAAGATAAGGAAGGTCGCGGACGTTCCAAAGAACTTCACGGCAACGAATTGAAGGCACTAATGGAAGCAATAGCGCGAACAACTGTTCGAGAGTTTGCAGAGCAGCTTGGCGTAAGCACAGGAACAATTTCCTCTCACTCGAATCGCATAGGAAAGACAAAAGAACTCGGCCTGGTGGTGCCGGACGAATTAAACGATAATCAAAGAAATCGCCATTTTGAAGTGTCGTCTGCTGTTATTCTGCGCAACAAAATCGATCCTTTCCTTGGTCAAAGTGCGACTTGTGACGAAAAGTGACTTTGCATAACGTTCAGTTCAATGGGTGGATTGCGATCACGCTACACAGCACTAGCCCAAGCTGAAACTGCACCAAAAAAGATTATGGTGACTGTGTGGCGGTCTGCAGCCGGGCTTATTCATCACAACTTTTTGAATCCGGGCGAAACGATTACTACAGAAGAAGTATTACCACAAATCGACGAAATGCACCGTAAAGTCCAAAATTAGCGATTAGCATTATTCAACAGAAAAGGACCAATCCTTTTCCACGATGACGCCCAGCTTCACGGTGCGGAACCAAGGCTGCAGATGTAGAACGAGTTGGGCTACGAAATTTCCCTCATTCGCCGTATTCTCAGACTTCTCGCCTACCGACTACCAGTTCTTCAAGCACCTTGACAGCTTCCTGCGCTAGAAATTCACTTTTTTCCTTCTTTCTTCGCCTTCACCAACTGCGATGATGCAGAAATGCACTCAAGGAATTCATCGCTTCCAGAACTCCAGAATTTTGTGGAAGTGGAATAAATAAACTTGTTTCTCGTTGGTACAAACAATTAGATTCAAGCGGTTTTCATTCTGATCAATTTGTTTGAACCAAGTTGTGACATCTTAAATAATGTAGCTAGAAACGCTCATTTATTTCTGAATGACCTAACAGAAATTCGGAGCTTGGCGATACTTTGTGCTGTTTCAGTAGCCATTGAAAATCATATCCAGGCATTACTGGTAATTCATCCTCTCATAACTTTTGCTGGAAACGGCTCTTTTTATAAGCGTAGGTTTTCCTTCATTTCACATATATAGAAAACCGAAATGTGCATCCCACCGCGACGACGTAGAATGTGCAAAACCAAAATTACTGGTATTTTTATAGTTGAGTGGTAAACCAGCGGTTAAAGGATTAATAGTAAGAGTAGATGAATCAGATGATGATTGATCAATGATATGAATGAATAGAAGAAGTCATTTTGTAGGTGGTTAAGATTTCGTGCCAAGAAAGGAAACCGCCTTGCTTTTGCAAAGTTAATTTCTTCCTGTAGAGCTGTTAGGACGATATCAATTTCACAAGGGCTGTCGCTTTGGTTGATTTCACCTTTATCCCCACCTAGGAAATGGATATGATTATGACAGCCAAGAAGAAGTTGAAATTCAACGATGCGTTAGTCATTGTTTGGGTATCAGTAGCTTCGTGAAGCCTGATTAAGAACAAAGAGCTAATCTTGCATTAATTTTTTTGAATTTTTAGGAAGTCGTTTATCCAAAGTGCCTTTATTCGACTTCGTCGACTGCTATAACGTGTACGGAAGCCGTGCGGAAGTGCGACGAAGACCTTCGATGTCGGTTGGTCACCTGATTTTGTCACTAAAGAAGGTGTAACAAACACCGGCTTATCACAGGGATTCACATATCCTTGGCATCCAGTTGCGTAAAAGAAAGCTTATGGTTACCTCACGTTTAAGCCATATGCGCAAACATGTTACCCGCCTAGTAGCCTCTAACCAGTCTAGACTCTCTTACATTACTTTCATAATACAATAATTCGAACCTTTAGCGTCTCGGTTCAAAGTTGTCATAAAAGATAGCTAATATGTTTGCAATGACTTCCTTGTTGGCTTTCTAAAATTTTTGTAGACTTCAGGCATCTACGGCATTCTTTGGCTACCAACTGTCCAGTGGGGAGCGATGAATGCGCAAAAACATCACTAGATGAATGTAGACGAACTATCCTCAATGCGAGGTTGCTGGTTTGATATATTCTTTAAATATTAAAGCCTCTACAGTAAAATATAATGATAGTACCAGCTGCGTATACTAATAATGTTTCCAGTTCGAATATAAGAGAACATAATCCACCAGTGATGACAAAGATTGGCGATAAGGAATTGCCTGTCCGATATTCTTAGAGTGTGGAATAGTGAACATTCAAACTTTGCCTTAAAATACTTTGCCATGTTTCGACATTTTTTTGCAAAATTTGGGGTTTCCAAGGTTCTGGCTCATAGAATCATCACTGGAGGCCACCACGGAAAATCGGAATGTTTTCATCGGTAGTCTTTATATTTTTAAATTCTTTTACCAGACCCGACTTAACGTTTACTGTGCGGATTCCAGCACTTCTTGCATTAGATTCTCGTCATCACCTACAGAAGTATTCGAACGGTTTTCTTATGGGTTCGGCTGCTGCTCGATGATTGTCGTCTCCTTGTCGACGAATGCTGGTCGAGTGGATTCTTCCTAAAATCATGGAATAGCTATGCTAGGATACTCATAATTGGATTAGAGGGACTGAGTTGGTCCCAGATTAGTGTGGTACCAATCTTTTGACTACGGAGAGATGAAAGGTCTTGTGAGTCTGAGGAGGGGTCGAACCGTCACCGTACTCGTGATGAGACATAGCTATCGCAGCGCTACCTGACCCCTGGTAGTTTTGTAGATAAAAGAAATGTAACACACTACTAATGGTATAAGCCATCTATGACCTACGCATATGTGTATGTTTTATTCAATATAAGCTACGTGAAATTTGCAAATAGCTTAAAGTTTTTTTCGTATTCGCTGGAAGCTGATCTCCTTGGCACTTGTTTTACAATACTAGCGATAAAAAGTGTACTTTTACCGACAAGAATTGGAAGTTCTTGGGATTATGTAAAGGGTTTTCTATAGATATCTTTTTGGTGCATGGACTTTCTCTGCTGATGTCAGTGCATAGATCTTACTTTTACACCTAGCAATTAGGATCCAAATTTTTTTCTGATTAACAGCCATCCCTCGCTCTTCTCACTGTTTTACCTATCCGACTTTTGCCACCATTACTTTTACTTATGGCAGTTTTGTCAAAACATTTAAACCTTATTTCCCGACACTTTTTTTTCTGAACTCGTAACCTATAAGTTCAAAATTTTCCCACATTTTTTATTTCGGGAAGTAAAATAGGCAGGAATATCATAAAATATTCTATATCAATAGAAATATTTATGAAATTAACACAATTACCTCGACTATTGAACGCAAAAGGGCGCGAGTGGTGCAGTAGTCGGAGATGCTCTGCAGCACACAAACGTGGAATCGATCTCGGCATTCATGTCCTACCAAGCCTTCCATCCCTCCGAGTCGGCAAATTGGTACCAGACTTGTCTGGGAAGGTAGCAACACTGTCTCCGTACATCGATAGGCCACCGCGAGTCATTGTAAAGGCCAGATATGCATTCAATCACCTTCAAACGATGCTTAATGAAGTCGAATGCATGGTGCATTCCTCAAGGATTGATCAACGACGAGAGCTTTATCCTTTATCCTTCTATTAAAGACAGCTGTTGGTTTTCAAACTTTTTGGTCAGTAATTAGCTAGGAAGAAGGCTGTATCTCGCGTGATAGTGGCGAAGTTTCGGTTTGTTTCTATTTAACCAAACAATGTTGCTATTTACAAAAAAATCAGTGAAGTTCTACAACATTTGAATGGCCTATTTTCATAAAGAGCCCTAAAGACCGCAAGAAGTGTTCAGCATAAATAAAATGTTGCTGATTTGGGAAGATTCTTTTCCCTGGGTCCCGAAAAACCCTTCTGAGTTTGTGTACAACTGTGCACCACAGTCAGTTTTCAGCCCCTTGGATTAGGATGTTTGCCACTCTGCGACTGGATGAATTTGGTAGTTCCTTAAAATCGTTTACTTGGAGCTGCGTTTATGGGTGGAAATGCCGTATTATCCGAGGACTGTTAACAAATTTCTGTTATCAAGAAGGAATTTCCCACACTTTATAACTAGGGTTGTTCCCAAATCGTCGGCAATTCTTCGGTTTTGTTTCGTTTATTTTTTACTTCGACTCATCTTTACCTCCGTGTGTAAACGTCAAACTTGTGGTCAACCTGGGAGAACTTATCTGAGAGACGAGCTCACGCTGTACATCGCATTTAGGCTTTTGGAAATATCCATCGTCGACAAGTTCAAGTGGGGATGATAAAGTTACTGCAAGACATCGTCCCAGGAGGTTCCGTAAGAAAAGCGCCTAAAATCGATTGTAATTTTATAGGGCTTCGGTCCTCGAACAACCGTGCTACTGTCCGTTGTCGGACGTGGAATGTATGGGACATCAGCGAGTGATGATCCCAAACAACCCATGCATTGGTGACTCTCTAGAATTTTTATTTCGTATTTATTTTTTGAATAAGAAGAAGTGAAGAACTTAGGAAATGAAGGAATAGGTTTACGGTTTTGAATCACTCTCGATGTTTTTTCTTTCCGTTTTTTAGAAAAAGCAATGCTCGATTATTCTCGTCTTATGGGTTACACAATCACAGCCGTGAAAACGGCAAGCATCGAAACAAATCGGGTTCTGGAGAACACCAAACAGTCGGATGTCAAGGTTCGCTCACGGTTCATCTAAGTCTCATCATTTATCTTTATTAAATAAATAGTCGATGTGTATATAAACCGTTGGCTTAACACGAGGCTGACGAATTAATTTTATTCGGCTAAAGCTTCGACATCCTCGTCTATTTTCCACCTACTACAATCTTCACAGCAGGGTATTGGGCGAAATACAACCACAACGATGCTGAGATATTTGCAAACTGTGGACCGCAGGTGACTGCGGTGAGAAACGAACGCGCCATTACCCTTTTCTTGAGCTAACGCGATCACCACCACACCATGCGGGTCCTTCGCTTCGCCTATAACTCAGCTAGTTCTATCGATCAGTGCCATCAACAATCGCCTGTGAATGGGATTCATCTGGGGAGCCTACATCGGCATTGAACCCAGTTAAGCTGAGGCTGGTGTTGAATCCAAAATGTTTACTTTACTTTAATAAAAATAGTTGCTCATTTTCACTCTTTTTCTTTCGTTTTTTTTGCATTTGTGCCATTTCCACAGATTTCTTTGTCCTTCACTTTCAATTTTTTATTTTTGAGATTATATCGTTAAAGAATAACTGATTCTCATCAATCTAATGGATCTTCATTCGCTTAGTTGAGAAATAGTAAATAGCAAAGTTAGCAAAATTTGCCTTGATCGGAGCCGAACAAGGTCCTTTAAAGTCTTTCAAGTGAACGAGCTCTAGTTTATGACAATGTACTCATCTCTGTTGCTTGCTTTTGTACTCTTACCTTCTATTTCTCTACTTCTTCATTTTATCATATTTATATCCTTTCTTTTGATGAGCTCGTAATAAAGGCATCTACGTGCCTCAATGGATCTTTTTTGTGTTTTCTTCACTAGCAAATTGAACTGTGACAAACACGAGGTTTTAGGAAGGATTCCAACCGTCGAGAACAAGAATCGTGGTCGATAGTCGAGGAATTATCAAATCTGGAGCTGATGGATACTCGAGTGCTAGGAGAACGGACTACGGGCTCGGAGGACAAATACGAATTCCATCGAATGTGGATGTTCCTCGTGAACGATTTAGGGTTGAAAAATGGAAGAGTTCAGCGACAGAAAACGAGGTTCGAGCACCGGAGCGTAGAAACGGTGACTCAATCGAGACCACATCGGCTACATCGACATTGATGGCAACATACATGAGGACTCCCAAGGGAAGTAGTGAGGGGTAAGAGCCCAAATATAGCGAAAATTTTGTGGCGTTTTTGTCCTTTTGTCGTAAAAATAATGCCGTTATTTAGAAAACGGAAAGAGAAGCCTCGTACTACGCTATCACCGGTGAGTACGGAGCCTCCGCCTCCTTGGGTGACGACGACCGAAAAGTTGCCTACTACCACAGTTCCGTTTGTCACCCATGCTCCACCACCGAAAGGTCGATGTGGTTCTATCATATTTATATTTGAAATCCTGAAAGCTGGCTGCGAAAAAGGCAAAGCAAGGCCCTCATTGGTGCAGTTGGTAATACGTGGCCTCCGAAAAGGTTAATCACGGGTTCGAATCTGGACTGAGATCCAAGTTTTTAAAACATCTCAGCGTTTTTGTGGTTACTTGGATACTTGGATACTTAGATACTTCGACAATCCGTCTTCAATGGTTGTGCGGACCCCAGCATTATTTCCCCTTTTTCGGAGTTTTGCTGGTTTAGTTCCCGTGGTTCACTGGAGTCCCAAGGTCAACTTAGCTAAAGTCTGTACCCAGGTCATCACTACCAAGAGCAGTTGCCACCTTTGTGGATCAGAGGAAGAATCTTCATCATGCGTCTAGTTAGATACCAGGACGGTGGTGGGTCCCCCCCCCTGTTTTACTCTTTTACTCTAAGCTGAGCTACCTGGTGAATACACTGAACTCCTTCTCAGCTTGCTAGGCCCTATTTGTGGGATGAATCCTCCTGCTGTATATTGCGGCCCGATGACACTCAGACAGAAACATCTCCAAGCCACGATGAAGTAGTAAACCGTTGAGAGTCATTACGATTGTGTTTTAAAATTGTAGTGTGAGCACAGAATTTAGGAATACAACGAATTGGTCTTTCCGTCTCATATTTTTATTAGTTGATTGTAAAGCTTTTGTGTCGAATGCATGATAAAAAGAAATTTTAGCATAGTACACGGTAAAATCTACACATTTTAATACCTTTTCTCGTTCATACCGGTCTTGTGTACTATTTATTCAATGATTCAGACCTCCACGTATCTTAAACAGTTGTTGTTCAGCAACATCTGTCACCAATGAACATTCTTCTAGTTTGACCATGGTCCTTCTGCTCCATTAAGAATCTATGTTAAGCAGAGAGTACAGTGCGTCGAAAAGGGTCGCGAGCACGTCTTCATGAAATTGGTCACCGAAAAAAAAAACGGCCAGATGGCTTTGGTCCCACTCTACAGTTCTTCTTGTTTATTTTTTATGCATATGTCTAACCCATCTACTTACTTCACTTATTATGTGATTTTGCGTGCTCAACTGGGTAATTGAGATGTGCGGCAAAGATATGAACTGTGAAGCAAAACATACTGTGGGTAGCAGCTGTATTTCAGAAGATATTGCATTACAGGAGCATCTTCCATGGCGCAGCTCTGCAGAATCTGTGGTGCAAAGACTGCCTGTCAATTGTCAAAAACCATTCAGTAGTAAAATCTTACATGTGATCCATGACTAGTTGCGAAATATTTTCTTTTGGTTGTATGACCTACTTTGGGTTAAGAAAAGTGCGTGATATCCACTTTGAAGAAGCCTGATAATCGTGCCACACACATTTTTGTAATGGTTCATACTGTTGATCGTCACTCGTTCGGAAAAAACGTTTTCTTAATAATTGCAATAATTAGAAAAGTTTTGACGTTTTACCGTTTCATTATGGTACGCTCAAATAAATCGAGTCCGACATTTCAAACAAGAAGTTCCACAGTTGTCAGCAAGTTGTCTATGGTTACGTTCTCGCCAAATAGAGTTCTAACCACAAGAGCGCTTGTGACGCAGTGGTCGGAGGCGCCCTGCAATACACACGTGGAATCGATCCCCACGCCCATGGCCCACCAAGACCTCCATCCCTACTGGCTCGGCAAATTGGTACCAGACTTGTCTAGGAGAATAGCAGCACTGGCTCGATACATCGGTAGGCTACCGCGAGCCATTGTGAAGGTCAGATATGCATTCAATCACCTCTAAACGATGCTTAATGAAGTCAAATGCATGGCGCATCCATCAGGAAGTGATGCACGCCGACACCCAGCCAGCTAGCTCTTTACTATGCGACACGTACTGAGCGTTGTAGCAGACGGCAGGAAGGAATAGTCTCCTAAACTGCAGCCAGCTTAATCGGTAATAAGCGTGATTGCAGGGTTAGAGAGGTGTTAGAGAAGAGAAAAAATGAGGCGAAGATACTTCCACTTTCGTTTACAGAAGCCTTAGAATAAGCTACAGAGTTTAAAGAACGAAGGTTTTGCGAGAGACTTATTATGATTGATACTGTTTTTTTTTTCATGGAAATTTGGTCTTATATTCTATGGGGCTTAGAACCATCCGCAGTATTTTTCAGAAATTCTTTGATTTCAGAAGGATGCAATGCGAAAGATGCCAGTGGACGAGAAATTTTCACTCATATTGGTACTGTGATGCGGGTGAGCCTGTATCTGTCTAGTGTCATAGATGGCTTACATTTTACATGGAGTTACTTTATTAGAGCTAAATATATAACATGAACAGTATCCGTGAAGTAAAAGCTTCAATGTAGTGCGTTTCTTAGCATGCTTAGTGAATAGGTGCCTCTTTTATAGAAGTCCGGTTAGTCCAAAATAGTAGAAGATTGAGGTTTCCCTCTAAAAAGTAGAAGATTTGCGTTTTCGGAAACTAACATTTATACATTGTGATCGGAGGCTTCAAGCAAGATATTCTCTCTCTAAACTCGTCTTTTGAAGAGATATGTGGATTGGTCAGCGCGATGTTCTTCATGGTGTGAGTGCATAGCTGAAGATGAACTTGTCTGCGAGCCCCTTCCTTGTCTTGAGGACGGGAAATGCGAAGCTCCTTTGGCTACAGTCGGTATGTTAAGCTGAGCTTATAGGTAATTTTTGTTCGGATTTCTGTGTAAGCAAATATGTACCAATTCTCAGCATTGGCTATGGATTTATTGTTAAGAAGTTTATGACTAGAACGATATGCAACAAGGACTTCCAGGAAGTTTTTCTGTATAATCACGAAAATGGGACCTATGTTTAATTAGTATAAGTAGAGATGTTGAAAAAAGAAATAGGGAGTCTCTTCAAGCGAGAGGTTTTTGGGCTACCGGAGAGAAATGATACTAGTGGGATATTACTGCAGAGCAAAGGTAATTGTCATGCAGATTAACAAAACGGTGAAGGAAACATTTGAAAACTCTCGGAAATTTCGGAACCCCGAAAATAAGTCGATTGGTTTAGGTTATTTGGAGAAAGGTTCACTGTAAATAACAAAAACATCACTCAATGTATGAATAGGGTTCATTGATCTGATATGAGGCCGTCGTCCCAGAAATTCAATCTGCGCATCGTTTCCACATCACCTCTATGAAGCAAGTAGACATCGAGTATTTTGTATGAGTAGGTAGTGCCTACATTTAGACTTCGGCGAACGTCTATTTCTCCGTGACCGTGGGGCGTGTTTCTGCGAATCGAGCACGTTTATCTGCGATTTTCCAGAAGAAATGCCTGAACTCTATCCAGGTAAAGCAGTACACTATTTATCGAATATATTTCAAACAGTCACTGATTATTTCAGAGAACGTGGTTTTGCAATGTAAGAAGAGCAAAATGAAGTATAATTTAAAGAACTCTAAATTCCTAACGCTTTTGATAAAAGCCCAAAGTTCGGTAAATGGATGCAGCTTGGACAAATAGAGGGGCAAATATCGAGGAAAAAGGCGGCGATTACGTGGCGAATCATTCTACAGTGCCACTATATTTACAAGTGCTAAAAGGCCGCTAATCTCAAAATCTCAGGGCCGTTCTAGGCTGCCTAAATTGCAAAGGACTAAGATGACGATCTGTACCCACAATACGCTTGAATTTGATCCCTTGATAGAAGACTTGATCATACAAGGAAAAAAGATAAGCTACGACATCATTGGACTGCCCGAAACGAGAACAGGCCCCATTAAACGCCGTCCATGACACTTGAGAAGAACTGTTCCTGGGAACATGCGACAGCAGAAGAGTCAGCGGCGTCGGCGTTTTCTACAACAAAACTTTGGCCGTGAACATCAGTTTTTTCGAGCAATTGACAAACTAACTCGGACATTTACGGTTGAAGAGACGGAAAACAATACTGGTTTCGACAATCTTCTTCGTTTATCCACCGGCAACAAGTTATGATGAAGAAGAAATCGATGTGTTACATTTTAGAAGAGTTCTACAGAGAAGACCATACATTCTTTAAATCATTACTGGAAAATTTAAAGATAGGATTCAACCTAGAAGAACGTCTGGGGAACGTCGCATTAGGAGAAGTGGGTAAGAATGGAACAAAGACAGAGGGCGGCTGTCTGAGTTTATCATGACAACCAAGACCATCTAAAGTAACTCAGACCATAACCAGAGAAACCAGACCAGAGACCATAAGACCATAACTTGTGATTCCAAAAACTATCCTCAACGCTCAACGTGGGAGTCTCTTAATGGAGGTTGCAATAATGGAGAAGACTATGTCATAGCAAATCGCAGGCTTTTCCTAACCACTTTCGCTGTTGTCTCTAATTCTACATGAGATCAGACCATCGCCTCCTTCGTGCAAGATTTTATTCCTCGCGGAAAGGACAAAAAGCCGCTAAACTTAAAAAACGATGTCCTAGAACCACCATAAACTGTTACTTATTCAATTCGTTAGTCGGCTGATGGGAAGATGCTGTTGTCGATAACATCGACGAAGAATACGATCGACTCATTCAACATCTTCAAGTTAGCGCTGTGAAAGCTGAGAGTTCAAAAGTTACGGGGAGACATCTGTCTCCAGAAACACTCGAGCTAATATGCCACCGTAGAATCGCACGAGCTGCAGGCAACCGCGAACTAACGTCCGAACTAGCGAAACAATGCAGACAGGCGAAAAAAGAAGGTCTTAAAGAGAGAAGAGCAGTACTAATGGTCGAAGCTGCAGAAGCTGGAAAGAACGTTCGCAAGGCCCATAGAAACTTCGCCAATTACATAAGCAGCATGATTACACTTCGGTGACCAGACGGAACAGATACAGCTTTCACAAAGGCAATGGAAACTACCGCCCACGATTACTACACTGATCTCTTCAGAACTCACGTCCCCTGCTTTCATATGAAATTAAAAAGGACAGGTATGTCGTATCACCACTTCTTCCTTTCTGGACCAGACATGGTATTTCGTCAGAGAAGAATCGAACCACAGAAGTTCTGAAGAGGATATGATGTGAACAGCTTTCTTTCACCAATCCTTACAAATACACTGGGTCGGCTGTTCACACGGTACCTGTCTGAATGCAAGGTCCCTACTCAACGGAAGGGCTATTGTTCAAGGAGGGTTACCTCTACTACAGGTACGACTATCGCTCAATCTTGCTGTTTCTCGCCTACAAACTTTTCACTTGTTTTGTCCTAAACAGGATTGACAGAGCACTAGACGAAAGACAGCAATGTGAGCAAGCAAGGACCGCATGATAACAGGTCCTTC
The DNA here is from genome assembly GCA_900624975.1 of Angiostrongylus costaricensis. Classification (NCBI taxonomy): domain Eukaryota; kingdom Metazoa; phylum Nematoda; class Chromadorea; order Rhabditida; family Metastrongylidae; genus Angiostrongylus; species Angiostrongylus costaricensis. Next base: position 275,938 of record UYYA01003822.1, on the reverse strand, counting down.
TCACGAGAGTACAAGTGACCCCTCTGTCTCACCTTCATCGACTCAAAGAAGGTATTTGAGTCAGTTGAGAGAGTAGTAGTAATGGAAGCCCTAGACATCCAAAGAGTTCCTACTTAACCTTTTTTTTATTAACTGTCTATTCTTTTTTGATGGCAGGGTATGTTGCGAAATATAACTTCAATGATGCTGAGATATTTGCGAAACTCCGAACCGCTATCGATCGCTGCCATTAGCAATCACCCGTCAACTGAGAGATACGCGAAACGAAGGACCCGCATTGTGTGGTAGTGAATGCGTTGCTCCCTGGAAAAGACAAAAGCGCGTTCGTTTCCCATCATAGACACCAGCGGTCCGGGTTTTGCAAATATCTCAACATCATTGAAGTTCCTACTTAGTATATGAACATTCTTTGCGGGCTGTGTAATAATTCACTACCAAGATATCACCATTATACAACAACATTAACGTACACATCAAAAGAGGCGTTAGGCAACGCGATACCATCTCGCCAAAATTATTTACCGCTCACCTTGAGAGTGTGGCGCGAGCATTGGTATGGTGCAACATGGGAGTTAAATTCGATGGGTGATGATTACACAATCTTCGCCTTGATGTTGACAACGCTCTTATAACACTAAGCACTGCTCAGGTGGAACAAGTGCTGGAGCGCTTTAAGAAGTTCAGTGGAAGGACTGGTTTTCGAGTAAAGCCCAAAAAACGATATTCATTAAGGATGGATTGGTTACGTTCGCACCACACACGGTTAGTGGAACTACCATCTCCGAATGCTCCAGTTACGCCGAAATCAATATGATGAACGACCTAGCTCCAGAGTTGAGCAGGAGAAAACGAGCGGCTTGGGGAGCTTTCAAGAGCATCGTGGTTGCAGTGAAGAGAACAAAGAACACCCGACTCCGTGCCCACTTTTTCGACTCAGCGGTAATTCCTGCCTTAACGTATGCGTCAGAAACCTGGTCGCTGCGTAAGCAGGATAGACGATCACTCAGTTTATTGAACGCGCAATCGAAAGGCGTTGCTTGGATTATCGCGTCTCACACAACTGAGGGAAGGAATTCGAATCTTCGACTTGCGTCAACATCGAAATTCAAAGATTCTATACGCCAAACTCTCGAAGATAAGGTGTGGTGGACACGTAATTCGTATGATGGACAACCGATGAACAATATCCGCTGGTGACTGAATTTCTCGGGATTTCTGTACTGCTGGAAGTCGCCTACCTCATGGTTAGAGTTCTTCACAAAACGCTTTGAAGAAGTTATGATGCTCAACGAGTTCCTAGAGCAAGCGGAACCCACCTGACTACTCCTGCACGCGCCAGGAAAGTGAAAGATTTACTTGCTCCCTCTCGAGTCACTAGACGGTTGGTGTGGCAACAGATGATGCAGGTGCTACTGATGTAGTTACTACCCATAATTTTTCATTCTGTGTCGTTTTTCCGATGCCGTGCTCATGCCTTTGTACCATCAAGCGTTATTTTCCGGATTCGCTCTGCATAATATGTCTTTTTATATAGATTTTTGCTATACCATTTGACACACCAAATGTTGGTCTATTTTTCTGGCTTCTACCGCCCCTTATTGCTGTTTGCTGTCGGTTATGAGTTGCTCATATTTGCGCAGTATTCATGAGCAACTTTTGACGGACATGGGAAACCAAATCGAGTTCAAAACTTTCAAAGTTTTTTTTGCCAACCCTCGAATAAAATGTTCTACACTTCATTCAAATTATGGCTAACGATCGCGCAACGCCACTGCTGTGTATTTGGCATGCCAAAAATTTAGGATTGTACCTCTCAGCTGGCTACTCCACCACGGACGTCGACATGCTTCGAAGTGAGGTTCCTCACGACGTTCTAGAGCGAGCTGGATTTCTGTCATCAAAGGCCGCCACAGATATCGCTAACCGACTGCAAGTTTCCTTCGAGAGGCTACTGCCGAAGGTTTGGTTACTCGTTCGGTTTTACTGATAGTGGCAGTGACATTACTAGACTATTGATCAGAAACATGACAAAGCTCTTGGGATGTCTATTGAAATGTAATTTTCAAGCTTGCAACAAACCAATTTTCTGTACTGCTACACTATTAAGTTATTTCGCTGTATTTGCTATCAAAAGTGATGAACCAGTGGTTCTCGAGGTTAGATACGTTTTCTTTTAAACTGCGATTGTAAAGAAACTTTTGGAAAATCGAATTGTGAATATCCGGATATCATTGGTTGACTGGGTGCTGAGGTTAATGCTTAGTCTCCACAAGTTTGTCGTAGTTTAAGCGGGTTTGCTTAAAATGGATGGAACTATTTAATGAATCAATTCAATGTGGCATTCTGCTTGTGTAAGTTGCACGGTGAATTTTTGAGTGCTCGAAAAAAGCCCCTGACCACGAGCTATGTCTTATAATAAACGAAAATGAAACGAGGTCTTAGATTTATGCTTCTCAGTCAAGCTGTTTTACTTTCATTAAGTGAGCGTTGTAAAATATTTTTTGATTATGAAACAGTAGCGAAGTGAGTTCTGAGTTAATTTCTTTCCTTCACTTCTGCCTTTTACATACTACATTTTCCAGTCTTCTCTAAGCACAATGAAACAGAAAAACAAACGTAACTAACCGTGAACGAAAACGCTTTCTCAGCATTTTTGCCAACTAAGTCTCCGACTGCGCGTGTGGCGTGGTAGTTGGAAGCGCCACTGCGACACACACGAGGATCAATCCCCGCTCCCATGGCCCACCAAGCCTTCCATCCCTCCGGGGTCGGCAAATTGGTACCAGATTTGTCTGCGAGTATAGCAGCACTATCTCGATACACCGCGACTGCGAGTCATTGTAAAGGCCAGCTATGCATTCAATCACCTCCTACGATGCTTGATGAAGTCGAATACATGGCGCATCCCTCAGGAATTGTTCAACGCCGAAAGCTTTATCCTTTATTTTATTTAATAATGGTTATAAAGTACTGTCGTTTATTGCAGGACCTTTTATGTAGGATAGTTTTGATGCCGGAGATGAGTGAACCTGGTTCGGCCTTTATGAGAGTCGAATGGTTTGGTAAGAATATGGGTCTCAACCATACGAAAACACAGTGGCATACCGGAGGTGCAGAAAAGGTACGTCAACATGAAAGGCTAGTGACGCTTTAACTGGTCTGTACTTTATTCCGCATCTGGCAAAGTTTTCTGTTGAGGCGTGATGTTCGCCCTATTTTCCTAGATCTTTAACAGTTTAAAATTTTCTGTGGTTAACCATTCTTCGACAACATTGCACATAGTAAGCAAGAGTTGAATTGGTTCAAAAAATTTCTTTTTTTATTTATAGAAGAATATTTATGATTGTGTGGTACGGTAATTTTTCTCCAACAAATGCCTTCCTACCTGATTGCTAAACCTTGGTAAAACTAGATTCCACTGCACCAGCTGTGTTCCTGAATTGAAAGTCATTGAAAACACTAAGTGGACAACGACAATTCACTGGAAGATCTGGACTTGTTATCGAAGAAGTCCAAGATTTATTCATCTCCACCTTTTATTTAATTGTTATTGGTTTGCGCCGAGTAAACTTTTAACAAGGTAAAAAGAGACGAGGCCTTCTGCATTAGTATATCACTAAGTGATACGTCCTGCACCTGACATGGCCTACCGATGTATCAAACCAGTATTCGCAGTTTCTTGGACAACTATGGTATTAGTTTGCCGACGAAGAACGGCTACTGCATATCACTTAGCTTAACCTTAATAAAGCGTAAAAGGGTAAAGCGGTCGGCATTGATCAGTCCGTAAGGGACGTGCCATGGGTTTGACTTCATTACGCATCATTAGAGGTGATTGAATGCATATGTGGCCTACAAAATGTCTTTCGTGTTCTACCGACGTATTGCGTAAGTGCTCCTACCCTCCCAAAGAAGACCAGTACCAATTTACCAATCCCGGAAGGACAGTAATCTTGATGAACTTGGGGCGCGGGATAGGACAAGTCACGTATGTACCGCAGGGCACCTTTAGCCATTGCAAGTGCCTTAATCAAACATAAATGTTGTCTATAAATATGAAATGATCTTATCCATTAGATACCTATGTGGGACCATAGAAGTAGAAATTAATATTTTACAACGACCTTTTGAACCCATTTCTATTTTATATTTTATTTGACACGTCTTCACGTATACTGTGCGGATCCCAACATTTCTCGCATTCAATTCGTGTCCACCCATCCATCGTCCACAAAAATCTGCCAACTTACATTCAATTCGTTTTCATCTATCCATCATCCACGTTGATCTTCCAAGTTTACGTGTGGCTTCTGTGGCTGCTTGAGGATTTTCATTTTATCTTGAATGTCGTAGATTGCTGGTCGAGCAATTCTCCTTGGAGTCCTAAGGTAGCCGAGCTGAAGCGTTCCCAGTTGGATTGTAGGGAGTGATTTTTTTCCCAGACAAGTCTGGTGCGATTTTCCCGACCCTGGAGGGATGAGAAGCTTGGTTGACCCGGTGCGGAACCGAATTAGCACCATGGTCGTGATGACGAGCATCACTGCCACTATGCTATCCGCTCCCTTCTGTACTTACCTTGTAATTCCCAATGTCGCGTATCCGAGCATGTCCGTCTCTCCCGAAGTCATCAATAAAATCGCGGAAGGTTATGAGAAATTTCAGAATGCGTCGGCTTGTCATTCCTTACTGAAGAAATACCTCACCAAGGGCGTTGTAGATCAACTTAAAGACAAGAAGACGAAGTTGGGAGGCACAATTCTTTGCGTCATTCAGCGCGGAGTTGCCAACCTCGGCTCTGGTATTGGTATCTATACTCCGGATACCGAAAAGTACACTGTGTTCAAGCCGCTCTTTGGTTCTGTGATTTAGGATTACCGTAATGGGTTCTTGCTGATTCAGAAGCAACCTGCAACTGACCTCGGAGAGGGATAAATGGCTCAGCTTGTCGAGCTTGAAAAGGCTCATCAATTCTACTCAAATTAGGTATGGGTATTCTCTCCTGGATATCCATTCAATCTTTGTCTTAGTGAGGCAATCTATCTCGAAATGGCAGCCATAGTGAAGAAAATGTTTGAGACCATAACTGATCCTGAATTACAAGGTACACATTATCCTTTCGATGGTGTGACGAAAGAAGTTCAAAACCAACTCATCAAAGACCACTTCCTTTTCAAGGAAGGTAACAGATTCCTTCAAGTTGCTAACGATTACAAGTACTGGCCCAAAGGTGGTGGTATCTTCGATAACAAGAACAAGACGTTCTTAGCTTAGGTCATCGAAGAGGAAAGAGGATCATCTCCGCACCATCTCCATGCAAGAAGGTGGGAATGTCGGAAAGATCTTGGAAGGTTTAATTAAAGGTTTAAAGACAATCCAAGCTCATGCTGCATCTCTCTATACTCATTAATGCTTCAAAAATGGTCGTGTGCGTTTTATTGTTCTACGTGAACACTGTAGCAGCTTTCTTTCCAGGTTTGTTCACCGTATGCCATAAAGTTGTCCGACTACTTCTCACTTAGCGAATCGCCTCGGTTTCAACTCGTTTTATCCACCGTCAAACAGCTCAAAGTTGGTTTATTTCAATGCATTTGTTATGGAACAATCAATAGAAGTTTAAACGCCGTCATACGCTTTTGAATATTCAAAAGAAGAACCCTGAGGTTTCTAGATTTCTTTCCCTGAAAAATGTATCTGCCATAGATCGTCTTAATGGTTCATTATTTTGAAATCAAGACATAAATCTAACTAGGCTGATTCTTACAGAAACAAAATAACAACTAGGAAATCATTTCGTATGAGAAGGAGCGTTATCGGATGCTTTAAAAGAAAGGCTTTAAAATAACTTCTTCATTGTAAAAGGAAGAGAAGTTTTTAAGAAGAAATATAGAGGACAGGCGGTAGTAGACTGGGAACCTTTCAGGAACACTATCCGTGGGTCCAATTCTAGTATGTGTTCAGGAATCGAACAATCCCGCTGACGATTGATTGCTTATGGCAGCGTTAGGTAGAAAACTAGCTGGGAGGAAGGAAAAGCAAGGGCTTTCATGGTGCAGTGTGTAATACGCGAGCTCCTTAAAAGGACAGTGATGGTTCGATCTGGCCCAGCCTCCAGGTTTTGCGGTTATCTCAGCATCGCTGTGATTATATTTCACATCATACCCTGCCGTGAAAAATTATAATCGGCTGCAAATAAAAAATTGACACTTTCCGTTGATTCGTTTAATTTGTTGGTCCCTCACAAATTTTTCTTAAATTTGTCCACCCAGCGAAAATGAACGAGAGCAGCCAAAATAACCTTATTGGCTGTGGTCTGTCACCTTTATGCATTGACCTTTTCGGTCGTAGGTCGTATTTTTTAAATTAAAAAAAGGTGCCTACTCTCTCTTGCCGCAAGTCTACATGAGCTTGCTTATTTTTCACTAATGCAAGTCTGTACAGTGTCATCACGCGGAGAGATATTATCATTTTCAGGTTCTTGACCACTTGGACGGGCTGCCATCGTCAGCTACGGAAGTTAAATATTGTCTTATAGTTTTACCTTTGTTATTTAATGTATTAGTTTAGTTAATGCTTGGACCATAAGCTTATTCAGTGCCTTTGTTGATGTCTGCGTCGTCATTAAATATTCAATATTTTTGGATGATTATCAACTCAGAGGACTAAAAAATCCGCCGGTTTTTTGAGTTGTTTCAAACTTGACACTTCTCTGTGAAATATTATTTCTTTTTCTCAGGCTGTAAAATTTTCACTAGTGAGTATTCCGTAGATCGCTGAGCTATTTTTGCGGTCGATCCAAAAATTTCATATTTGGCATGGAAGAAGGTGTCTAGCATTTGTCTTCGAAGTTTTTGAGGGCATTAGGCTAGCTGTACGATCTACGGATCACAAGATGCCACAGTTCACAAAGACAAGTTTTCTACACCAAGGTATCAATTTGAGATAAAAAATCTGCTGGAAAAAATGAAGCGAGTCTCATTTATTATACAAACTTGGTGTTGCCATGATTCGTTCGACTACTATTTTCCTTCAATCGATTATCTTCATGACGAAATCGATGATTACCTGGGAATCATGTCTCAAAATGAACTTTCATTTAGAGTCAGTATGAGTAACCAATGTTTTGCTGCATTCCTTTGCAGACAGCGATTTTTTTCGGCGTCGTCGTCTTCTTTGGAACAACAATGATTAGAGTTGTGCGTCCACAATGGTTGTTTCCAATGAGGGTCTTTCTAGTCAATCCTAGAGGAGTCAAGATGAGTGAAACATCACACTGTTAAAATAACGCAAAGAGGAATGCGTTTTTAGTGAGGTTTTCTCAAGCGAGATAAAATTAAGTCCCATAATGTAGAATTAAAAATAAAAAGGGTGAAGCTCTTGGCGTTAGTCATTCTCTGAGGGATGCGCCATGCATTCGACTTCACTGAACAACGTTTGGAGGTGATTCAATGCATATATGGCCTTCACAATGACTCGCGGTTACCTACTGATGGATCGAGTCAGTGCTGCTATCCTTCCAGACAAGTCTGGTACGACTTTGCCGACCCCGGAGGAATGGAAGGCTCGGTGGGTCATGGACGCGGGGGTCGATTCCACGTGTGTTGCAGGGTGCCTCCGACCACTGTGCCATACGCGCCCAGAATGTCGTTTTAGAAAGAAAAATGTATCCATTATTATAATTGGTTATGCCTAATGGAATTCGAAATTTTAACCTAGAAACATGGCTGCAAATGCTTTGTAAAAGTATGGCTTAAGTCGCTTCAATTTACTTGGGATGTATGTGAGGTGGCCTAATACTTACTTACTCAGTTTTATTTTAAACCAGTTTTACTTGTCTCATGCATCCCATGAAATAATTTTCTATTCGAGAAATTTATTTTCGTCTAATACCACAGTTTTATGAAAAGAGTTTACGTTCTACAAAGCACGATACAGTCTCCTGTCCGATCTCCTCAAACTTCCTCAAACAAACCTCCTTAACCACCTGATGTTTAACATTAGGTCACTCGAACAGACACAGGCGAATTTTTTCTTCATTCGAGTTACGAGCCACTGTTAATCGGCTTAATGTTAACGTTAATTTTTTGAGATTTGCATTTTGGAGACCTCAGCCAATCACCTCCGAAGCAGTACTTCCGAGTGACTTGACTCCTTGTTGTTAATCCGAAATGACATGTAAAGAATGATCCGCATAGAGACAGGGATACCGGCGCAGAATTGAGTATTATTATGGTCTAACAAAATATGTGAAGCAACCAGTAGGTAGCAGGGGCGAAGTTAATCGTCTAAATCCACACAGTTCTCAACGAATGTTCGTTATCACTTTCCACTTGTGCTTAGACCTCAACTCGCTACTTCGGGAATGCCTAGGAAGTTTCGTGACTAAACAAGACGACACGACGAATCGATGGAAGGTAGCAGAAAGATTGCTTGGTGTTGTTGCATCAACGTAGCTTTATTGATTGCAACGCATTCCATCACTTGAGTGAATGAAGTTGAATTAGTTGAAATCATTAATTCAACAGTTTTATATTCAGGTAAAATTCGTTTTCGACTTCATTGGGTTGGAGCAGGTGAACTTCATCTTCAATTTCTTTGTGCTGCCGTGGGCAATATCTGAAAAAGGAAGCAAATTTCTACTAGGCTACTACTTCTACTACTTCAACATAGGAACCTAATTCGAAACCGGTTAAGACAACTTGAAGAGGCCTCTACTTGATTGCATTTTTGAAATGATGTGCTATTTCATGTAGTGCAGGTTCCAACAATTTATTGGCTGTGATTTGAGGGTTTTGTAACCCACATGGACGTCGACCGGGGTTGACAAATTGTCTGGATGGATACCCTATGTCTGTTTTAGTATATCTTTATGTCATAAAGGTAGTATACGGAAAATCAAATAGTGAGAGGTAGTAGCTTTTCAAAACGCATTCTCATGTTTTGTCAAAAGAACCTAAAAAACCCCCATGTGAGAACTTTCCAAATTTTCACCAAAAATACATATCTTAAGTCAAGTATACCTTCCAACTTGTGTTAAGCATTTAAGAATGTCATATGCTAAGATTCTAACGTGGACACGATTGCGCGAGATTTCCCACTGGATTCTCATCTACAGGTCACTCTGGAGGGTTGAACTTCCTATAACTATTAAGCGGTTCAGAAATAAATGGGCGTTTTGAAATATTTACTATTTTAGGGCACTTTTTAAAACTGAAATTGTTCTGTACCTTGCAAAATTATAAATAATCAAAAAGATGGTTTAATTCTTAAAATTTTTTTCAGCTTAGAACTTTGCATTTCCAGATACCAAAAACGAATTTTCGCCAATTTTTCTTTTATGAGCCCAAACTCGGTCGTAGTGCAGCATAGACGACTCGAAACATTAGTGAAGTTTGGGGTGAAGGTAGTGTTGGTGAGTCAAAAGTTGCTAACATGGTCCCGGAAATTCCGATCTGGTGATTTCGAGCTCGAAGATGAGGAAGGCCGTTTACTGCAGGAAAATGAACTATGGTCGTGTATAGGATTAATGACAGTCACATCGTAATCTTCCACCACGAGCTACGGGATATTTCTCATTGATAGTGAACATCATTTACACATTGGCCATTGAAGGTATGCGACTTTGTGAAAGTCCACATGCGTCAAAACCACAATTGATTTGACGATTTCCTAATAAAACATACTTGAAGTTGGAAGACATTCGAGTATCGAACACTGTGGACTATTTGGATCTCCATAAAAAGCTTCTTACTGGTCAAAAAACGAACCGAATTTCAATATATATATATACATATGTATATATACATATAACATGTTTTTTTATAATTTCATGTGAGTGGTCTTCACCTCTACTGTGCGGTTCTCAGCACTTCTCACATTCGATTTGTTTCCTCGCATCCATCACTCATTGAAGACTTCCAACTTTTCCATGTGGCATCGGCTACTGCTTGACGATTTCGATTTCATCTTGAACTTTGTAGAATGCTGGTGGATTCGATTCTGCCTGGAGTCCTGATATAGCCGGGCAGGTGCGTTCGCAGTGGGATTGCAGAGAGCAACTTTTCTCCTGGAGAAGTTCGGTCCAATTCCCCGACCACGGAGTGAAGACTGGCTTGGTTGACCCCGAGCAGAATCGATTAAGATTCATGCTTGTGACAGCAAATATCACTACCACCGTGCTACTCCCATCATATACAACTTGAAATAGGTGAGAACACTTCAAATGGATTATACACTTACTAGTTCGACGATTAGAACGATAATGGTGAAAACTTGCGCACCAATGATGAACATTTGAACATTCCTAGGTGAATTAAAAGTCCTCTTTAAACGCGCTGAAATAGAATGAGTTACTTTAGAAGAGTTCAGCAATTTCAAATACATCTAATGCATACTTTTTATTTTATGAAAATATTAATATATCTGGGTCCTTGTAAGACGCCATACTAGAAAGAGTCTATATGAAAGCATGTTGTGTGAACCTGAGAGGGCAATCACGAATCTCTTGAGTCCAAGGAATACCCTTTCAACCATCAAAATAGAGGACAGTGATGTTCATGCAGAGTCGGCAGTATTTATGAAGATTGGTCATCTAGGTAGTAAAGCAGCAATATCTAAGATGGGTATAGGCACCAGTTCCTAGTTTCTATGGTTTCTAACGTACGTTAGGTGTGACTGCCGCAGCGATGGTCGAGACTGTGACTCCAGGGTGGCTCATTGGACCATTGCAGCATATTTCGTTCTAAACTCCTTGAGAATTTCGACAGCTGGAAGATAAATAGACATTTTTGGGAATAAGCAGAATGCCAACAAACGGTAACAATTTATCAAACAGAGTGTGTCAGCAAAGAATTAGCAGTGGTTTCATCGCGCAGCTAAGTTAGCGAATTAGCATAAAGTTCTAGAAACAAGGAAAAACACAGACCAATCGAAATTCCACTTCTCTGATAACATCCATACCTTTCTTTGATGTTAGCTCCTCTTTCATTTCGCGAATTCGCGTTCAACTTCAAATCATGGCCTTCGTGCGCTTCGACAAGTCTTCCTCTAGTTGTCTAGGTTCCAACATTTTTTTCCGTTCTCCATTTCAATTTTTTCTATTTCTTCTTTTACGGCATTGGATTCCTTCTCAAGGTCGGTCATTTTGTCGCGACGGTTTTCCATCGTCCTTCTCATTTTGTCATCTAATGTACGAAATCGCATAGTGAAGAGGTAATCATCTTCGACGCTTTCTGATCTGAAGCTTATTTAATGTTTTGAATAAACGAAGAATTGTCAATAATAAGTCTTCCTATTCATGGAAACACACTACTTCATAGCTGGAACTCTCACTAGAAACTACATATATAGAGAACATTCTTTACGAATATTGGAATGTTCTCTATGTAAATTAATTATAACCTTATGTCAAACATTTTCGAATACGGCTTCCGGTGACCTTATGACTAACATTTCGTCGGCGGTTATCTCATGAAAAACATCTGCGGTTACAGTCGTATGCTTTGACTATCGCCTTATCAGATTGCAACGCTTGTGAAATGTTTCCGGTAGCCGTCCTTCCGCATACTGTAGCCTGACTCCACCTACTGTAACCCCACTCCACCTACTGTAACGCGACTCCGCCTATTGTAGCCTGACTCCGCCCAACCCAAACGGTATATAAACGGCTCCACGGCTGACTAGCTCAGGTCACAGCAATGCTGCCCAAATCACCATATCCTTTCCTCATATCGATCTCATGTGGTCGAAGTCTTATGACAACCTCTTCACTCTTGAGCAACCTGAACACAAGAAATCAGGCTGCGCCTATTCATTGCTTGTATCATTGTTGTATTAATTGTACAGTTGTATTGTTATGCCATAATTGTTGTATAATTATGATAAACGGTTTAATTACCCAAGTTTGAGGTTTCCAGCATTGTGACTACTACTTACAAGAAGTCCCGCGTGGCATACACAAAGGCGAGCAGCAAATTCCGACCGAATCGTCTTAACTACTTGGTATTCCTATATAATCTAGCCGTCCCACCATAACATAGCCATGACGAGATAGAAGCCGTCTTTCTCTAAAGGAGAAGTATGTGCTTTCCATACTTCATTTTTGTACAATATTTGAAATTTCTAAACACTTTCTTATGGCTAGCTTATTTAAACTTCTATATGCTCATATTGTAATTGTTTTATCGATGAGAAAGGGCGCGCATAACGCGGTGGTCAGAGGCTCTATGTACGTACACGTGAAATCGATGCCCGCGCCCAAGGTTCACCAAGCCTTCCATACTTCAGAGGTCGACAAATTGGTATCAGACTCGTGTAGAAGGATAGCGGTCTGGCTCAATACATCGGTATGCCGAGTCATTGTAAAGGCCAGATATGCATTCAATTACCTACAACGATGCTTAATGAAGTCGAATGCGTGACCCACTCCTCAGGGATTGATCAGCGCCTAGAGCTTTATCCTTTTGTTTATCGATGATAATTTCATTTTCACTGCACCATTCTTATGTTTATATTTTGTGTATAGAAACTTTTCCTTGTTATTTCTATGTTATGAATCACAACCTACTGTGGCTTCGACGATTTGTGATTCACAGCTCGCTCAACTACACTGCCACTATTGACTTAATTCTGTCCCTTGATTTACGTTCCTTACATTGCTACTCACAAAATTAAAAATGTAATAAAGGGCGTTTACGAAATATTTAGGCAGAGGAACACGTTCTGCGCTTCAATTTGTGCTAAGGTTAGCAGACTAACGAAACCCAATCCTTAGTGTATACTGAAGCGAAGTGCTCAGCTGTAAAGTAGACAGGGTATCCATCGCTGCTGGTTCTGCGCATTTTTTAGAAATCGATCTTTTTCCAAATATATCTACCATCCATCATTATATTTCTAGGGGAAAGGAAAAAAACTCCATTAATCATAAGTCGAGATCAATTGTGATGAACAAGAATGTTGCACACACAAAAATCCGGCCATTAATGTCTAAGAAACTAAATTTGTTACAAATTTAGTCGAGCAGAGTAGCACAGTGGTTAGAGATGCCCTGCAATAAACACTGAGTCGCTCCTTGGTTCGCTCTCGTATGTCGAGCACAGAAACCTTGCGGTTTCAGCAAGTTTGTGCCAGAGTTGTCTGGGAGCATTAGAACACTATTATATGTCGATATTCCACCGCAAGTGACAGTAAGGGTCACAAATTTCTAGACATTAAATATAGACAGGCAATAATATATACAGATTTCCTTTTCATGCCAATGCCAAAAATTCTATAATGAATAGCAGGAATGAATGCCCGGAGGTCATACGCGACCTGCTCCCGTTTGTTCGCATCGATTTCTGATGTGGGGTGGTGTAGTCATCAACCATATGCGACTATAATTAGCTGTTCCAAATTTCCTCGTCGGAAGTCAGGTAAAAAGCGGTGAGTTTTTCGAGAAACTGTTGGTCATGTAATTACCATAGAGTTTTTCGTCTTTTTGTAAGTGCTATTGAAGCGTTTGGTCTAGTAGATTGTATATCAGCATACCCTTCCAGGCTCTAAAGAAGGCGATACTGCCGAAACGTCAGCTAGCGTTGTATTGCATTGTGTTTTTATGGAAGTAAATGTATGCTGTTTAAAAACCTCGTGATTGCTGAACAAGAAAACGACGCATTCATATTCCAATGCCGAGCTTACTAGAAAGTCGATCCTGGGAATTATTAAATATAGGGTTTTCGATGTAGTCAAGTTGGAGAGGTACTCTAAAAACGACAGCTATTAAAGGACTATTCAATAATTTTCTCTCATTACCCACGCAATTGCCAAGTTTATGGCTTCGTATGGGACGATATGCTTAACACGAGCTGTTCAACAAGACGATTTTAAGAAATACTTCTCAGAAAATTATCCTCATTAGTCAAATATGTTTCTTTTCTTTGTTTTGAAAAGGACATCTCTCACCTGGTACTCGGTCGACGGTTGCAAGTGAGTGGATGTTATTTCGTTTTCGGATGTCGATCTTGTGTCATAGTAATCAGGTCCATCGATAACGACCTCCAAATCCTAGCAACAGACAAGAGATATATTCAATTATGTTCGTTCTTCTTTCTTCCATTGGATCTCTTTCATCCCCTCAAAATCATGTTGCCTTCTGACTTTTTTATACAAATAAGAGTAAGTTCACGAAAACATGCACTATACATTCGCTTTATAAAGGATAAAGGATTAATTAAACGCTCTCGGCGTTGATCAATACCTGAGGGATGCGCCATTCATTGGATTTCATTAAATATCCTTGGAGGTGACTGAATGCATATTTGGCCTTTACAATGGTGACCTATCGATGTATTGGGCCAGTGCTGTTGTCCTCCCAGACAAGTCTGGTACCAATTTACCGACCTCGGAGAGATGAAAGGCTTGGTGTGCCATGGGTGCCGGGATCCTTTCCTCATGTGTGTCGCACTGGCGCCTTCAACCACTACGCCACACGCGCCCCGTTTTGCTTTATAATTTTCCGAGGTTTCTGAGATGTTCCCGAAAAAAGAAACCGCTTGGCAGTGTTTTTACTTACTGGAAAATTCGAAGGATTTGTTTTGGATTTCAAAAAAATCTTGATCGTTTCCTCGGTGAGCTGGAAAACTCATTCAAACAGCCAAAAACCATAAACTGAGAAAGAGGAAAATAACTGCTTTACTTACCTCACTTTCTACTCTCTACACACAGCTTCGTTAAGTGATTGCTATCATCAAGAGATACACATCTTCTTATAAGGAATGAAATCTCATCGAGTAACGTCAACGAAAAATTTTAGAATAATCGACCCTCCTTTTTCTATAAAACATGGAACCCACGCACATTGCAGGGCGCATCTAACCACTGCGCTACACGTTCCGTTAAGCCCATGGCAATTCACCACCCTTGAAAATTACAAGAAAGATGCCTTCAAGAACGATGAGAATGAACGAGCGCTTCTAATTTTGACCCACTGGTGACCTTCACCGCTTTCATTATCTTTTTATCTCCGGTAAATTACAGGACTATAGTTTAATGAAAATTCCGAAAGGAAGAATTTTCAAAGAAGATTTGTTTCTGTGTTATGAATGTCGTTGAATGTTCGATGAGTGCACTGCATTATTTCTACACAAAAGTGAGCGTAACTGAATCATTCCCCGAGCCTATGAAGATGAAGCGAGCTTCTCAAATATGTCCGGTATCAATCAGCAGCCATGGAAGATAGGAGGCTCATTTGCCGCGACGCGGTTTTGAACCAAGGTCGTGCGGGTATTGAGCCGCATCAATAGCACTGTTACTACCTACGTTCCATAAAAACCTCACCAAGATTAGTAATGGACGCAGTAATGATAATGGTAAAAATGACACATAATAGTGATAATACATAATATTACATAGTAATACAATACTAGTAACCATAACACAATAATGACCGTGTTTCTGCTGCGCCAATTTGGCACATACTTTCTGTCTTTACGAGGTGTATTCATGCATCCGTGCATGGGTGTGCTCTCGTTTGAGCGGATTGTGTTCTACGAGTCAATTCGCTTTAAAACCTGCAATGAAGTAACGGAGAAGTAGGTGGGGTATAGGAGGCGGTAAGGAGTCGCATCCAACAAATAAACTCCATGTCTACTCTGGGAGAGACTGCCAAGCTACCCGTGAATACACCTAGCCTACATATTCACAGCTCGGCAAGCTATGCATGAGAATCAAAAAGTTAAACACAATAAAATAAACCGCCCTCATTCTCTTGGCTCCGAAAGAGCCCCCGATTTCTCTGCGTTGGATAGGACGAGTACAGAGAAGCTGCTAAAATATCACAGCCATTTTAAGTTGCCTAAATCGCAAAGAATTAAGGTGACGATCTGTACCTACAATGTACGCACATTTGCAACCGATTCCTCGATAGAAGACTTGATCAAGTAAGAAGGAAGGATAGGGTACGACGTCATCGGCTTGGCCGGGACGAGGCGACGCCACCCATTTAACGCCGTCTATAACACCGGAGAATAATTGCTCCTCGGAACGTGTGATGGTAGAGGAGTCGAATTCGTAAGCATTCTCGTCAACACGAGTTTGTACATGGACATAGATCCATTCGGACAATAACAACTAAATCGGACGTTTGTGATTGAAGCCATGTGCATCAATACTTGTTGTGATAATATTTCCTGTTTACGCGTCGACAACAAACTATGACGAAAAAGAAGTCGAGATGTTCTATATGGATTTGAAGAAGCTCTACAGAGAAGACCACACATTCTTCAAGGTCATTACCGGAAATTTTAACGCTAAGGTTGGACCAAGAAGAACGTCACGATGGGACTCACCTATTAGAATAAAACGAACAAGTGACCGGCTGTCTGAGGTCATCACTACCACAAAGATCATTCATGGTAACTCGCAATTCCATTGGCGCCAACCTTGGTGATGGACGTGGGAGTTTTTCAATGGAGAGTACCGTAACGAAATAGACTAAATCATAGCAAATCGAAGTCTTTGCCTAATCGCTGTTATCCCAAAATTCTACACATGCGATCAGACCAACTCCGGAATTCGGAAAACGAAGTTGCAAGATGAGCGCAAATTTCGATCTTTCCAGTCTGTTTGTCAGCTATTGGGAAGATTCCGTTATTGATAACATCAAAGGGGAATACAACTAGCTCGTTCATCACCTTCACGTTAGCGCTATAACAGATGAGATTTTAAAAGTTACCAAGAGACGTCTGTCTCCAGAAACACCTGAGCATATACAAACCGTGGAATCGCACGAGCTGCAAGTAACCGCGAAATAACGTCTGAACTTGGAAAACGGTGCAGATAAGCGATAAAAGAAGATCTTAAAGAGAGAAAACCGACAGTTATGATCGAAGTTGCAGAGGCTAAAAAAGTATTCACAAAGTACATTGAAGCTCCATCAATTACAAAACCACGATGATTGTACTTCGAAGCTTATATGAACCACAACCACACCACTAAGAAAGGCGATAGAGAAAATCATTCACAATTATTACTCAGATCTCCTCAATAGCCACGGCCTGCTGCTTTATCACTGGTTTTTGCTTCCGAAATCCGACGTGGAATTTCGTCGGAGAATTGAACAACACAAGGTCCGAAGAGGATAGGGTCTGAACAGCTTCCTTTAGCCAGTCTTCATAAACACACTGCCTCGGCTCTTCACACGGTGCCTGTCTGAATGCAAGGTCCGTATTAAGTGTAAGATGAGCAAGCCCGTGCTGTTATTGAAGATGGTTGACATCTACGACAACTACAACTATCTCCCGATCTGCTTACTGTCCGTCGTCTACAAACTTCCCACTCGCGTCGTCTTAAAGAGAAACCTTTACGAAGGACAGCCATCTGAGCAAGCACGGTTTTGAAAAGGATTCAGTACGATGGACCACAATCACATGATAATAAGACTCAATGAAGTATCGCGAGAGTACAACTGTGCGATTTGTCCTACTTTCACCGATTCAGGGAAAGCTTTCGACTCAATTCAGATAGAAGCAGTCATGGAAGCCTTAGCTACCCAGGGAGTCTCTACCTAAAATATAAACGTTTTTTGTGGGCTCTATAAAAATTTCAATACCAAGATATCCCCATCCTACAACAATATTAACGCTTACGGCAAAAATAGGGTTAGACAAGGCGATACCAACTCGCCAGAACTATTCACCACCACCCTCGAGAACGTTATGCAAACATAGGGATGGGATAGCATGGGAGTTACAATAAAATCGATGGTCGGAAAATACACCGTTTTCGCTTTATTGATGACATCGGTCTTATAACATCAAACATTAGCCAAGCTGAACGAATGCTTGCCGATTTTGGTAAAGCCTGGGAAAAAATTGGTCTTTGACTAAACCTCATAAAAATGATGTTCATGAGGAATGGATTGCTTACGCATGTCCCATGAAAGCCCAGCAAAATGAATACCTCCGAATGCTACAGCTATGTCTATCTAGGTTGGGAAATCAACATAATGAACGACTTAACTACAGAGTAGATCAGAAGGGAACGAACAACTTGGGGAGCTTCAAGTGTGTGGAGGATATAGTGAGGAAAACAGGAGATATAAGAAATTCACTCAGTGTTGTTGAACGCGCAGTCGAAAGGACGATGTTAGGAGTACCCCGCGCCCCTAGATGTAAGAGAGGGCATCCGAAGCTCCAACCTTTATCGACGACCAAAAATCAAAGATGCCGTTCTGTACGCCAGACAGTCGAAGATAGGGTGGGCCGGACACGTAATGCGTATGAATGACAACCGATGGACATGAGCCATTAGTGACTGGATTCCTCGGGATTTCAAACGTACTTCAGGACGACTACCGACCTGATGGTCAGAGTTGTTCACCAAAAACCTAGAAGAAAGGTATGACGCTCAAAAAGTTCTTAGAGTGAGCAGAATCCACTGGGCCACTCCTGCATTAGGCAGTGAAAAATGGAAGATTTATTGATGCCCACTTGAGCCACTCGACGAGCAACAGGACGACAGGTTATACAGGTGAATGAAGAAATAAGGATTTCACCGGTACTGAAGGAAAAACTGGTGAAATGAGTCAGGTGTCTATGTAGCTTATACATATTTCGTGTAATGCTATTGCTATTATATTACATTGGGAAAAGAGTTAGCGCAGTGGTTAGTGATACAATCCATCAAAAGAAAGGTGCTGGATCGAGCCCTTCACAATGCTTCTCTCCAATCCACGTGGAAACGTCCTAGATCGACTATCTCGAAGATTGCAAGGAGAGTCTATTCAAACAGCTTTCTACGACATTCATTATATATTGACCTGTATTATTCATAATATTTATATTATATCAGCTCCTTCAGAAAAACGTGCATTGACTTTAATGCGTACACTACTATACGTTCTAGACCATATATCTTGGCCTCAGTGCGCTCAATAGCGCTTCAATTACACGCATTCCGACGAGCCCGAGGAGCAAAAATGGCCGCGGTCGCGAAAGAGTTTATAAGGCTGGTAATTCTTCTTAAGTCCTTTCAGAAATTCGCAATCCACTGCTACTGGAGAAATCATTTTTGGTTTAGATTTTTGCTTATACATTTGAAGAACTTACCACAAAAGTGTTGTCGTGTCCACATCGTTCTGAAGCTCTTTTTCCAACGCCTTCATTTCGATAGTTTCGCACCAATTCCCAGCTACGTTCCCATAACCAAACCTAAACTGACTCAAAAATGATCTATTAGGAATGGTGGTGAAATAGGCTTTTTGAAGCTGAAAAAAACAGATGATTTGAGTACGGTTTTGATGACTGCTCCTTCCGGAATCGACAATGGTCAACCTGCAGAGAGTTTGTTAAGAGCGTTACAAGCATACGTAAAAAATATTCATTTAATAATGCTAACTTTTTATTTGCCGCCTTCTATAATTTCTCATAGCAGGGTATAATGCGAGATACAACCACAATGATGTTGAGATATTTGCAAAACTTCTCCCCAGATCAGTCCCGTTAACGGGTGATTGCTGATGGCACTGATGGACAGAACTAGCTGAGAGGTTGGCGAAACGAAGGACTCCCATAGTGTGGTGGTGACCGCGTTAGCTCATGTAGATGGTAATAGAGTGTTAGTTTCCCACCGCAGACACCTGCGGTCCGGAGTTTTGCAAATATTTCAGCATTATTGTTGTTGCATTCGTTTAATAGTTGAACACAAAGCGATATGTTACATGTGATAGAATAAAATTTCATGGTGAGCAATGATTTATCGATAACGTTATTTATGCTACTTTCGAAGATTGCCACTGGAAGACTCTAAATGCAGATTTGCATGAAAAAACTGAAGAGGTTGTGCTAAAATAGTAACCGCTTAGAAATTACCGAAGTAGTGCTGAGAGATTTGTAATACTTAGGCACTAGGCCAGATTCGAACACGCGATTAACGTTTCAGGGGCTTACATTTTGCACCCTGCACCAGCTGATGGCCTTAGCTTGCGTTTCTCTCATACAGTTTTCTACCTAACAGTGCAAACAGCAAACACTCGTAAACGGGAATGATCTGCAGAGCAGAAATCGGCATTGAACCCAGACAAGCTGGTGCTGAATCACAGCGTAAGACTTTTATTTACTGATTATTATTTTGTTTAAGAGTATGCAATTCCATCTCTGGTTTTAACCATCGAGTAATTTGACACGCAAGACCTCTCCTTGTTTGAGTGTTGAGCATACTTCTAACATCGCCAATGCAACTACACGTTTGATGCATCCTACCACACTTTTGCAGTGCTTACGTAGATTCGAAAATGAGGGTATGGATTCCTGCGCATCCAAAAAAGTGAAGGCATTTACAAGCTGATGAAAGTTGGACTCCGACATCCCATACTCTCACTATACTTCCTTCAATGAGTTTTGTCATCATGTTGAGCTGGTGCTCCATTGTGATCCATTTCCGAAAACTATTCGGCTCGCTTAAACTTCTTTCAAAACTTCTTTCACCTAGTATTCTGTCAGTATTAGTAAGAGTTGTTAGGGTAATGGCCACGAGGAACAACACTCCGATAGGTAGTACGACGCAGTGAGCGCTGAACACTGCTTCACTTGTTAGCTATTTAGGAAAAATGTGCATTCACAATCAAGCTGCTGTCACTGTATTTCTTTCAAGTTTTGCCATGCTATCTCATTGTGAATGTTTTGACTCTTAAAGGCTTGAATCTCTTATAAAGCATAAACGATAAAGCTCTCGGCGCTGATCAGTCCCTTCGTGATGCGTCATGATTTGACCTAGAGGTGATTGAATGCATATCTGGCTTGCAGGGGCTTCCATTGCTCCACCGATGCATCAAGTTAGTGTTCTTAACAATAGTCCAGAGGCGTGTAATCAAACCAGAGACCGATGAAGTTAGTATTAGAGGAAACTATATCGACATAGGCACACGCTGTCCATCTACTGTAGACACTTCCGAAAAACTCAGAAGAAATTTCTTCCAAGATAACTACAAAGAACGACATAGAGATTGTTGTAGTGTCCACAGATACGATTGTCAACGAAGGAAAAAAGAGAACGAAAACGTAGAACATTAAACAGATGTTACGCGTAAAGACTCACAAGCAACTTTCCTGAGGTCGTGTAAACATGTGTCCAACCATCGTCAACGTATTCCCTCAACCTGAATATATTTGATGGACCAGTTCTCTTTGAAATTTTAACAACGCGTAACCAGAATGTAACCTAGGCAAACATACATTCCGCTATAGAATTAGATCTGTCAAAGAAGAAAATACTTGAAAGTTACTACAATACGTTGCTGTTTATTCTTTTTGCTATACAATCTTTCACACAAATAACTCGAAAAGTTCGCGAGTGGATGTAGCAGAAAATGCTGAAATGTAACGCAGCCAGCGTGCTCGAGACTCACTGCTTCGACAGCATATAGTCTGAAGTCTGAAATTTTTAAGAGGTTTTCTATTTACTTTTTCATGCTGGCTAGTTTATTTAGTTTACTTTCCTATCCAGAAATCACAGAATATCATCGCAAACGTGTTCGAGACATATGGAACATCTCACTACCTAGCCATCAGTTAAAATCAACCCGCTTTTCGACGATAGGTGGTAATTTTCCGCAAGCTTGGCTGAGAACACAGCAGAATTATAGGTGAGATTTTGCTCCATCGCTACGATGCTATGCGAGTGAAAGCCGATGCCCGG
The DNA here is from genome assembly GCA_900624975.1 of Angiostrongylus costaricensis. Lineage (NCBI taxonomy): Eukaryota > Metazoa > Nematoda > Chromadorea > Rhabditida > Metastrongylidae > Angiostrongylus > Angiostrongylus costaricensis. Next base: position 254,269 of record UYYA01003822.1, on the reverse strand, counting down.
CCATTGTACCAGCATCCTTTTGCTCATGGCGTCGTCCTTATAACATCAAGCATAAGACAGGCGGAACAGGTTCTAGCTCACTACGACAACGTCTTTGGAAAGCTTGACCTTCGACCAAGTTTCGCCGCATCGATTTTCTCAAGAAATGGGTTAGTGTCTGAGACTGAATATCGAAAATCAGATGAACCGGTTATGAAAGGCAACTGGACAGCAATCGATTAACAGGGGCTGTTAGTATAGAGAACTTCTCTCTTGAAAGGTTCTCAATTTATCTAAATAATAGTACTTGATGTACATATATGGCCGCCTCGCAATCGCACATCAAACACCGCAATGTAACTTTTGTAATCTACTCGGTCAATTATGTTCAGTGTTTAACGTTTTGTTTTCTGCCTTCTATAATTTTCATGGCAGGTTACTAAGCGAAATACAACCACAACGTTGCTGAGATATTTGCAAAACTCTGGACCGCAGGTGTCTATGGTGGGGAACGAACGCGCTATTGTCCTTTCCGAGGGGTAACGCGTTCACCACCACACCATGCGGGTCTTTCGTTTCGCCTGTCTCTCAGCTATTTCTATCGATCTTTTTGCNGCAAAAAGATCGATAGAAATAGCTGAGAGACAGGCGAAATGAAAGACTCGCATGGTGTGGTGGTGAACGCGTTACTCTCCGGAAAGGACGATAGCGCGTTTGTTCCCCACCATAGACACCTGGGGTCCAGAGTTTAGCAAATATCTCAGCAACGTTGTGGTTGTATGTTCAGTGTTTCAGGCACAATGGCGATTCAGGTTTGACTTCAGTAGCATACCGACGATGGCTTATCCGAAGGAGGCGTAGCAGTGGAACAGTTTACTACTTCCTTGCGAAACAACGAAGCTAATGACGTTTGATGTTTCAGGCAATTAGGTATAGTCTATTGCGGTCCAGGATCAACAATCCAGATTGGCCGCGGTTGCATACGCACGCGGGCGGCTCCCGCAACCGATATAAGCTAGGTGCCTTCGACTGCGGAGACATGCCATCATTCATCTTACACCCGATCGGTAGCGCGGATAATCCGCTCCTTACAACATCATCCTCAATCATCCTCAATCACCTCAACTCATTCTTAGTCATACTCATTCATTCTCATTTAATCACATTCATCCTTCAGTAATCAGCAGATTATTGTATCTCGTTTCTCAGCTTGTCTACGGTGCGATGTCAGTAGTGGCGGGTGTTTCCAAATGCGTTCTGTTTGCAACGCCATCGGTGGCATGTACCATTCCTCCCACAATGTCCACGCAATGTGTACAATGCCGTTAAGCGGCCAACTTATGCTATGTATTCTGCTAAGCCGCTATAGGCTTATCAGTTTTGTAGCCATTTATCATACTGGCTCTTGACCCTTAGGCAATGGTGGCACCCACCGATGCTCAAAGTTCACGTTGCTGACGTAGCGTTATTCACGACCAGCCGCCTGACTGTGTTCCGTAGATGGCTCATCATTCAGTGTCCATAGCACCGTCAACGCTCATGTAACTTGGCGGAGAAAGGAGACTGTATGCCGCGGAGAGGGAGACAGCATGCTGGGGTGGTGAGGGTTCCAGACTGGCCGTGTTTTCGGCTGAGCTAAGATTTCAACATTATAGCGATGAGGAGCATTTTAGTGGATCGATGAGGACAGTAAGTCTGTCTCCCTTAGCCGCCGCACAGGCCGCGGATGACGCGGCGCGGCATCACTCGCGGCTAACCAACGGTTACTTCTTTGTAGTCATTTATTATTACTGTTAATATTGTATTAATGATACATTGATATTCGAATGCCATTATCTCGTTGGTAGCCTCACCTCACTACTAGCCTTAGCACCTCAGAGCTTCTAACTCGCGTCAGTCCGTTGCCATTACTTCTCTATTGTTACTTTCTCTAGACATTGTCACATCATTACTATTGTATTGCTATTATTACTATGAAGAAACACCTCGGCATCTAAGACATAAAAGATCTGCTCCCTGGATACATTAAGAATCTAACAGTTTACTAAAACCACAGTGTAACACGATGCCAATCCACTACAATAAATTAATAGATTCAAACTTCATTTATATGAAAAAGTTCAAGTGGAAATATAATAACTATATCTGTAGTGAAATTAAGCAAATGACTGTGCAATTCAGTTGACTTACTGACGATTTTCGAGGTCCAGGAGCTGGGATCTTCACTATTTACTTTGGTATGAAGCTCATCCTATTCCTTTTAACCATTTTTTAGTTAAAAACATCTTTTTCTCGCATTTTTATTGCGTTTTAATGCCTATACAGTGGGGTAAGCTAAGTGAAGGGCGCATCTGGCGCAGTAGTTGGAGGCGCCACTGCAACACACACATGGAATTGATCCCCGCGCCCATGGCCCACCAAGCCTTCCATCCCTCCGGGGTTGGCAAGTTGATACCAGTCTTGTCTGAGAGGATAGCAGCATGGCTCGATACATCGGTGGGCCACAGCGAGTCATTGTAAAGGACAGGCATGCATTCAGTCATCTCCAAACGTTGCTTAATGATGTCGAATGCATGGGCCACCCTGAACGATTAATCAACGCTGACAGCATCAAGAAGCTAAACCTAGCCATTGCTTTATGTCTAAGCTAGAAGTGCCAGTTCTCGATCACCTGCTCTTCTACTGTCAATATATAAACAGTTGTTCATTGCATTGTCTACGAAAAAAGATATGGTCGAATGCGGCAAATTGCTAAATAGACCGTCAAGCTATACAAAATTTGCCCGAGAAAGATCGAAAGGGAAATATATATTCTGATGTTAAATATACAAATACGGTCTCAGAAAGTGGCTTCATCATAAAATGCCTAGGAAAGCAAGCAGTAAAAATATACAACTGTATTGCCTATCTTACAGCCCATTAAACATGGAAAGAGCACTTATTAATGGTCGCCTGGCTAGAACTGCGTGCACAGAAGGAAAAGAGGAAACAAGGGAAACAAGCTCACACAAAAAGTAGCTATTTCTAATTGCTACGAGGCAGTAGCTATACGGGTCAGATCACAAGCTAGGATTATGCCGAATAACATCGTTCCAAACCTAAATAAAATCTTTCGAGCTACTCTTCATATCTGTAATAAATAGTAAGGTATGGAAAGGAGTGGTTCAGCCTGTGCAGATGAATTTGCCACGCGGGTCTCTTAGATGCTCTATTGATCAACCATCTCACACTTGGGCAATTAAACCGTTTATATACATAAATACGTCATTAATAACATAATAATAACGACAGAAAAGTAGTGGCGCAAGAATCATGCAAGTCAAAGTTATTAGGTGCTATGGCTAGTAGTGAAGTAAGGCTAATAGCAAGACAATGGGCAGAAATAATAACAACGTAAAAATAACGGCTGGTTATCCATGGGCGATGCCGCACTCGCACTATCCGTGGCCGGTGCGGTGGCTGAGGGAGAATATGTTGGGGGCGGAGGGATTCAGACGAGCCGTGCTTTCGGCTGAGCTAAGGATCTTTATTGTAGCGATGCGGTGCACTTGAGCATGATAGAAGAGGATAGTAAGTTACACGAGCATTGATGGTGTCATGGACAACGATTGATGAATCTTCTAGGGAACATAGTCAGTCAGGGTCATGGATAACGCTATGTCCGCAACGTGAAGTTTGAACATTGATGTATGCCGCCTTCGCCTAAGATATTATGAGCCAGAAAGATAACGACTGAGAACTGATCAGCCAACTATAGTGGCGTAACAGATAACACAGCATAAGTTGGCCGATCAGCGGCCTTGTACGCATGGCGTACATTGTGACAGGAATGCTACATGCCACCGATGGCCTTGCAAGCAGAACGCATTTGGAAACACCCGCCGTTGCTGACGACGCACCGCAGTCTAGCTAAGAAACGAAAAACGTTGGTCTGAGGATAACTGAGCATGGCTGAGGACAACTGAGGATAACTGGGGATAGCTGGGGACAAATGAGGATGACTGAGGGTGAGTAAGGGCGAGTGAGGAAAGAGAGATAGTCAAAGATGACAACTAAGGGTGATGTTGCAAGGAGTGGATTATCCACATTACCGATCGGCAGCGAGGTGAGTGATGGCATGTCCTGCCGTCCATGGCATATGGCTTATATAGGTTGCGGTAGCTGTGTGCGTATGCAACCGAAGCTGATCTGGATCGTTGATCCTATGCTGGAATAAACTGTACTTAATAGCCTGAAGCATCAAACTTTGTTGAGCTTCGTTGCTTCACAAAGCAGTAGTAAACTGTTCTACTCCTACGCCTCCATCCTCGGATAAGCCATCGCTGTTGTACAACTAGAGTCAACTGCCTGGAACACTGGACGTGCATATTCCGGCCCCTGGCGGTAAGGCTGCGAGAGGACCATAGTATCGGCATTAAATAATACTATTGTTTTTTTGATAGATAGAGAACTTTTCAAGAAGGAATTTCTCTACACACCCGCCCGACTTATTAGAGGCCATGTCGAGATTTTGTTAGCTTTTTGACAAAAGGATCCTGCAATATGTAACAAGTCTAAGAGGTGGCTGAAAAACGTCGCGAAAAAACCTGGAGAAAAGAAACATCGAATAATATTGTGTAATCTGCTGCATTTACCTTAGTAATTAGCCGATTTATCGACAATACCAATCGAAATAAGTAAAGCTTTTGGTATATTTATTTATGCGATCTTATAAGCTGATCTTCTGACGAGGTTGGCTGACGCTGGCGCGAGGTTGGTACAGATCTTCGTTGCCGTTGTCGTTGTTTTTGATGTTATTGATCGATGGCTGATGTTTCGTCGACTTCGCCTTCCTCAGAGCCTGGACGTACTTTATGTAAGAATACTTTTTATTATTCGGTGGAAAAGAAGGTTAAAGTAATAATGAAGATCAAACTTTCAAATAGACGCCATATTGAACAGAAAGGCAACTCACCGTGATGTTACGTGTGGGACTGGCCCACACGTAGTTCACGTGGAGTCGCGAGCAAGACACGCCCCGGGGTCAAAATATCATTTTGAAATAGGGCGCCAGGTCACGTGTGATAGCGAGGTATTCGTCCTTCCGGTTCATCTTTGGATTTTTGAAATTAATCCAAAACGCCTCAAGAGTTTTGCGCGTTGATGTTTTTCATTCCTGCACTAGGATCCGCACAGTCACTTCAAAATCATCTCCGTTATGCTTTTGTGCCCTATGCGTACCTATAGGGGTGTTTAAACGGATTTTGGCTTTCCCATCTAGATATTCTTTTATGCGGACACAAAGTGGTCTACCCGTTTCCCCCAATATATTCCTCGCCGCATGCATTACATGAGATCAAGTATATTATACCTGAACTCATGCAATCACCGTCTCTCCCGTTGGGACAGATCATACAGTTTTCTGAGCTGCACAAACGATCATAGAGACGGTTTCGAACTAACTGGCAAAAATATGTATCGTACAGCTAAAAATGTGTGTACAGCAGAAGAGGAAAGGAAGGAATCGCAAAACCTGTCACGAAAAATTGCCATTTCCAATGGCTATGAAGTAGAAGCCACTCGGTTTAGAGGAAAACGTTGGGTAGTTTCCCAAAATGATATTTCAAACGAAAGTAGGATCCCCTTTAAGCTGCCCTTCATATAAAATGAAGTAAGTCACGCCATTAAAAAGTGCTTAAGAAAAAGTGGTGTTGAAAATTATGTAACGATTATTGACATCCCACCCAATACCCTACACCGCCAGTTAGTTTGAAACCGTCTCTATGATCGTTTGTGCAGCTCAGAAAACTGTATGATCTGTCCTAACGGGAGAGACGGGGATTGCATGAGTTTAGGTATAATATACTTGATCTCATGTAATGCATGCTCCGAGGAATATATCGGGGAAACGGGTAGACCACTTCACGTTGCGGAGCCATCGCTGTAGAAGTTGAACGAGTTGGGCTACGAAACTTTACCTCATTTGCCATATTCAACAGATCTCTCACCTGCAGACTGTCGTTTTTTCAAGCACCTTGACAACTTCCTAGGCGAGAAATGCTTCACCAAGCATGATGACGCAAAAAATGCCTTCAACGAATTCATCGCTTCCAGAACTCCAAAATTTCATGAAACTAAGATAAATAAACATGTTTGTCTTTAAAAAAAAAAGCGTCCTAATTCTCAGTTACCAAGATCGACTTTCTAGTAACCTCGGCATTGAATTATAAATGTGTCGTTCTCTTTCTCAGCAATCGCGAGGTTGTTATTCAGCACGTTTACTTCCGTACATACAGAACACATACAACACAACGGTAGCTGACTTTTCGTAAGTATTGCCTTCTTCAGAGCCGTTTTTTCACCTACCTTCCAACCAGGAAGAACAGCCGCTTAGATGATACTGCGCCTGGTGTTTATTGATGGGTGGGAAAGTATACCAAACACGCTGTACTCATGTCAAAAGACTTGAAACATAATACATCACATGAATGTGGTAAATACAACTAAGAGGAATATACACTTGGTACGGGAAAATTTTGGAAAACGAAAGATAAAGAACATTTCACGTAGAGTGCCTTCTATACATTTTACTACTCTTCTCAGAAGCCATGGAAGAGCACTTTTATCCCAACGTGCGATCACTGAGTAACAGAGTGAAATGAAGTGCTCTGTACTAGACGCGCACTATCCAAGCAGTGTTGACTGAGCACAAGTTACACCGGTCCAGCCAAGGTTGCAAATGCAAGTGAACGACTTGATTGTGCCTACGCATATTCCATTGCCAGAGCAGTGTAGAAGCGAGTTGCATAGCGGTTCTAAACACGAAAGTTTTTCGGAAACTGCGTTACTAGTGAAAAACCGTTTATTTATCAATCAATACTATTAGACAGAATTGGTCAGAAATTATGGCGGTTACAATGCAGTGATTAGCAATGCATACTTCGCCATTGTTTCAATTCCCGCCTCGAGAAAACCTAGCACTCCATTTTTTGCGGATCACCAAGCTGCTAGCATGCTTGCCTGGAAAGATGAAATCACCAGCATGGCACATCGATAGGCCATCGCATGTCATACTTACTAACTTGCTTACTTAAACAGCCCGTCTTTATGAGCTATGCGAGTTTCTGCGCATTTTCCATTCCTTTCTTTGTTCGAAGTCGTCGTCTTTGATGGTGCTTTATCTGGAGCATGGTGACGGGTACGAGTTTCGTACTGAAATCTGCAAAACAACTGCAGCTGCGAGTATAGCTGATTGATTTTGTTACGAACAGCTTTGCCCAAAGTGTAGGTGACCGTCTTAGAAGACGTGTATTCCACGTGGAGTCCACTCTATAGTTTTTTTCATCCATCCACCGTATGTTCTTCTCATTATATGACCGCACCATCGTATTTTGCTAGCGATGTTTGTCATCCTGGGTCTAAAAGATGAGACGGATTTCGAAGACCAGACATGTATATTCCGACTAGGTAATGTATATATTTAAGAAGACATCGTTATATGAGGCCACGTCTCCTCTGCGTAACAGAGCGCTGAGTGGGCTGTTGAATCAAAAAGGTGAGCACAAATTTTAGGGTCTTTTAGTTGTTTGGCGGCTAGTTTGAGAAACCCAAACACGGCTCAACATTTTTTTCTGTCTAATTCTTCCTTTATGTTTTCCTCTATCTTCATTTAATGCCCAAGTTATGGGCACGTGGTGGTGTCTATAAACAGAAAGCCCTCCAATTTGCTCTGTTTGCTTTCGTATCATGTGTTTTTCATTAACTGGGCCTTCCTCCGATTTATAGTTAGTCCGATCTTCCTTCTCACTTCGCTGAGAGCATTGATCATCGTTTCTGCTTCGCTGGTACCTCTCCCACTGGCCGTTGGCGAAACAAAGGTTTGGTAAGAATTTTCCATCCTTACGTATGCCTCTCTCATCCCAATGACTATTATCCACCGCAGTGCATTAAACCGCCTTGACGATGTGGTGTCGTGTTGTCGAGCAGCTTTTCTTGTTGATATGGAAACATGTCGATGGAAAAGCTATATTTTCATAGTGCAGTTCCGATAACAATCAGATAGAGTTCTTATGTAGGACCGGTTTACTCCTTGTCTACGAGTGCTTATAGGATTGCATTCGTTTCGACAGTGCCAAAAGCCTTTTTTATAGTGGACGAAAGTCAAGGCGGCACAGGCAGATGGTATTCCCAACAAATTTCAATGACCCTAAACACAGTTTCGATGTGGTCCGTGCAGCAAAATCTTTGCCGAAATCCTGCTTGCTCAACTGCTTGCTCCTCACCGAATATCCTTCATATGCGCAACAGTGGCTTCGCGTAGAGCTTGTAGAGTACATTGAACAAGCATATCGGACGATAGTTAAGAAAATCTTTTCGAAGAAGAACAATGAACATGTCATTGTATAGATTAAACAAGTATTCGGCTACCTCTGAAGTGCATCTTCATGGCCATTTCCCAGGATGACATCAATGCCGAAAGCTGCATCCTTTAACCGTTAGTTAATAGTTAAATTTGCAACTATGTCGGGCACAGAATGACAATTTGCAGATAAATCTTCCAACCAGACAGAAAGCGGAATGAGCACTTGAATATGACTAAATGAGCTACCTTGCTTTGCCTGTATAGGGTGGCTAGCTTGCAACTATCTAAAGGAAATAGCCTCTTTATCAGTTCCCAAGATCGACTTTCTATTAACCTCGGCACTGGATTATAAATTTGTTGTTCTCTTTTTTGCAGCAATGGCGAGGTTGTTATTTAGCACACGTTTAATTCCTCATAAGTATAACACAATCTTCAGAGCCTGGAAGGGTACACTAATATCTAATTTGCTAGGTCAAGCGCTCAATAACGCAAACAAAAAGATGGGAATCCGAGCTTTTCGAGAAGCCGGTGATCGTGTAACTATTGTTCAGATTTTCATCTTTCTGTTTGCGCTCTTGAAGCGTTTGACCTAGCAAATTACCCTGTGTACCCTTCCAGGCTCTGAAGAAGGCGATACTCCCGAAACGCCAGCTACCGTTCTGTTGTATGCGTTACACTTGTGAGGAATTAAACGTGTGCTGAATAACAGCCTCTTTATCCTTCGACATCATTTAAACCTATGCTCTGGCATCTCCCAAGCGATTTCCAATACTGACCTCAACTTAGGTCGAGATGTTAGCGCAGATTTCGGTGTTACTTTAAAAGCATGTAACTAACGAATACATTATCACCTCAGTTTTTTATATCACTGATCCTCTTCCGATTTCCCGTGAAGGATAACTTTTGAACGTACCAAGTTCGCATCGAATTCCAAAAAAACCCGGTGCACACAAACATAATGGAGCGAGTTTGGAACCTAAGCAAATGCCGTTCCCACTACAGTCCTTTGTTTCGCAGACAGCACCTTCGAATCCAGGCAGAACTCCTGGAAATTAATCGTTAAAAACTGTTATTGCTGTTAGGGTAATCTCACTAAGTAAAGTTTTTGGTAACCTTCATAACACCCAAGAACGTTTCTCTATCACAAACGAACTGGTTAAGGAGGATAATGAAAATTATCATTGAAAACCCTATCAGAACGACAGAAGTTAAGATATTATAAAGGTGCATCAAAAAGTGGAAAAGGTTCCTTGGTTAGCACTATTCGTTATCGTATAGGGAATGAACTGGTGGCTGGAAAAATCGTCACAATGTTTTTTAGATTGACATAAAACCATTTCAAAGTCGATAATTGTGAGAGGATGAGTTATGGATAAAGTGGGCAGCTCCTAGTTCTCCTTTCCTTGCGCCCTTGTGACGTATTCTCTCTTAGTTTACACTGGTTGAAGGGTACTTTGCCCTTGAGAGAATCCAGAACCTCATAGCCTACTATTTTTATTGCGACATTCTCATTTCTTGCGTATATGCTGCAAAAACAAATGAATTCTCTCACCAATTCGTGTCTGGCATCGATCACCACTATAGCCAGCACTACAAATGCAACTAAACTTCGACTTGGTTCCAATGCAAAGACCGGCTGAGTTGCAGTCAGCCATCTCGCATATCGTGCCCGTTACTAAAGCTAACGGATATCTATTTTACTTCACAACTTTCTTCATAAATGGTACGCATCTATTCTATTTTTCAAATTTCAAATTTTTTTCATTTCAAATTTTCTGTTATATCAACGTCATTGTGGAAAAATGTCGGGATTTTCACAAGCAGTCAGCTCTCCAAGTGTCTTAATTTAAATGGTATCTGCCATATACGAAGTATACGTAGTATCTCTTATCTCATGTGTACGAAAGACTGTGGGAATAACTCGGATCATCGGCTCCGAAGAATATGAAGACATCAAAGCATTTGTAGGATAAATTTGCCTATCAACCTAGTGTTAGCTTGTCATTTAAAGAGTACACGTCACCTAACACTTCTCACATGTTAATTAGAGGGTGGCTGTCAAAAACTGTTGACAAAATAATTGCTGTTGGTTGGTGGTGCACCACAAAATACACGGGGTTTTTGATTTGATCCCGCACCCCGGGTTAATCAAGCCTTCCGTCCTTTCGGTTCTGGCAAACTGGTACCAGACCTGTCTGGGAGGATAGCAGCACTGATTCAATACATCGGTGGGTTACCGCTAGTCATTATACAAGGAAAATACGTATTCAATCCTAACAATGCTTGATGACGTTGAATGCATGGCGAATCTCTCAGCGATTGATCAGAACGGAATCCTTCGTCCTTCTCATTCTTTGTGATTCTCTTGTGATTTTTACACTGTTTTAATGACTTATTCCGTCCTACTTAACTAGAACCCTTCTAATTTTCATAAAGAATTGTTAAAATGTCAATATATTTTTAGTCCGCTTGCCATTTTTTGGTTAAGTTTTTAACCCTGAAGAATCATGCGATAAATCAATTATTATCACAGTGTTGCCGCCTACATTTGTAGACTGAAGTGACGACTGGGAGATTCGCACTCGGTTATTTTCGAAAACTATAGTGATTTCAGCCTAAGACGGGAATCCGTATGAACATCAATAATCCTTTCCTTCTCCTGTTGTTCCGTTGTGGTTAGGGGTTCCACAGTGGAGTTTGTTCATTTTGATACCAAGGAACGCCAATCTACTTGGTGAAATGGTTAATAAGGGAATGACCAAAAGAAAATAACTCGAGTAGTATATATTCTCATTCTGCAGTTGAATGTCTTTTATAGTGGGAGGCTAGCACAGTGGTAGTGTTGTTCGTCATCACGAGCATAGTGCTAGTGCGATCGATTCCGTTCCGGGCCAACCAAATCCCTCTTCCCTGCGAGGTCGGCCAATTGGTAGCGGACTTGTCTGGAAAAAAAAATCACTCTGTGCAATCTAATTAGGAACGCTCCAGCCCGGCTATCTCAGGACTCCAGAAAGAACTGCTCGACCAGCATTCGACATTCAACATGAAATGAAAGTCCTCAATTAACAGCCGAAGCCACACGTAAAAGTTGGGAGATCTTTGTGGACAATGGATGCGAGGAAACGAATCTAATATGAGAAGTGCTAGGATTCGCACAATAGACACGAAGACGAGTCAAATAAAATAAATGTCTTCTGTTAATAAGTTTTCTTTGCATTTTGCTATTACCAAAATACACCAAAGTGTTCAAAAAATTGAGAACAGTGCTCCGTAGCAGTTCTTTCTGGCTCGTCGAAAATATTAAGATAGAAGAAGAAAGAAGTCAAAGAAATGAGTGCCGCTTACTGGTTTCACATCGCTCGCCCGAATATCCAAGGTGACAAGCACAAGTAAATTTTTTCTTCGTACCGATACAGATTCCATTGGAATTGCAGTCACGAGGATCGCACAGTGTGAATGGAGCTGGAAACCTTTCAGCACCAAGGCTTGGGCAAAATTTCCTGCGCACATCATTGAAAAGTGTAAAGGAAAGTTATGTGAAGTGATTTTAATTTGAAGTTTTGATTAAGACAAACCCCTAAGACCACAGTATGTCAAGTGTAGTCTGAACGATGTCTAGATAGCTTCGCTGTTTTACTAGTTTGTAAGCTACTGAGGTGTGAGTGTGGGTGGATTTGTAGCTCACAGGTGATAAGGCGAGCCCTAGTTGTTACGAGCTCTAATCTATCGTATTAGGCTATACATATTATTGCAAATGCGATTTTATCACTAGGTATAGTTACTTCTTTAAGGTGAACTCTTAGATAAAGGCTGTATTATGGAAGTTTCGTTAACTTTTCTGTAAAAAGGCTTTGTCCTAGTTCAGCGATTACAGCCACAGTTTGAACCAACTACGAAGTCCTCTCAGAATTTTTTTTTCTTGGAACAGAAATTCACCTTTAAAATCGAGGACAACGGGGCCTATTTTATGCTAAGCTACCATAAATTTGAACAGAGTTCGTCTTCAAGAAAGAAATCTCTCCCAATGAGTGCACCTAAGCCTAGGTCTATCTCTAAGCTCAGGTTGGCATAATCTCAAGAAGGTCCACTACTACTGAGAGTTTTCTAAAGCTCTAAACCAAGCTAATCCTACTTTTTCAAGAACGTCTAAGAGAAGTTAAATTTACTCTTTTCACATGTGGAACCAGTGTAACCGATATGGCAAGCGCAGATAAATGAGTTCTTCGTGCCAAAGCATAAACCCTTATTGTTACAGTCACTCGGAGAGCATATGGCGATCGGTGCATTTGGATCGACGTTCGCTAAAAAACCGTGTAGTCTATAATGTTTTAGCACAAAAATACACAAATTCGTTATAAATCCAGCAACTTTACAGCATAAAATACGATAAAAAGGATAAAGCCCTCAACGTTGCTAAGTCCCTGAAGGATGCGCCATGCATCCGAGTTCATTAAGCATCGTTTGGAGGTGAATGAATGCAAGTCTGGCCTTTACCACGACTCATCGAGGCCTACCGATGTATCGAGCCAGTGCTGCTATCCTCCCAGACAAGTCTGGTACCAATTTACCAGTTCCAGGGGTATGGAAAGCTTGGTGGATCATGGGAGCGGAGATCGATTCCACGTGTGTATTGCCGGAGATCGTTTCCTCCGACCATTGCGCCACACGCGTCCTCTGGCTTGACGCCCTTTGACAGCATAAATAGGGAAAAAATGAATTTGATGTTGAAGATCATGAGCATCAGTAATATGTCAAGCAATGTTCTTCTTGTAGACCAAAGTCATAATGAAAATATACCACCTACTTAGATCGGTGACAGTACTTTCACAGTACACGCCAATCCTGCCAAGGTTACATAAGCAAAACGGTAACTGTTTGGTGCCAATACAAACGCCTTGATTGTTGCAATCTGCAGCACTGCAGGCTTCCGGCATCCTGGGCTGTGCTTGTAGACCTTAATACAGTTCAGTTACTGCCTATAGTAAGTGAAAGCTTGAATTTAAACCCTGCTTCCTTCCGCTAGATTTTTTTCATATCCAAATTATAAAACAAGAGTAGCTGAAGCTGAGCAGGTACTATTTTTTAAAACAACATCAAATTCCTTGTGACCTGAAGCCGATGGGTTTGCGGATATCTCAATGGTCACAAATGCACTCGGCCGATGTGTAAAATAGCTATATGGAGAACTTGGTAGTGGTGATCAATAACTATATTATACACTTAAGTAGACATCCATGTTACTCGAAACACGGACGCTGTACATACATTAGGCTTATGACGTTGTTGATGATAACGGTGAAACCCAAGGACGTATGCTAAATTGATCTACGACAAAGGTTTTGCTTACATTTGCTCCACAGATGAGATGACCGCTTTAGTTTTATCAACAAATAAGACAAGATAAAATTCGATAGATGCCCACCAGCGACTTGCTCCTCGCACATCTCGCCTTGATAACCAATGAAACATAGGCAACTGAAGTCGTCTCTACTTCCTAAACGACCAGTTGAGGTTGAAACATAGCTATTGTGAATTTCTCAGTGATTGAATTTCTGACATAAATAATAAGCAGTTGGAGGTCAATGAATTGATATCAAAGAGCAAAAAACCAGGGAAAACGGAGAAAATAGAACGTTTCTAGATTTCTCACCGATGCACAGTCCGTTTCCACTGCAGGCAAGCTTTGAGTCACATAATGACAGTAATTCCATATCTAAAACTATTTCAATTCATTTTTAACATTGTTTACTGCCTACTCTCTTTAATGGCAGGGTATATTGCGAAATATAACTTCAATGATGCATGCTGAGATATTTGCAAAACTCCGGACCGCAGGTGTATGCGGTGGGGAACGAACGCGCTATTGTCCTTTTCAGGGAGTAACGCGCTCACCACCACACCATGCGGGTCCTTCGTTTCGCGTGTCTCTCAGTTGACGGGTAATTTCTGTTGGCTGCGTTCGATAGCGGTTCGCAGTTTCGCAAATATCTCAGCATCATTGAAGTTAATTCAATTCAATTACGAAGTCCTCTCTAAATCATTCCAGGAACCTTTCTTTATATAAAGAAATGCCCGTGATCCTTTAGTTTGAAAACATTAACAGTTTTTGCTTGATCAAGAGATACTTAAATAGTAATTGTATATAGTATTCGTTATCCATATTTTAGCAGTTATTGTTAATACGGGACGATTTTTTTCTCCATATTGCCTTTCCTAACTTAATTTATCATCAGGGTGCATGTAGCACTGTGGTTAGAGGTGGCCTGAAACACTGGATCGATCTCTTGTTCGACTTGCGCATCGGCTTACCAAGCCGTTCATCCTTCCAAATTCGCCACACTGGTGCCAGACGTGTCTCAGAGCGGCACCAAGTTTATGCATCGGTAAGCCATCATTAGTTCTTCTATAAACCAAATATCCATTCAATGCATTCAATCTCCACTCTAACGATGCCTGGTAAATTAAAATGCACGTCACGACTCTGAAAGATTGATCAAAGATGATCGATTCATCTTTATCATTTTTTCTCACATGTATTGCATGTACTGCATCAGAACCGTCGTTTTTTAAGTTATTACTTATAGCAGTTTGTTTCATCTATAATTCCTCTCCGCTACCAAAATATAGTCTGAAATGAGAAGATCAAGGGCCTCAGCTGGTGAGGTGGATAGAAATGAGTCCTCGGAAGGAGTACTATCTGGTTTGTTGCCCAGCTGTTGTTCGGAGTATTGCTCATACCTCAGCGACTTTGTGGTTATGTTTCACATAATTCGCTGCCTTCAAAAAAGAAGAGACAATGAATAAAGGGGTAAACATAGTTCAAAAAGTTTTTTTTTATTCTTTTTGGATAGCACAGTCGCTGTTATACAAGTGATAAATTTCTATTTAACATTATTCACAGACTGAAACGTGTTTTTTTCTTTCAGACTTCTTTATGTACATAGTAAACAGATCTCCTTAAAAGCTAGCATAATTTAAAAGAGTCCATACCCTGTTCACATCTCATGCCGAAGAATCCAGCGTCACAAATACACATAGGCGCCGTTTTCATTCCAAAACACGTGCCTTGGTTGTTACAGACATCTCGTCCACACGACTGAAACGTTTTCCAGTTCACATGACCAACGATGCTAGTAAGTAATTAAGCATTGGTGTAGAGCAGGTAATTTTTAAAGTGAACGAAGTTAAAAAGAAAAACTCTCGGCGTTGATCAGCCCCTGGGCGATGCCCCATGCATTCGACTTCATTAAGCATAGTTCGGAGGTGATTGAATGCATATCTAATTTTTACAATGACTCGCGGTGACCCCGGTGGCCTACCGATGTATCGAGCCAGCGCTGCTATCCTCCCAGACAAGTCTGGTATCAATTTGCCGACTCTGGAGTGATGGAAGGCTTGGTGGTCCATGGGCGCGAGGACCAGATGTGTATTTCAGGGCACCTCCGACCACTGCATCACACGTACCCTTCCAATGAACGAAATTGTCTTTAATATGCGAACACATTTATTTTATTTCTGTAAAGATGGAATACGGAGCTGTTTGTGTAAAAGTGATCTGGAGCAACTTTCTTCCTCCCATTTGCTGTCATTAGTCACATCACAATACCAAACTACAACGTATAATAAGAGCTCATTCTTGCGGTTTTCCCTTTTACGCAAAGAAGAATTTTGACATTTCTATCCAGTAACCCAGCTAATCTGGAGGGAAACTGATCACGAAACAGTAACTGTTCTTTCTATTCGTAGAAGTCGTTGAATGCTTTGGCACAGATATCTCGAAGAAGAGATTGGGAAAGAAATCGCTTTCACATTATTCTTGAAGATGATTTGAGAAAGAGAGTAATAAATTAGTGCGAATAAATCGATATTTTATCGGTTTGCCTCAGGTTTTTTAAAGGCCTGATGTTAAACGCGTTACTAAGTGAGTGAGTGGTTAATCTGGTTTCGAGCAGAATGATGGTGGTAGTTATGACTTTGAAACTCGAGCATCGAAGAGTAATTGAAGCGGGGTTTAATTGAAGAAATAAGCTAGATTAACGGCAATGAATTTTAGGAAAGAATCAGAAACTTTGTGTTGGCTAAAGGAGTGAGGACCGTTATCCTTTGATACGAGTTGATATGATTACCAACATCGCTAGGCGTAATTGTAACAGCCATGAAGAACGCGACTACGCGAAACTCGGCCTATTGTTGTTTTTAAGCCATTTTAAGATATTCAAGATGCGATAAAAATCCTCGAGCAAGAGCCGAAGCTACGCGTAAAACTTCAAATACCTTTGCGAACGATGGGGGCCAGGAAACGAACCGCTACGATCTGCACAGCAGATGTCAAAGACGGGTCATATTTGAAAAAATTGCTAGGATTCTTGCATTACGAAAACAATTTGTGCAGCCAATCGACCTAGGTTTCTTTATCGATCGCTCACCTTTGGTGGAGAAGCTTACGACGTCCAGATCATATTTTAATCGGAAAGCTACGGTATAGTCCATAAGATGGAGAATCGGAACGTTTATTCAGATCGGATTTCACAGTGTACCTTCTGATTTTTTCGTTTTATTTCATGAATTCTTAATTAGCCAAGTTAGAACGTCTTCTACGCTGTTGACGTTGGCTCCTACGAGATTGCGAAAATTACTTATTTAGGAGTTTTTCGAAACTTTTTGTTATTTATTATTTGGAAATTATAGTAGATTCAAAAATGTTGCCTTTATGATCTAATTACACACCACCCCCTTTATGCGTATTATTTTGCACGAATGACCTCAACAACAATTCCCTGTTCGATCACAAGTACGGTACACTGTAGATGTTTCTCAATGACAAAATTACATTTAGATCCTAAACGAGCACTCTAAAGGGAACTATAATCATATCTTAACCTTTATATTTATTGCCTACTATAATTCTTAAAGAATGAATAATATAATGAACAATGAGAGACAGGCGAAATGAATGACCTGCATGGTGTGGTGGCGAATGCGTTAGCCCCTGGAAAGGGTAATAGTGCGTTCGTTCCCCACCGCAGACACCTGTGGCCCGGAATTTTGCAAATATCTCAGCATCAACTTAACTATAATAACTTTTCATCTATATTTACCACTTACCTGCCCAGATACCGCGCTCAATAAAAAGATGAAGACGAATAAATTCACGAGCATAGCCTCTGTATGACCACGTCCGATACTTCGTTAAATAGGGATAAAGTGTGACCGTCATCTTGCACAGCTATTCACACGCCGATCAGTATGTTCATTCAATACTGAGTAAATAAAGTGAGAAAAATCCCTGCGACATTTGTCGGGACAATGTTTGGTCAAGTCGACTAAGAAAATCACTATGTTATCGGATTTTCGTCGCTGTAATCGAAGGAATTGAGTTGCTAGGGCAAAACCACGCCTGAGTTTTTTACAGCTCAGTAATTGAAACAGATATAAAATTGATTTTGCCATTTCCATCCGTTTAGATTCGAATTCGAGCTCCCATGCTTGGGTCATAAATCTTGATCCGACGAAGGTCATCTATTATCTTATGTAATTTATTCGGATTCCATTTCCCTCATACTCACTCAACTGTTTTTCTCCGGTAGATCTTCTCAGCCAGCATCCTATGATGCTTTAAGGAGAACAACTTAAATTAGCTGAATGTCGAAGAATAATCTTAAGACCACCGGCATACTTCCCTCCTCTCCTGAAAGTTCTAGTGTCACACTATAACCAATAGAAGCTCCTAATAGCAATCTACGATATGTAGCTCACGATTTGTCAGCTAGTCGTCTCAAAAAAGCAGAAATTAGTCAAAATTTCCATTCGATCTTCCAGCAAAAAACATACAACCAAAATTTTGATTTTCTAGACCAGCTAGAAGTGAACTTATGCCAAAACTTTTAGCAAATCTCTTCTCTCACATGGGTGGTGACAGCTTGTGGTGATCCACGAGCAAAAATCACTCAAACACGGCCTCTCGAGACCATAGTGAAAGCTGTATAAACCAACAGTGTATCATCAACTGTTAAGGTTTGCATAACTATTGGTGAAGAAAATCCAACTTCTCAAATAATTTTTCTGTATCATTCCCTCTACTTTTGTTCAACAAACACGAAGTGTTACTTTATTTCTTTATTTACGTACAAGCTGACGTTTCGGCAAATTTTGCCTTCCTTAGAGCCTGGAAAGGTCAGGTTGACTACAATCTACACGGCCAAACACCTCCATAACCAAACAGAGAAAATGCTGAACCAAAATTTCAATCACATTGAACATGTAGTTTCTGCACACTCACCGCTTTCTATGAGTCTTCCACAAAATATGTTACGTGGAGACCAACCGCAGAGTTCACACGGAATCGTACTGAGCCCATCTCATCAAAATAACAGGCTTATATACTGCCCAATATCATGCGTGATAATGAGGCATTCCTCTTTGTGGTTCATTTTCGGATTCTTGGGATTAATCCAGAATGCCTCTAGGGTTTTGCGCGCTTGTGTTCTCGATTCTTGCGCGAGGATCGTAACGCCTATTTTAAAATCTTCTCCGTTATATCTCTGCGTCCTATGCGTGCCTAGTGGAGTATTTGGTTTACATTTGCCGACTAGGTGTTTTTTTATACGTATGCAGAGTGGTTTACCCGTTTCGCCAACGTATTCGTCCCTGCACGCTTTACAAGAGATCAGATAGACTGTACTCAAACTCATGCAGTCCCGTCTGTACCACTGGAGCAAATTACGCAATTTTGCGTTGCGCATAGACGTTCGTATAGGCGGTTACGAACTAGCTGGCTTCTGAAATTACTCGGTGGCATTTCAATTATCATTACCGAATTCTCTAGACCGGCCCTTCTTAAGCAGTGTTTTACAGCTGCACTTACTTCATTTGAAATAAAAGGCAGAATAGACGGCACCTTGTTGTCGCTAGAGTTATCGTTGGTGTACCTTTGGTGTCCTCTATATCTATCTCGAGCTACGGCTTCGTAGCCATTTTAAATGGCTATTTGGTGCGCCAAGTTCCGGCACTCCTCTCTCTGCTCTCCTCCCATGCACACGTTGGTTGTTGTTCGAAACATGTTTCTCACAAGCGCTGTTTTCGTGTTGGAGGGGTGAGAGGAGAGGTAATGAACAAGATGTTTTTACTACATGGCTTTCGATACCATTTCGTAATATAGCCGTTTTCCGACAGGTTTATTTGCACGTTCAGAAATGGAAGCCAGTTTTCTTTTGGTTTTTCTCGGGTGAATTTAATATACTCCGACTGTTCGTTCAACAGCTCGAAACATCTGTCCATTTCTTCTTGTGTTGAACAAATGACCAAGCAGTCATATCTATATATCTGCAATGGAGTAGCGGCCCGAGATCAATCACCGCTGCTTCCACCTTAGACATAAACGCAATGGCAAGACTTGGTGCCAGTCATTGTCCCATTGCCAGCTTTTTCATTTGTGCGTAATACCTCCCGGTTAGTGGTAAGGGTGAAGAGATCGCTGTAATTCCCCATCAATTAGATGTTGAGATAACGGAAAAGCACCTTGAAGATGCTTCCCTTTAACGTCCGTCGTCTGAGAAAGAATTTAAAAGTCAATACCGAAAGTTAAACAACGAATAGGTTAGTTAAAGTGGCAAAAGTGGATGGGTTAAAACCATCAGTTATCTCTTGTCTAAAAATTGACTTATCAACATGATCCGTTCTGTACTTACTTGTCAAAACCCATAAGTTAGTACCCAGCGATGATCTCGTGTCTACCGATCCGTCGCTATTTAAGGTTAGACCTAACATTAGCTGCGTGGACGGGCCAACAGATAGAATAACGTGGTTAACAACCCTAATACTTACTCAGTTGTTGAAGTACATTCCAGCTCATCTAACGAACATCTAAATGTTCCTGGATCGTCTACGTAACGCGCGACCCAACAGCACGTACGTGGTGGAGTCCTTCGACGTCACTTGCCTCTATAAGAACGTGTCGATTGACTCCGCTATGCAAGTCATCCGCGAGCCCCTTATACAACACGAAGGAGCAACAAACATGTACGGCTTCTCGATTTAGCAGTTAATGACACTCTTAAAGCAGTGCCTAAACTGCTCAATCTTTAGATGATGCGGGAAGTATTACGCCCAAATGAGAGGGCTGGCAATGGGACAACTACTGCCACCAAGCCTTGCCATTGCATCCATGTCTAAGGTGGAAGCGCTAGTAATCGACCTCAGGCCGCTAATCTACTGTAGATGTATAGATGACTGCTTGGTCATTTGTTTAACACAGGAGGAAATTCACAGATGTTTCGAGTTGTTGAACAGTTAGAGTATACCAAATTCACACAAGGAAACCAAAAGAAAACTGGCCTCCACTTCTGAACGTGCAAATTAACCTATCAGAAAACGTCTACATTACGAAATGGTTTCGAAAGCCAAGTAGTAAAAACATTTCGGTTTATTACCTCTCCTCCCATCCCTCTCACACGAAAAGGGCGCTTCTGAGAAACATGTTACGAACAGCTACCTCGGTGTGCACAGGAAGACAACAGAGAGAGGAGTCCCGGAACTTGGCGCGGCAAATAGCCATTTCCAATGGCCACGAAACTGTAGCTCGGGATAGGTGTAGGGAAAATTGGAGGCTTCCAAACGACAACTCTAGCGGTGAA
The DNA here is from genome assembly GCA_900624975.1 of Angiostrongylus costaricensis. Taxonomy (NCBI): domain Eukaryota; kingdom Metazoa; phylum Nematoda; class Chromadorea; order Rhabditida; family Metastrongylidae; genus Angiostrongylus; species Angiostrongylus costaricensis. The sequence continues at coordinate 233,317 of UYYA01003822.1, read as the reverse complement.
AGGGTTCCGTTTATCCCACTCTTCATCTCGAATTATGTAATTGCAACCATAAAACGCTGTTTAAGAAGGGCCGGTCTAGAGAATTCGGTAACGATAATCGAAATACCACCGAGTAATCTAAGACGCCAGCTAGTTCGTAAGCGCCTATACATGTACAACTCAAAATTGCATAATTTGCCCCAATGGTAGAGACGGTGACGGCTTGAGTTCGGGTACAGTCTATCTGATCTCTTGTAAAAGGTGCGAGGGCGAATACGTTGGCGAAACGGTTAGACCACTCTGCATACGTATAAAAGAACACCTAGTCGGCAAATGTAAACCAAATACTCCACTAGGCACGCATAGGACGCAGAGATATAACGGAGAAGATTTTAAAATAGGGGTTACGTTCCTCGCGCAAGAATCGAGAACACAAGCGCGCAAAACCCTAGAGGCATTCTGGATTAATCCCAAGAATCCGAAAATGAACCACGGAGAGGAATGCCTCATTATCACGCATGATATTGGGCAGTATATAAGCCTGTTATTTTGATGAGATGGGCTCAGTACGATTTTGCGTGAACTCTGTGCAGTTGCTCTCCACGTAACATATTTAGTGGAAGACTCATAGAAAGCGGTGAGTGTGCAATGACTCTATGTTCAATGTGATTGAAATTTTGGTTCAGCATTTTCTCTGTTTGGTTATGGACGTGTTTGGCCGTGTAGATTGTAGTCAACCTGACCTTTGCAGGCTCTAAGGAAGGCGAAATCCGCCGAAACATCAGCTTGTTCGTAAATAAAGAAATAAAGTAACACCTCGTGTTTGCTGAACAGAACAGAAGTAGAAAGAATTATTCAATCAATGCCGAGTTTAATAGAAAGTTGGACCTGGGAAATTTTTCCGTTTGTAGCTCACATTTTGTAGCACAGAGGCTTCTGCAATATACGTAGGTTCGATCCCAGGCTTCAGGGTCACCACCCCTTTCACCCCCTCCCTCTCCGACGTCAGTAGTGGTGCCAGACCAGTCTGTGAGAACAGCAGCGCTGACTCAATGCATTGGTAAAGCACCGCAAGGATCTTCTGGTTCATTATATTTGTCATGGGTTTATTTTAGAAGCAAAACATGCATCCAGTCAGCTCTAACGATGCTCAATCAAGATGAATGCATGGCGAAACCCTCAGGGATCAGTCAACGCTGAAAGCTTAACCCTTCTATTTGTTCTTATAGTTTACATTTTAGTATGCATCGAATAGCGATTTACTTATATTTTTTTCTATTTACACCTATAATACTGTAAACATCTATGGAAAGGCTACTGTATATGACTTTATAGACCAGATGTGGGTTGTTCCACTATTGACGAAGACGAATGCATGGCACATCACTCACGAGTTGATCACTGTCAAAAGCTTTATCCATTTAGCCTATGATATCATTCTTTAACAGTAATTTTTTTTCATTTACTGCCTACTAGAATTTTTCACGGCAGGGTTTTATACGTGACACAACCACAATGGTCCCGAGATATTTGCAGAACTCTGGACCGCAGGTGTCTGCGGTGGAGAACGAACGTGCTACTACCCTTTGCGGGGGCTAACGCTTTCACCACCACACCATACCAGTCCTCCGTTTCACCTGTTGCTCAGTTAGTTTTATCGTTGAGTAGCATCATCATCAATCACCTGTCGGCGGGATTGATCTAGGTATCCAAAATCCATCACCTTAAAGTAAAGCTTAAATGAAATCAGTTAGTTTTATCGATGAGTGTCATCAGTTAGATTTTGAGATAAAGAAAAAGCACTTTGAGGACGCTTCACTTTATCGCCCATCATCTGAGAAGGAGTTTAAAAGTAAATACCGAAAATTGAACCACGAATGGATCAAAATGGCAAGGACTGATAGTTTAAAACGATCAGTTATCTCTTAACTAAAAGTTGACTTATCAACATGTCCCGTGCTGTACTTACTTATCAAAACCCGTAATTTAGTACCCAGTGATGATCTCGTGTCTACCGATCCATCGTTATTTAAAGGTTAGATCTATCATTACCTGCGTAGACGGACCAACGGATAGGAAAGGATAACATGGTTTGTAGCCCTAATATTTAACCAGTTGTTGGAACACATTCCAGCCTATGTTACGAATACCCAGATGTTTCTGGATCGTCTTCGTACTGCGCAGCCTAGCAGGTGATGGATTCCTTCGACGTTACCGCCCTTTATACAGATGTGTCGAATGACTCCGCAATGCAAGCCACATTCGAACTCCTTATACAACACGAAGAAGAAATAAACATGTATGGCTTCAAGATAGAGCAGTTGATGGCACTCTTAAAAGGAATGCTTGAGCCGTTCAATCTTCAGATGGTCCGGCAAGTACTACGCTCAAATAAGAGGGTTGGCAATGGGACAACGGCTGGCACCAAGTCTTGCCATTACGTTTATATCTAAGGTGGAAGCACTGGTGATTGATCTCGGGCCGCTACTCCATTGTAGATATATAGATATGACTGCTTGGTCATTTGTTCAACACAGGACGAAATACACAGATGTTTCGAGCTGTTGAACGAACAGTCAGAGTGTATTAAATTCACTGAGAAAAACCAAAAAAAACTTGCCTGCATTTCTGAACGTGCAAATTAACCTATCAGAAAACGGCTACATTACGAAATGGTATCGAAAGCCAAGTAGTGAAAACATCTTTGTACATTACCTGTCTTCACACCGCTTTCGCACAAAAAAGGCGCTGGTAAGAAACATGTTTCGAACAGCAACCAACGTGTGCACGGGAAGAGAGCAGACAGAGGAGTCCCGGAACTTGGTGCGGCAAATAGCCATTTCCAATGGCTACGAAACTGTAGCTCGGGTTAGGTGTAGAGGAAATCGTAGGCCTCCAAACGACAACTCTAGCGATAGAAGGGTCCCGTTTATCCTACCCTTCATTTCAAATGATGTAAGTGCAGTTATAGAACGCTCCTTGAGGAGGGCGGGCTTAGAGAATTCGGTAAACGTAGTTGAAATGCCACCGAGTAATCTTAGGCGCCAGCTAGTTCGTAACCGCTTGTTTGACCGTCTATGTGCAATGCAAAATTGCATAGTTTGCCCCAATGGTAAAGACCGTGATTGCATGAGCTCGTGTATAGTTTATCTGATCTCCTGTAAGGCGTGGTGAGACGAATACATTGGCGAAACGGGCAGACCCCTCTTTGTTCGCATAAAAGAACACCTAGCCGGCAAAAATAAACCAAATTTCCCACTTGGCACGCATAGGACCCAGAGGCATAACGGGGAGGACTTTGAAATATGTGTCACGATCCTCGCACAAAAATCGAGAACACAAGCGCGCAAAACTCTCGAGGCATTCTGGATTAATTCCAAGAATCCGAAAATGAACTGCAGGGATGAATGCCTCATTATCACGCGTTATATTGGACGGTATACAAACCTGTTATTCTGATGGGAGGGGCACATTACGCTTCCATGTGAATCCTGGCGCGTTTGGTCTTCACGCGACACACTCACTGGAAGCCTCATAGAAAGCGGTGAGTGTGCAATGGTATGTTCAATGTGATTGAAATCTTGGTTTAGCGTTTTCTCTGTTTGGTTATGGAGGTATTTCTCCGAATAGATTGCTTTCAACTTGACGTTTCCAGGCTCTGAAGAAGGCGAAATCCGTCGAAACGTCAGCTTGTACGTAAATAAATAAAGAAATAAAATAAAACTTCGTGTTTGCTGAACAGAACTAGAAATAATTAAATGAAGGTTTCTCAATGACAACCCTTCTTAGCCAGTCAAAAATTCTTTGCACTTCTTGCTGACGTGCGAGCTCCGCTTTCACTTCTACATACGAGTCGTTGATGATGGGGAGGAGCATGTTCTTAATGGAAATTCCGGAATCCATCTATACATTAGGAAGTGAACGTGTGTGCAAAAAGCGAGACTCTTAGCTAGGCAACCTGATGGAAACGCCGGACTCCTCGTTCTTAGTTTAATGTAAGTAGCTAGCGTTTAGCCATCTAGTCTGTATATTAGACCACCTGTGTTCCTAGCTACTTACATTAAACTAAGAACGACCATCTAGTCTGTATATTAGACCACCTGTGTTCCAAACATGAGGTAGCCGAACTGCGCGTAAGCGAAGAAGAGCACGGCGAACATGACAGCGAAGCCACCGATGTCCTTGGTGGAGCGTGACAGCGTTGCCGACAACTGGTTCATCGTCATGTTGAATCCAATTTAGTTCAAAACATGAAAAATTGACGCATCTAGACAGGACGTTTTTCTAAGCCAAACAATTCTAGCACCAAAATACTGCAACCAATAAGCGATCAGATTTAACATGTACCACTTGTCCTTTTGTTGATCACGCATATAGGTATCATTAGTCAGTTGTTCCTGTCCCGGGCCAGAGTCGTGCAGTATGTTCTGTTTGTTTACGATAACCGTATTGACGTGTTTTACGACAAAGATTGCTGTGAAAGGGTTCACTCATCGGGTCTGTTCACTTACACATTTTTCAACTTAGCGGTATCACCACAGATCAACCTTCGAGAATCAAGCAGATACGCATCAGGGACTGATCAACTAACCAGTTCTCACGCTACTCTGCCTAATCATTCGTTTTAAAAACTAATAAAGCCGTTGCTGAAGTACTGCAGCCGCGCTGATTTGAACCGATTGTCAACAGCTGATCATTCTTGCGATGTTATTCTTTGTAGCCGCATCGAGTCGAATTCATTGCACCGCTCGAACGAGGTAATCTTACTCGACAGCTCCCTTCGGTTATCGTAGGTTGTTCGTACGTTCGTCGTAGCAGCCGAAGCCACACGTAGAAATTTCGACGACGTTCGTGGATGATGGATGCGAGAAGTTTTGCGATCCGCACAGGAAAAGTGAAGGAAAGACAAGTCATGTTAGAAGAACTAGAAACGGTATTTCCTGTGAGATAGCCTTTCACAAACGCTGTCTTATGTGGTGTTTATGGGAATCCTGCTCCCTTTCTATAATTAACTAGTAAGGTGCGGCCCTGCTAGAACTAAAAACCAGTTTTCTGATATCAAATTCAATATCAATAATAAAGATCAATAATAATAATCAACAATAGTCGAATATCAATATCAATCAATTGTCTGATATAAAAATCATCCGTCATCACAATCTATTAGTTACTGGTTCAAATACCTTGCTCATCCACGTAAGAAACAGTATCACTGCTGCAACATTATTAAAATTTTCTTGTGTATCGAGCACATCGTTGAAAAAAGCATCAGTTATGGCATCTAGAAAGAATGTGTTCATCCCCGTCGACTTCATCCTTTATCCTTGTATGCTTTACCCCAGCTCACAAGGATACGTCCATTGTTAAACTATTTTTTTAAAATTTTAAAGGATATAAGGATAAAGGACAAAGCTCTCGGCTTTGATCAGTTCCCTGATGGATGAGCCATGCATTCGACTTTATTAAGAATCGTTAGAGGTGATTGAAAGCATATCTGGCCTACACAATGACTCGCGGTGACCTACCGATGTATCAAGCCAGTGGTACTATACTCCGAGACAAGTCTCGCACCACTGCCGACGCCAGAGGGATGGAAGGCTTATTGTGTCTGGAGCACTGGGATCGATCTCATGTGTAGGGCGCCTTCGACCACTTCGCCTCCGACCACAGCTTCAGCTTAGGTGGGTTCAATGTTGATTTGTGCTTCCCAGGTCATTCCCGTTTAAAGATTTTTGTTAATGGCACTGGTAAGGTAAAGAATAAAGCGCTTCATCTTTTATTATGAGGGGACACGAAAAGTCCAACCTCCCGACGGTTTTCAGCCTCTTCGTGGATGGGAGGCGTTCCCGGGTGTGGGGCTGCGATGTACAGCCCGAATTCATCCACGCAGCAGGCTCTCCCGAGTTGAGAAAGAGTCCGGCGTTTGCATCAGAAAGCTTGGCTAAGAGTAGACCAATACCAGGATCCACCACCGTCCTGGCATCAAAGTCGCACAGTGGTAAATCTCCCTCTGATCCACAAGCGCGGAGACTGCCTATGGCGGTGAAGACCTAGGGCAAACTTTAGCCAGGCTGACCTCGGAATTCCAGGAAACCACATTAGCTTAACCAGCAAATCTCCCAAAAATAGGGATTATGTTGGGACCTGCACAGCCAGTGAGGACGGGCCATTCAAGTATCCTTGTAAGTAAGTAAGAGACAAGAAATGGATAGTGTAGGGCCCAGCGGTTTCGTCGCGATGAAGCTCCGCAGCACTTCTTGAAGCCAGAATTGGACCGAATAAAGTTCACGGTGACCTTCTCATGATCTACGGCTTTTTTAATTTATTGCACGTTTTTTAATATGGACGAAGCGGTTAAGGTGATGAAGTAGGTCCAACAAATCGACGAAAGGCATCAGGAATTGCAACAGGTTCGCCACGCACTAATCAGCAGGAAAGCGCCAAACCTCCACGATAATGTGGAGCAAAACGTACTTTCACCGGCACTGCAAAGCACGAGTGAGGTGGGTTAGTAAGCTTTAGAAACTAAAAACGTCAAGCGCACGAGGACGAGTATATTTGCGAAACGAGTAGACCACTGCGTACGGGTGTACAAGAACACTTGGACGGTAAGCGTAGAGCTGAGGAAAATATTCCACTGTGAGCGCATAGGACACAGATATATCACAGGAAAGATTTTGAAGCAGAAATCATCGTCCTTGCACAGGAGTCTAAAACTTTAGCGTGTAAAAGCCCTAGAACATTTCGTATAAATTTCAAGGATCCGAAAATGAGACCCAGTGAAGAATGTTTCGTTATCACGCTTGATCAACGCAATATCTCAGAATAATATTTCCACGTGAAAGAGGCGTATTGTCCATCCATCTGTACTTCGTATGGTTGGTCTTCATGTGAAATACGTAGTGAGAAACTCATTGAAATTTTTGAATATGTGAAAAAGCTGTTTTATTTTTAATGCGTTTAAAGTTTATTCCAGGTGATGGAGGTGCTTGGCTGGTTAGTTGGCGGTTAACTTAGTCTTTTCAGCCTCTGAAAAAGGCGAAATTCTACGAAACATAAGCTGTTGTAAATAAATGATGATAGACTGTGTACCTGATCATGACGGTTGCATAAAATTCCCAAAAGGTGTGAATCTCAGCTGTTGACACGAGTTTCTGAAAGAGAAATAGTGACTTGATTATGAGGCTTTCCTTTGATGTGGAACAGTACTGTGCACTCCTTCTGTTTCACTACCACGTCAATCAAAACGCAATTTACCCTATCTTATGTCCACTTTCTGTTAAACAAACTCGAAGCGCGCAAGTTTCTGACTCTGGATCTTCACGACTGCGCTCAGTCTATGTTTGAAGAGCTAATTTCTATGCAGCTGAAAAAGTGGACGTTGTGAATTCAAACTGGAACTTTTCAAGAAACGAAGCTACATTTATTAGTGCCCTAAGACTATTAGCACTAGCTGACTCTTGGGCCGACTCCTGACCTAAAGCTTGTTGCGAACTGGACGACACCTAATTTTCAGCCTCTATGCGCTTGTTTCTCTTTTGAACATAAACAAAATTTTTTCAGTAACTTGAGGGCTTTCCGGGCTCTCACATGAATAAATTTTAAAAAAGAGTTTGCTCTGTCGTCCTATGGATTCACACAAACACATTCTCGTCAGCTCTTGGAAGCTTTTTATACAACCGGTGATACTTTAGCTGAGTAGTTTTTTGTAGCCGCATACTCTTTGCGACGACTATCATTCACCATAGCCATTCGAATTAAAACAACTTCTTATTTTCTGCCTACTACAATATTTTTGGTAGAATAATATGCGAAATAGAACCACAGTGGTGCCCGGAAATAGTAATAGCGCGTTCGTTCCCACCGCAGACACGTGTGGTCCAGAGTTTTGCAAATATCTCAGCAACATTGTGGTTGAGTCACACATTATACCTTGCCGTCGTGAAAAATTGTAATAGGGAGTAAATAAAAAAAGTTAGCATTAGGACTTCTATATTCGGCTAATTGATTCGATGAGGACCAAAACGACTGACCTGTTCAATATGTTACCGTAGTCGATCACATTAATCATTACAACTAGAATTCGATATCCTATGATGATGTTAGTTATTATAATTACAGAGACGCGTGTGGCGCAGTGGACGGAGGTGCCCGGCAACACACACGTGGAATCGATCCCCGCACCCATGACCCACTAAGTCTTCGATCCCTCTAGGGTCGGCAAATTGGTACCAGACTTGCCTGGAAGGTTAGCAGCACTGGCTCAATACATTGGTGAGCCACCGCGAGTCATTGTAAAGGCCAAATATGCATTCAATCACCTCTAAACAATGCTGGGCGAAGTCGAATGCATGGCGCATCCCTCAGGGGTTGATCAACGCCGAGAGCTTTTTCCATTATCCTTTAATATTTTCTATCAGTGCGACTCCTTTGCATGTCACCTCGTCTCATATGTGTTTAGAAATCATCACTGGATGCCAACGATTTAGGAGCAAAATATCTATTGATTTTCGACGAATGCAGGACGAAACTGTGTTTGGATACCTTCTTCCGTGACTCATAGAACTACTTTATGTCCTACTAATTGTGTTCGGAACCGGTTTTGATTCACACCCGCCTTTTGGTTTTTGGAGAGGTCAAATTTCACCTCGGAACACGTGCTACTGCCAATATTGAGTCTTCACCTTCGATACTAATCTTAATGATTTTCCAAAAATCTTAAGTAGCGCGTCCCTGAGGATGTTGGTAATATTTAACAAATAAATGAGAACCGAAATGATCAGCAACACTATCGCTTCGCTTTTTTCTCTCTTTATTCTTTTTCATTCGGAACCGTTGAAAAGTGGTCAATAAAAGGTGAAAGTTCGTCGACACAAAGGTGATTAGCTCTGAATTATCTGCGGCTTTCACCTCGCACAGCTGTTTCTCGTGCTTTTCCTTCATGTGATGGTTACGTGGATCGTTGTTGTTTATCCTCCATCCCAACCAACGAGACGAAATTGATCTCTTTCAGTGTAAAATTCGCTCTTGCTCAACATCAACCTTCATAGACATACAACGAATGACGATAGCGCTGTGTTTCGGAGACGCAGAGGTCGGCCGAGTGTGATGATGGGTGGAGCCGAGGGTTTCGGAGCCGCGGCGATAGCCGGCGACTGACACCCGGCCAGTGTACCCAGAATGTGGCGACGTTCGTTCCTCCTCTGCTTCATCGCTTTCGTTCAACTCGTCGAGGTAATCACTTCGTTTGTAACATCTTATACAGCCGGTAATCTAACCGTTGCCGTTATAGTAACATGCCTGAGACTACTTAGAAAGACAAGTGTAGACGGAACAGAAGTTTGCAATTCTCCTTTGCTTCTCGAAGATGTAATGAAGCTTCGTATTCATTAAGTGGTCTCATCTTCCAAATATCCTGCGTTACCTCAGATCAAATTAAACGGCGGAAATTGTTCCATTGGCTTTTAAATTGAAAGAAAGCAGGAACATTTAAGCAGAAACTCTACGATTGCTTTCGTTTTGCCGAAGTAGAAACGAAGTTAAGTTCGAATGATTCTCTTCGCAAAAAATAGGTTGCTATAAATCTAAAAACGAACTTGACAGTGCTGGTCAAACCTAGTTTAACCTGGGTGTAAATAATCAATAACTTTTGGGATTATTGAACTGACACGACGTTGTCAATAAGTTTTATTTGGCTGACATTTGGGACGCCTTCGGCTTCTTGGGAGCCGCATCGATCCGAGTTCATTGTCCACATCCGGTCGTTGTCGCCGTGATGTGGGTTTAAGTTGTAACGTCGGGTAGAATCTTCTGGAATGGAGCACTGCTCGAATGATTTTTCCTATCTCGGCAATGCCTTTTTGTGGAGGTCGCTTTTTCACCTAATGCCGACTAACATGGTCAGCTGATCTACTTTCATGCTGGTAGTGTTCCCGAGTAGAAGTCGGTGGTATAATAGTTAATAAGTAGCCTAGTAATATGTCTAAGAACCGACTTTGGTCTAACCTTTAAACAAGTTTTTATGTTTATAGCGTGCAGCATTCTATATTCAAACAAGAAAGTGAAATTCTTAGGCGAAGTGCAGTTCGTCGAGGAAATGCGAAATTCTGTTTTTGTTTTCTTATTCGCAGAAATACATCTTGAAATGATCCAGGCTAGGCTGCTCTAGGCTTAACGCTCAGCAAAAATTTTTTAGGATTTTGTCTTGATCGCGCCATTATCTGCACAGTTGATCTTTGTCGGAACAAGTTTCTAGAGAAGAACTTCTCTGCTTTTAAATGAAATAACTAGTCTGTAAAATGTTAATAGTGAATAGAACGAAACAGAAAGAGTTGAGTTTGTAAGAAAGGCTTCCTCGGAATAGAAATAATTTTCACGCCGTCACTATGACTTTGTTGAAGTTAGTTGGCATACTGAAGGGACTGGAAACGTTAAACTTCATTACGAATAGGTTGCGAACTTAATTGAATACTTGAATGTTTGAATGACCTGTCCTCACTGGTTGTGCGGGCCCAAGCATAATCTCCATTTTTTCGGAGACTTGCTGGCTTTTCTAGAACCCTGCGGTCAGCCTGGCCAAAGTCTGTCCCAGGTCTTCACCAACACAGGCATACGCAGCCCTTGTGGATCAGAAGAAGATTTGCCACCATGCGACTGATTTGACACCAAGATGGTGATGGATCCTGATAGGTTTACTTTTAGCTAGGTTTCCTGATGGAAACGCCGGTTGTTCATCAGAGATTGTGAATTGGTAACGGATTTCTTTGCATCATCCACATTTTGTGTTTTTTGCGTGTACTTCAAAAACTCAAAAAAACTGTACTCAAGTACAGACTTCAGTGTGCATTCGTGAGCCTGAGTAGTGGAAATGAATCAGGAAAAGAGAGCAAAATTCAACTACAGCGAAATACCGACATAGTATAATGTAAAAATATTACCTTAGAAACTTCGATTACTCGAAAACTCATGACGTTGTAGCCCAACTTCTATTTTATTAACAAAGATTTTGCCTTAGAGTTATAAGTTAGCCGCACCGTTAAGTTTCCTGGCCCAGAAAGTCGTCTGCTGTTATTCAGTGGAAAGAGGCTTGCCACTTTGCAACTGATTACTCCTGCAGAATAAGGCGATTCTTGGAATATGCTTACTCATAGCTGGAGATCCATTGAAAACACCGAGTCCATTCACAGCTTGGATGACATAATCTTGTTCTAGATAGCAGATCGCTTCCTATGAAGAGCCATTCGTCACAATGAAGCGGTACAGCACTAAAGCAGGGAATGCGTGTTGTGATTTGCATAAGTACGAGACGCCAATATTGCAAAGAAAGTTAACATAGACCGCTCTAGTGATGTATCGAATCTAGCTTGTTACAACAGCGTCGATGTTATAGTCGACCTTTTCTAAAACGCTGCCTTCCTGCTAATTACGACATTAATCACCAGGCACCCTTCGATCCACAATGGTTGGTAAGCACATGGAGTTTAGAGGGGTGAATGACCTAGCACTGCTATCTCGAGATTTCATGAAGAAGTAAATTCGAAAAAAAAAATATAGGTCCTCAATTCGATCCTAAACCTAGGTCCAAACCCGATTACCTCCAGTAATGGAAGTAGTAAGGTAATGAAACAAATAGGAAAGTTCTGCGGCTTTCACAGCATGTTGCGACGGGCGTCTAGCTTTCTTAATAGATAATGAAGAATTGATCTCCAAACTGTGTGACTAAAACAGCCTAAGTCTAAAGTATTAAGCAGGCGTATGATCCGCTTACAGGATCGACTCATTACGAAGACTAGTCATAATTTATAAGACTTCTCGTAAGGTATTTCAAGCGAGATGGATGACTGAGATCACGTCTCAACATATTTAAACAAGATTCGTCCTCATTTCTAGGCGGCGGGAATCTGAAAAGTAGTCATTCCAAATGTGGCGTTTTCTTCTTCAGCATTCGCAAAGTTGTTATACAGCACAGTTCCAGCAGTATCGTCTTGCTTAGAGCTGCTTTTTACGTGAATTCCACTGAAGATGAACAGCCGCTTCAAGTCGCATATCTTCGATGACTCAACACACACATTGACACATTTACAATCTAATGCCGAGGTTAAGAGAAAGTCGATCCTCGGAACTAAACAGTCTTTTTACTATTACATCAGAACATCATAGATCAAATTTTAAAAAGTAGCAAATTTTTAAAAGCTGTTGGACTCAGTGAAAGTACTTTTCGAACTACAGTAATTTAACCTTGATATGAGCGATCAACGTACTTAATTCATTCATAAGCTAAACGAGCTTTTTACCAAACATTTATTAGGCTAGCGTTTCGACGTCTTTGTCTTCCTTGGTTCCGAAGACAACATATCGAGAAGACTAACGACAGTGGCTCGGATCATTAGCTCTGAGGAAGACGAAGACGTCGAAATGTTAACCGAATAAATGTTTAGTAACAACTTCGTTTTGATCGCAACCTTAACCTTTTTATTTACTGCCTATTCTTTTTAAGGTGGGGTATTTTGCCAAATATAACTATTATAGTGCTGACATATTTTCAAAACTCCGGACCGCAGGTGTCTGCGGTGGGGAACAAACGCGCTATCGTCCTTTCCGGAGAGTAACGCGTTCACCACCACACCATGCGGGTCCTTCGTTTCGTCTGTCTCAGAAACCTGCGGTCTGGAATCTTGAAAATATCTCAGCATTATAATAGTTACATTTCGCAAAACACCCTGCCTTAAAAAGAATGGATAGTAAACAAAAAGGTTATGATTGTGATTATAACTATAGCCTCAGCTTAAGTGGGTTCAATGCCGATTTGAGCTCCCAAGATCAATCCCGTTGACGGGTGATTGCTAATGGCAAAAAGATCGATAGAACTAGATGAGAGACAGGCGAAACGAAAGACCCGCATGGTGTGGTGGTGAACGCGTTACTCCCCGGAAAGGACAATAGCGCGTTCGTTCTCCACCATAGATACCTGCGGTCCAGAATTTTGCAAATATCTCAGCATTATAACAATTATATTTCGCAAAAAAACCTCTTTTTAGTTTATCAATAAAAGTACTCCAAGATTTCGTATTTAGGGCGCGGCTCAGCGTGAAGCTGGAGTGGCGCTTGGCTATCGACCGAACTGCCACCCGAAACCAGAAGGCGGCTGCAAATGTGACATTAAGAGCGGTGCCGTAGACACCCAGATCGAGTTTGCTACCGATAACGAATGCAAAAAGCCGGTTGAAAGTAAGTTGAGATCGAATGTTTTCCACGAACCTACTATTTACTTCTGCATATCTGAGTTGGTTTTCTAAAGTAAGTTCTTGCTACAGAAGTTGGGTTTAAATAAAGCTTCGTTCCGGAAGGACAAATTTCTTTTTTCATCATTCTAGCTCCTTTATTTTCACCTTAATTCAAAGAATGAAAAGAAAAAATACAATTGCAAAATGCTTTAATGGGAAGGGAAACTAGAACTATTGAAAGAATCATTCTTCAGATAGCCGCAACTGTGTAGAAAATGCTTTCTTCTGGGTCACTGTGAACAATTATACTACCCCTGCGAGTTATTTGACAGTTCTTAAATCAAGTTTACCACGATAGGATGATAGAAAATGTGGTACACTTAGATTCTGATTTCGCCCGTGTTGTAATGTAGTTATTAGCGCCAAATCTCCTTTTGAGCTGGCAACTCTCTCTGGTGTTTATCTCGTGCAGCTCTGGCAAGGACATCTCGTGGTTTTAAAGATGGGGGCGAGTTGCTCAACCATCTATAAACAAACCTTGGCACTCTGGCACACTTGGCGCTCTCGTCAAAGCGATGCTACGCGAGAATATCAGTTAGAATATCCTTACTAGCGTAACTCATAAACGATATGCCACGAAGACCTTTTTTGTCTCCTCACCAAACTTCGAAGATATATGACTGTACTTGTTATTCTTCACGTCGGTTCACGCGAAATCTTATTAAGGAGAAGAGAAAGAAGGTCTACTCCTATGGAGGAATCGCTTCATGGCCAGCATTATATAAAAACGATTATGAAATCACAAACCAAGTACAGTTACTGCCGAAAATCTCCGTAGCTAATACCACTTTTATTTACCGAGTTCCATAGGCTCGATTTCTGCATATTCGAGGAGAACTCATATCGCAGTCCAAAAAAGAAAAGAAAGTTTATGAATGCGAGGACAGGACTTACTTCTTACTTCGCCAGGTGGTAAATGGGAATCATTTTAAAAACCACTGGTTGGAAGGCTTTAGAGATGTGCCAAACACCCCGCTCTTTAAACAAGGAGTTTTAACGGAATCTCCGCAACTACTAAAGAGCTGCGCAGCAAGAGTGAGCTTGGAAAACGAAATGTCTAGTCCGGTCAGTAATAAATGTTGTTCAAGGTTCCTTACATGATAACTTACAGCTGTGCAGACGCAAAACACGTCTGGCCAGCTCAGAAAGAGGTACGCTAAAGAAGAGCGGTTTTTTACCAATATAAAATTTCACTATCAGATTTGATGAACAGAAGGAACGGCAATCATATACCGCCGTGGCAAGAAGTTGTTGACGCAAAATTTCAATAACGCTTTCTATTTTGGAACCATAACCCTGGATAGCACAACTTTCACTGTAAAAAGCAATGCGAATCCTTCGTTTATTAAATTCAGGCTTAGATCAAGAGGAGCACACCCCTGTGAACGTGCCAAACCACAGTGAGCTTTCTTTGAGTTGGAAACCAGCTACCATGCTCACTTCTCCTACATGACTCCATGCTCTCAAAATGAGAAGATTTCAATAATTGTATAAAGGCTTGTACACGATAGACTTGTCTAAACGGTTGGCAAAGTTCTTTTCTTCCTCACTTAACAACTGTGACTCGACGTGATTCTTGAGTGTTGTCTAAGACGATTTCATGAGTCCAAGCGCACACATGAAGAATTTTGGATAACGCTCAACCAATCGCGCATAGAGGGGACATCTGCCATAAAGGCTACGCAGGAGTCGTAGTTACGGTCACTGAATTCTATCTACAATATCATCTCTTTCTTGTGCGAAGCTTTTCAATTTAAAAAAAAATTAGACAACGTTGAAATATATGACGTCCTTTATATCAGTGCTGGCAGACTAATAAGAAGGCTTGTCGTATGTAAGAATACTACTGTAAATGGAAATCAGTCACGCTTACTCCCCAGATTTCTTCAATAGCCGCATCCTCTTTCCCTCATATGAAATAAAGGAGGATGGATATGTTGTACCACCGGTTCTCCCTTCCGAAATCCGACATGCCATTTCGTCGGTGGAAAATCGAACAACACCAAGTCCGGATAGGATAAGATCAAAACACCTGAGGAACCTTCCACCAGTCCTTGTAAACACGCTGGCTCAGCTCTTCGCACGTTACCTGTTTGAATTCAAGGTCTCTACTTAATGGAAGACCAGCAGGACGGGACTGTTATTTAAGAAGGTTGACCTCCACGATATCGGTAACTGTCGTCTAATCTGCTTACTTTCTGTCGTGTACAAGTTTTTCACTCGAGTAATCCTAAACAGGATTGACAGAACACTGGACGAAGACAGTCATGTAAATACGCAGTGTTTCCAAAGTACGATGAACCACATTCACACGATAATAAGGCTCGTTGGAGTATTGCAAGAGTGCAGAAGTCCGCTTTGTCTCACTCTAATCGTTTTAAAGAAGGCCTTTGACTCAACTGAGATAGAAGCAGTCACGAAGCCCTGAACAGTCAAGGAGTACCTACTTAGTATATAAAAATTTTTTGTGAGTTATACAAAGGTTTCACAACCAAGATATCATCATTCTACAACGATATTAATATTCAAAACGACGGGTTAGGCAGTGCGATACCACCTCGTCAAAATTATTTACCTCGGCCCTCGTGAACGTCATGAGAACATTGGAATAGGATAACGTGGGAGTGAAATTCGATGGCTGGCAAACACACCTTGTTCGCTTTGCTGAAATCGGTCCTATAACAAAAAGCATTTACCAGACAGAACGATTGCTTGCCGACCTTGATAATATCTGTGTAAAGATTACTCTTCGACTAAATCTCGCAAAAATGATGTTCATGAGGAACGGATTGGTTTCGTACGCCTATTCATGCTCAAGAGAACGGATATCTCCAAATACTCAATTTACGTCTATCTAGGTCGGGAAATCAACATGGTGAACAACTTAGCTCCAGAGTTCAGCAGAAGGAAACAAATGGCTTGGAAAGCTTTCAAGAGCATGGAGAATGTAGTGATGAGAAAAAAAGAACACCCGGCTCCGTGCCCACCTTTTCTACTCAACTACACTTCTTGCCTTAACGTATGCGTCAGCGTTGTCGAAGACGCAGTTGAAAGGGCGATACTATGAGTATCCCGTTTCACACAATTAGAGGATGGGATCCGAAGCTCCGAGCTATGTCAACGATCAAAAATCAAGGATGATGTTCTGTACGCCAAATAGTCGAAGGTAAGGTGGGCCGGACACGTAATGCGTTTGAATGACAACCGATGGACAGGAGCCGTTAGTGGTTGGATTCCTCGGGATGTCAAACGTACTTCAGGAAGACCACCGACCCGATGGTCAGAGTTCTTCACAAAAAGCCTTGAAGAAAGATATGATGCTCGACGAGTCCTTAGATTGAGCAGCACCCATTGGGCTACTCTTGCACCCGACAAGGAAAAATGGAAGATTTACTTGTACCCACTCATGTCACTCGTTATTCAAGCGGACTAAAGGTGATTCCGTAGATGGACTGCAAAAATACGCTGTTGTATTTCTTATTATTTCATTTCATCAACTTTTTACCATGTCCATGGCATCAGGAACTAGACACCGTATCTCCCAGGCTGTTCACTCCCAGATTGAAATTTACGCTGATCTTGCCCAACTTGAACTAAAAGCGCTCACGCAATGATGGAAAATTCCTTTCAGAAGTTCGTTTTATTGATCCTGTTGTCTTTTAAAGAGGTATCAGTAAAAAACATAATGTTCAAATGGTTTGAGAGGCGAGTACGAGGATTGAGTTCCCCAAATCAGATCACAAGGGAACC
This sequence comes from Angiostrongylus costaricensis, assembly GCA_900624975.1. Lineage (NCBI taxonomy): Eukaryota > Metazoa > Nematoda > Chromadorea > Rhabditida > Metastrongylidae > Angiostrongylus > Angiostrongylus costaricensis. Next base: position 216,305 of record UYYA01003822.1, on the reverse strand, counting down.
TAGTCCATGAAAAACTCATGTAACAAAGGTAAAAGGTAACAATGAAACATATCGGTTTGGATGGTTCTATAACTAGCCACATCATATTTATATCTAAGGTGTACAATGAAACCGGGAAACCCTTTGAGGAGGAGTTTTTACAGAAAAAGAAGAGCAACCAGCAGTGTTTGAATCTGTGATGGGCTGCGGACCACCTGACAAGTTCGAAATCTCGTAACACATTTTTAACTGAACCGTTTTGAAAGCTTGCTGCGGTCTAGTGTGATGTAGTATGACATCATTGGAAATATTCACCATAACGTCAAACAGGTGTTTACACATCTGCAAACGACATATGCATCATAGAACGAAACAAACCGGACGCAGTGGACTGTCATCGTTTGCTTGGGAAGAAGACGAATTAATGATGTGTTGGAGGTCCAACGATTTTTCAAGAGGTGTGATTCAAATTTCCCACGTGCACAAAGAAATTTTTATAGTTCCTAAAAAGCAAGTAGAATGATGATTTTCTAAAAAGATTAGAAGGCGAAGAAAAAAAAAGAATCGAGGTAATGGATCGTTCTTATTAAGTATTTTAATATCTTCTCCCTATGTTTCAGACGTGAAAAGCACGGTAACTCTCGTATTAACTTGTTGATGCCCTGATTTATACCACTCATAGGCGAATTTCCAGTGGTGACGGCTCACAACAAGAAAAAGCTGAATGAGGAAATTCATCAGAAGTTCGGAGGTTTCAAGGTATGCCTTCGTAAAGGGTATCCGAAAAACTAACATCACATAAAACTGTTTAATAACTAAGGAAAAACAAGGATAAAGCGTTTGGCGTTGACTAGTTAAATACTTAAAAATATCACATGCATTCGACTTCGATCGTCACATCGTATTATAGATGGTTGAATCCACGATTTGCCCATAGAATGCCTTTCGAGGCCTGCCAATGAATGAACTTAATGCCTTTATCCTCCTAAACAAGTTTGGAACCATTTTTCAAAAATGGAATAGTGGAATTAAACCACCACCAACCAAACCATAATTTTTCGCCTTACGCCTCTCGCGCTGAAAAGCTCGGCTGAAAAAAAATTTTTGTAAATTACCAAATGTAGGGAATAGGGTTTTCACGGAACATACGTGGAACATCATTCGCGTTTTACTTACTTGATACTTGACACTTGAACTGCCCGTCATCACCAGTTGTGCGGGCCCCGGCATAATCACCATTTTTCGGAGATTTGCTGGTTAAGCCATCGTGGTTTCCTGGAATCCCGAGGTCAGCCTGGCCAAAGTCTGCCCTAGGTCTTCCGCACCACAGATAGTAGCAGCCCTTGTGGATCAGAGGGGCATTTGCCATCATGCGACTTTGATACCAAGACGGTAATCGGACCTGGTATTGGCTTACTCTTCCTGATGGAAACGCCGGACTCCTCAGGTTGAGATACCCTTCCAGGAGAGTGAATTTTACGCTGTAGATCGCAGTTCGACACCCAGGAACACCTCCCAGCTACGATGAGGCGATAAACCGTTGGAAAGTATTCGTGTTTTGGATGTGCTACCGATTCTGTGTAGAGAATATAAACAAATGAGCTCATAGCGTTAAGATGAAGTCATAGTATAGGTTTCACTCAGAGCAGCTACTTATGCATCCACATCAATGCAAACTGTGCCACTTACGTGCTAAGGTTTGTTTAGAAAGGAGAGATTCTTAATTTTCCTGCCGCGAGCTGACTATGGGAATGAAAAAATACAATGCAAGATTAAAGCGATGGAAAACTTAGGACTGAGGAAAAGAAAAGGCCAGTATTTGTCGGCTGAACAATATACAGCACTTTCGATCAGAGTCGATTGCACAAAAAGCGCATCATATTGGCATTTTTTGTTTTGTTTTATGTTCTTTTCTTTCGTTTTGTAATGGTGTTTGACTTTTTAGACAATATCGATCTAGTAGATCACCAAATTTGAGGCGAAAGAGTTCGTTTGCGTGATAGTGAATCAAACAGGGTTTTCTTGAAGAGCAGAGAATTTACATGTTGTTCACAAAGAGGAAAATTTGATTAAATGGAACAGCAATGGTGCCCTTAGCATCACTTTAATGGTATTTCACATAATAATAGTCAAAAATAGCAAGCAGTAAATAAAAAGCTATACATTGTGATCTTAACTGTAGCCTCAGAATTACTGAGTTCAACGGTGAGTTGCGCCCACCAGATAATCCTCGTTTAAGGGTGAGTGCCATAGGGTGAAAACTAGCCGAGAGAAAACGAGTTTAAGGACCTCAGGGACTTCAGTGGTGGAGTAGGTAACGCGTGATTCCCTGGGAAAGAGTAATCGCGAGTTCGAATCTAGCCTCGGGTCTGAGTTTTGCAAATATCGTAGCACCATTGTGGTTCGATTTCACATAATACCCTGCTGCGAAAAGTAAAAGCCAATGAATGAGAAGTGGTGCATTGATTGTAATTATTCATTTATAACAAAGCAATCAGCATTCGTTTCTCACTTTCATTAAACTTTTTTATTTCAATTATCTGTTGTTCAGCGAAATATATTTGGCTGTAACATATGAAGTGTTCGATTTTAAATGTGAAATTTAAGTAACTACAACTTTTTTCACACCAGTTTTTATCAATTGAAATGAGCACCATTACAATTAGAAGTGATACTCGGCAGACTAGAGGTCTGATGAATATGACGGATGAGGCAAAATTTCGTAGCCCAGTTCGTTCAACTTCTGCAGCGCTGGCTTTTCTGTTGACTAATGCCGGTCGTTGTTGCTGGAGTTTGCGGTATATTTTGTCGATTTGTTGGCAATGCCTCTCTACCGTAATCGTTTTCAAAAAACTGATGAGTCAGCCCTGCTGCAGGCCACCGAACAATCAGTCTCTATAACTTTTTTGAGACAATTTTGGTTTTGGAAACGCTGTAGAGCCTAATCGCAGTCCAGCCATTGAGTTAAACGTCGCAGGTTGTCATGAAGAATTCACTTCTAGTCGCACGTCGCAATTCGACAAAGAAAAGCGTCGTTCTTGTGGCACAGAATAAGTGAGACGACACTTCAACACGGAGATTTTTTTGGTTGCCTTTTAGTTCGTGCGGCACCCACTTGTCGAGTTTTTTGTCTTTTCTCTGCGATTGAAGTGAGTGGAAATTGTTCCTGTGCTTACGCCAAGTTGTTCTGCAAGCTCTCGAACACTTGTTCGCGTGTTTGCTTCCACTAATTCGTTCAATTCGCCGTCGTCAAGTTCCTTGGGACGTTCGCAGCCTTCCTTAACTTCAAGGCCGAAATCACCAGATCGGAATGTCCTAAACCATTTTTGCATTGTTGATTCACAACACTACCTCCACACCAAACTTGATGATGTTCCGAGTTCCTGCTGCGACGTTATGTCCACTCATCCACTCGTACAAAGAACGGACACGAAATCTCAAAATATTGATTCTTGGAAAAAAGCCAATATTTTGGAAGAGCAAAGAGCAGATTTTGACCTTTAAAGACATTTTTAGACGTGGATAAGGACAAATTTGCTTCTAAAAAATTACACGGAAATTGAAACAATAAGATCGGACATTTCATAGGTACCAACCTAACAGCTCCTCTTTCCAGACCACTTTATCTTACGGTTCTATTGGCGTCTACTCTAAAATAGTAATTTCACAAGAAGTGCATAAATGTTCCTATGTCGTTGTTAAACCGTTCTTTATGTCACTTCGCTGACTTCTTTTTGTCAATGCTAAAGATGAGGCGGGAAAAAAATGCAGTAGTTCAATATTTTTAGAAATATGCGTAGAGGCTTCTATGAAGCGTTCTTATAGTTAATCAATAGAGTATGTGCAACAGTTTCCACTCTTCAATCTTTATTTTTGACACCTACTATTATTTATCTATTTGATTTTTAAACGCATCAATCAACTGAGGGTTTAATAGACTAGGTTCAATCGAAACTGACGTATATTCATGTTTCCAAGAGAAGATTACCGATAGGTTTTAACTGAATCAGAAGTCAATCAAAGCGAAAATAGCAGAGTACTTTTGAAAGTGCTAGCAAAGGAAAAGTTTTAGAAACTTAATCAGTAATTTATCTTTTCTCGTAATTACCACTAAATATATTTCAACGGGCGCGAGTGGCGCAGTGGTTAGAGGTGCTCGGAAATATATAAAGGTTCGATCCCACACCCCACGCTCACAATCCCTCCATCCTTCCGCGCTCGGCAAGTTGATACCTGTCTGGTAGGATAGCAACACTGAGTCGATGATACATCGCTAGGCTGTCGCAACTCATTGTATAGCTCAGATATGCATTCAATCACCTCTAACGATGCTTAATGAAGTCGAAAGCACGGCGCTTCCCTCAGGATTGATCAACAGCTTTATCCTTTTACCGTTTGTATTTCAATGATAGTGGATGAAAAAGGTCATCACATAATTTTATAAATCTACAGAAGTTTTGCAAGTGATAAGTCGTCGACTTAATTAAAAGTCGTAGTATGCATACTGCATTTTAATTACGTACACTCTAGGAAAATTGCTTCCCAAAGCCTTCTGGTGGGTGTAAATGTAATGTCGACTTGGGTCGCGGTGAACAAGTCGTGGAGTACTCCAATGATGCGGAATGTAAGAAAAGTATCGAAGGTTTGCGGTTTTTTTAATTTTATATTTTTTCTCGTAGCGCCTTATGAATATGTTGGCATTTTTTATCTTTTTTATACGACCCGTCTTCACATTTACTGTACGGATTCCAGCAGTTCTCACATTCAATTCGTTTTCACGCATCCATTATCCGCGAAGATCTTTCAACTTTTACGTGTGGTTTCGGGTACTGCTTGAGGATTTTCATTTCATCTCGAACCTTCTAGAATGCCAGTGGATTCGATTCTCTCTGGAGTCCTGAGATAACCGGGCTGGAGCGTTCCCAGTTGTGCTTGAGACGGTGGTACTTCTCCGGATAAGTCCGGTACCAATTTCCTGGCCACGGACGGACGAAAAGGTTTGCTGAACCTGGCGCAAGATCGAACCAGTACCGTGCTCGTGATGATCGGCATCAGCGCCACTGTGCTATTCGTCTCGTATATATTGATGAAGAAAGCAAAAATAGAATGGAACATGTTAGCAGAACCATTTGAACGGCTGTTTTAGAAAAAAGAACAATAATCTCGATGTTCGAAGGAAATAATGACAAAACTTGGCAGAAAATTCCAACTTCTTCAACCGCGACAGAAAACTGGACAAAACAACTAGGTAGACGTATTATGGGACGTTCGATTATTGTTCTTAAAAGAAGAAAAAATTGTGGACGTTTTGACCGATCTGAAGAAAGTCACACCACTAAAGCGCTTGCCACAATAACGTTAACAACCTCGTATAAGATGGATTGCGATATCTATTTGCTCACTGAACCTATAATTTTTCGAACTTTTAACTTTTAAATGTGCCCTTTGATTTCCAAGCTAACACGAGGTTAACAAAAAGACTTTACTCGGCTAACGCCTTCGCGCCTTCGTCTTCCTCAGAACCGGATGGATTGGAGCCAATTGCCCACAGTTGTTCATTTTTTTAATGTTACCTTTTATCATGTTAAAAGTTCAAAAAGATATTTGTTTTCAACTTTTTAGTCCAATATGAAATCGTATTCAGAGCAGACCGCTGAACACAAAACAGAACTGAACGAGGAGATCAAAGAGAAATTTGGAGAATTCAAGGTTTAATGATTTATACACAGCTTTTGGAACAATTAAGTTCGTAAAGGATGGAACTGTCTGAATCCCTTAATTTAGGAGAACTGCTTCCCGAAGCCGTCCGGTGGTTGTAAATGTAATGAGAAGGACGCGGAAGGTAATGAGGTGGTCACCGCCTATAACAATGTCGCCGAATGCCGAATTAGTGTTAGTTTTGCAAGCTTCAAAATTTCGTAGAAGCACACACCACTTTGTATCGTTGTGAGGTAGTACCTTCTAGTAGGTGTTTAACTTCACTGATGTTCATTAGACAGAAGCCGTCCTAATTGCGGAAATAATTCCCAGGATCGACTTTCTCTTAACCTCGGCATTGGAATATGAATGTGTCGTTTTCTTGTTCGGCAATCGCGAGGTTTTTAAACAGCATACATTTACTTTCATAAAAACGCAATACAGTACAACGCTAGCTGACGTTTCGGCAGTATCGCCTCCTTCAGAGCCGCTTTTTCGTGACTTCCAATGAAGAAGTTTAGAACAGCTGATTATAGTCGCATGTGGTTGACGACTGACGACTGTGCGGAAATAATGTTTCTTCCTTCTGAAAGAGGAGCTTAAAACAGTTCCAGAAGCTAGTCTTGTTTCTACAAATCATTTTCGTAGCCAATAGACAACGGACAACGGTATCCCAAAGATTTCTGTAACTATGGACGTGGACAAGGTCTGGAACAATTGTAATTGCGAACCAGTCCATATACGAGAGGATCAGTGCTTGATGCACTTATGTAAAGATATTTTTATCATATCTTTTCGGTGGCAATCACTAAAGTATCTGTCTGTTGTTCGCGCCAGGGGTACCCAGTGAGTCTGCTACCAAGCAGAATCATCACTTTAGTATGGGACTTTTTCAAAAACTATTTTTAGGAAAAGTTTGCAATGAGTACTTATCACGCTTTGCTCTAATAGGCCCCGAAATTTAAGGCTGTAGGTAGTCATGTAACTCCTGTTCACATTTATTCTTACAGGCTTTCAAACGAATAGGTGTGCAAGAAACGCGTTGTGTAGATTTGGCCAAAATGCAAATAGCACTGACGTTCTTTCAAATATGTAGATTATTCCTATGACAGTACTATGTGAACGTCTGACCAATTCAAAAGTTATGATGGCCGGACTCTATCTCCCAGATGGAACACCCATTTCATCGACAGGGGTGATGAATAATGATAATCACGACTTTCTAGTCCACTCCTTAGAGAATACCGTCTTCCTCCTGTCATGCATATTAGGGAGAATGAGCGTAACTCCCAAGTCCGACTTTCTATTAACCTCGGCATTGATTGAATATATCTTTCTACTTCTGTTCAGCAAACACGAGGTGCTATTTTATTTCTTTATTTACGCACAAGCTGACGTTTCGGCGGATTTTGCCTTCCTCAGAGCCTGGAAAGGTCGAGATGACAGCAATCCACTCGGCCAAACACCTCCATAACCAAACAGAGAAAACGCCAAACCAAGATTTCAGTCACATTTAGCATAACTCTGCACACTCACCGCTTTCTATGAGTCTTTCACTGAGTATGTCGCGTGAAGACCGACCGCACAGAATTCACATGGAAGCGTAATGTGTCCCTCCCATCAGAATAACAGGTTTATATACTGTCCAATATCACGCGTGATATCGAGGCATTCCTCCCTGCGGTTCATTTTCGGATTCTTGATATTAATCCAGAATGCCTCTAGAGTTTTGCGCGCTTGTGTTCTCGATTCTTGCGCGAGGATCGTAACCCTTACTTCAAAATCTTCTCCGTTATGTTTCTGCGTGCTATGCGTACCTAGTGGAGTACTTAGCTTACGTTTGCCGACTAGGTGTTCTTTTATACGCACGCAGAGTGGTCTACCCGTTTCGCCAACGTATTCGTCTTCGCACGCTTTACAAGAGATGTACCCGAACTCATACAGTCACCATCTATGCCACTGGTGCAAATTATGCAATTTTGCGTTGCACATAGACGGTCGTATAGGCGGTTACGAACTAGCTGGCGCCTTAGATTACTCGGTGGTATTTCGATTATCGTTACCGAATTCTCTAGACCCGCCCTTCTTAAGCAGTGTTTTACAACTGCACTTACTTCATTTGAAATGAAAGGCAGAATAGACGGCACCTTGTTGTCGCTAGAGTTACCGTTGGAGTACCTGTGGTTTCCTCTACACCTATCTCGAGCTACGGTTTCGTAGCCATTAAAAATGGCTATTTGCCGCTCCAAGTTCCGGGACTCCTCTCTCTGTTGTCTTCCCGTGCACACGCTGATAGCTGTTCGATACATGTTTCTCACAAGCGCCCTTTTCGTGTGAGAGGGATGAGAGGAGAGGAACTAGGATGTTTTTATTACTTGTCTTGGCTTTCGATACCATCAGAATGAGCGTATTTAAAATTTCTGAGTCAACAGCATACTAGCTTGTCGCATTATTTCAAAATAAGGTATGCATGATAATACCCACTATGTCCGGTCTCTTTTCGTATTTAAACTAGAGTCACTCACAGCAGGACTAGCAGTATATTGATAGACGAACGGTCATACCATTGAACGTTCTGGTAACTATTGTCAAGATTGTCAAGATAGGCGAAACGAACGACTCGCATTGTGTGGTGGTGAACGCGTGAACCCCTGGAAAGGTAATAGTCCGTTCGGTCCCCACCGCAGACACTACTGGTCTGGAGTTTTGCAAATATCTCAGCAACGATACTGTTAAGGTTGTTGAAGTATCGCGACAATACGAAACACTGTCTTTTTATTTTCATCTATTTGAAGAAGGTTTGTATTCTTTTGAGACAAAAGCGTCGATTTCGTAAATTCATTTTTCTACTGCGCGGTTCCTGCAATAAGCTAACACACTATCGTTAACACACACTTAACACATCGTTGTGTGTTGATCGTTAGCGTTGTTAACACACGCTATCGTTAACACACTAATTAAGCGCGACACATACGTGGAATGGATCTCTGCGCCCATGGTCCACCAAGCCTTCCATCCCTCTGGCGTTGGCAAATTGGTACCAGACTTGTCTGGAAGGATAGCAGAGCTGGCTCGATACATCGCTAGGCCACTGCGAGCCCTTGTAATTCTTCAGAGCATCCCTCATAGGTTGATCAACGCCGCGACCTTTACCCTTTTTATCCTTATCGAGGATGTGATGCATGGGACATTCGCCATATATGTGAGAGAGAAAATGTGACGAGCTACTTTATCAAGTTACTGTTGCATATAGTAAAATGTGATGTCACAAGCCAGTTGTCTATCACAAACGATATGCTTTCTTGAGAACCGATGAACAGGAAGTGTTCGTCACAGGATGTCAAGCACGAAACAGGAAAATCACCTGATCAAGTATTTTCAAGAAACCTGTACAAGCAATAAAATCCTATTCTCGTCTTTTGAGCTTTCATAGCCTAACTTTGTGAAAAACCTGTAAGTTCATAGGGATAGATATACCCTCTCCTTACAATCATTCTAATCACACTACGAACATTGGGAATACAAGTAATATAGTTGGTAAGTGCATAAGGCAAAAGTAAATATAAGCTGAAAGCTCATTTACTAAATCGCTACATGAGTGCTCATGGTTTTCGTATAACGTCCTACTAAAGCGTCTTATAACCCTTGCCTCTAATGAGCTCGTGATTTATTAAGTGGGGATAATCTTTGAACATAAAAAGGTTAGCATAGTTAAAAGTCTTATGATGTACTGTTGTTGTAAAAAGGATAAACATGACTTACTCTGTGGAGTTTGTTGGAAATTCTTCCATCAGACCAGAGTTTACATCATTACCGTACATTACGGTCAAAATTACACCGAAGCTTTACTGACTAGTAATGTCAACTTCAGCGTGTGAAGCGTGACGTTGGAGTCGCAACACAGCGTCAACCAGTGAACACTAACGTGTATCAGCAAAAAGTTCGTGGCCGTGATCCTCCAAGCCAAAACGTTCGCGACCCTGTGAGGTGAATAGCTCTCTCTCTCTGTTGACTCATTAAATAACGTCTATGAGTAATTTCTTTATTTTAGAGAACGAGCTCAAGAAAATTATAGAGCGGTACTTAACGAACTCAACATGAAATTTAAGGGTCTTAAGGAGGGCTGTTTCCCACGTCCTAAAGGTGAGATTCACCGTAATACAAGTAGCACTTACATTTTTTGGATATTATTCCGGAATTTCGATCTTCAGGATGCCTTTGTGTGATCGGCAAGACCGCTGAAGGTCGAGACATTACCGAGCGTCGTATGAAAGACAGTGATTGTAAGTGCAAAGAAGGTGAAAGAGGTCCAGGTTGCCCTGCGGGATAAGCGTGCGTGATGTCTTTGCCATCAGTGGGCTGTGGACAAATTTGAAAAGCTGTGCCACACTTTATGCTTTAATTGTTAATACCTTTGTCTGTCCAGTTACCATATTACTGATAAATGGATGTATTTTGATTACCTTTGGCTGATGAAATGTTTGTAAAATATGAAATAAAATTTTCCATGAAGAAAGCTGGCTTTACGCAATTGGGGCCTGATTCTAATGAAGTGCAAAGGACAAAAAAAGGCTTCTCAGGCTTCAAAGGTCATAATTTCAACTTTATAGAGTACTAGAAATTAAACCTTGTAACAGGTAGCCTATATATTCTAACAGACTTTATTACAACTATTAAAGTTCGATGTGAGCTGAAATATTAAGGTTTTATTCTAACGACCAGCATTATCTTAACCTCGGCATTGATCAATAACTTCCTATTTTCTTGATATAACACGAGAAGTTCTTACTGTATTCTTTATTCACAAGAACTGACCTTTCAACTCCTTTGGTCTCATTCAGAGCCCACAAAGGACAAGTTGACGACAATCGAGTCAATCAAATACCTCAATAATCTGTGCAGGTTCATGAAACCTGTTTGGCTTTCAATCGCATTTGGAACTAAATAGCTTCTTCGCACCATTACCGCTTTCTCGGAGTTTTCCACTGAGTATTCCCCGTGGAGACGAACCGCGCAGAGTTCACTTGAATGGATACTACGCCTCTCTCACATTAAAATATAACAACAGTCTGAGATATGGTGTGAGATCACGTGTGATTACCAGACATTCCTCCTTGTGGTTTATTTCTGAATTTTTAGTATTGTACTTCCAAATCATCCTAACCTTTATTTTAAACGAGATAGGTTCAGCTATAAAACAGTAATTAAGAAAATCTTGAAAAAAAGAAGAAGAAGAAAAAAAAAAGAAAAAAAAGAAGAAGAAAAAGAAGAAAAAAGAAGAAGAAGAAAAAGAAGAAGAAGAAAAAAGAAGAAGAAGAAAAAAGAAGAAAAAGAAGAAAAAAAAGAAGAAGAAAGAGATGAAGAAAAAGAAGAAAAAAGGAGGAAAACCTGGTTTAAAGAATTCGGTAACAGTTGTTCGAATACTATTGAACACTCTCAGATGCCAGCTTATTTGTAACCGCCTATATGGCTGTACACAACGCAACACCGCATAATTCGCCCTAACAGTAGAAACGGTGACTATCAAAGAACATCTAGTCGGCAATTGTAAGGTTTAAGAATATACCCACTGCGAGCGCATATAGGAGAAAAAACATAACGGATAGGTTTTTGAGGTAGAATTGACCGTCTTCGCACAGGAACGGAAAGTTTTTGCGCGCAAAACTCTCTAAACCTTCTGGATAAATTCGAAGAATCCAAAGGTTAAGCCCAAGAAGAATTAAGTTATCAAGCATGATTTAGCAAAATATCTCACACTGGTATTTTAGCGTGGGAGAGGCGCATTATCAATCCATGTGAACTCTGTGCACTTTAACCACACGTTGGTGCTCAGTGGGAGACTCATAGACGGCGGTGAGCGTATGAATAACAAGTTGCTATTCAACTGCAATTCAAATCTGGATATCTTGTTAATTTCTACTGAGGTTATTTGACTGTTTGATCGACTAGCTTGCAATTAACTTGATCTCTCCAGACTCTAAACAAGTCGAAATCCACCGGTACTTCAGCGTTCATGGTTAAAAAAAATAGTGTATAATGCTGAGATATTTGCAAAACACCGGACCGCAGGTGTATGCGGTGGGGAACGAACGCGCGCTATTGTCCTTTCCGGGTAGTAACGCGTTCACCACCAGACCATGCGGGTCCTTCGTTTCGTCTGACTCTCAGCTAGTTCTATCGATCTTTTAACATCAGCAATCACCCGTCAGCGGAATTGATCTGGGGAGCCCAAATCGGCAACGAACCCAGTTAAGCTGAGGCTGCAGTTATATTCACAATTTTAACTTATTATTTACTGCCTACTCTTAATATAGTTTGATGAAGATAATTGTGCAAAGTGGAGCAGTGGTCGAAAGTGTCCTGCAACACACACATAGGATCGGTCGCTGCACCAGTAAATTACCAAGCCTTCCATCCCTCCAGGATCAGCAAATTAGTACCAGACTTGTCTGAGACGATAGCAGCACTAGCTCGATACATCGGTAGTTGGCCTCGAGCCATTGTAAAAACCAGTTGTGCATTCAATCACCTCCGACGATGCTTAATGAAGTCAAATTCATGGCGCATGCCCAGGGATTAATCAAGGCCGACAGCTTTACCCTTTATTTTAAGCGTGGCCATGGTGCTTTCAGATATCCATTGTCATACCTTTTTAATTGATCAATGCCGAAAGCTTTTCTTAATTAAGAAAAATCTTTGGGGCTTTTTTTTAATCGTGCAAGACTTTTCTCGTCGCCTCATCTCGACGAAATTAAGTGCTATTTGCGAAGACAACTTTTGACATGGTACTATTAACGATCTCCATAAATATGGCACCTTGTCAATGAGTTATCCGTGCCCTAGTAGCTACCGCATTTTTTTCATTATATCATGTTTTTCTTAAATATTCTGTTCTAACAGAGTTTAGCATATAGAATTTGATTGATGAACAAGGCTTAAAACACAAAAAATTAATGCGCCTGACCAACAGGCAATCCTGCCATAAATCATCGAGCAACAGAAAACACAGCCGTGAATTCCCTCTGCCCTACGGCCTCCGAGACTTCGCGCACAACAAAAGACAATCAATCGGACAATTATGAGGGAATTTAGCGAAACTACGTTCATATGTGCATTTTCTATGCTTTAAAGCTTTCCTTTTTTCAAAATCTGAGTTGGAGTTTGGCACACTATCCTGTTCTCAACCAGCGTGTTGCCGAATGGAAGGAGACGTTGATGTCCTTGGAAAATTCTGGCTTCAAAGTAGCAATTCTCTTCTTGCCTTGACGGATACACCTGATGACTGTCTTTGGTGAAGACTTGTTACCGTGCTTACTTAGGGCAAATCACGTGATTTAAATAGATGGCCATGCCTTTAGATAGCATGATTTTTTGATTTCTAACTTATTTCCACCTTTTTTTTTAAACGATGATTCAATATCCAATCGCTTACCACATGGTGAAAATTGGGGATTATGTTGCAGTAGTCACATTGAAGGATTATGCTGTACCGCCAGTTTCGTCAGTGAATGAACGATCTATTGCTGATACAACAAATTTCAGTGTGAAGACCTGACTAATAACTAGAAACAAGAGAATAGAAGGGGTCTGAGAGCAAAAATTCGCGCTGACATCGGACTAAAGTGAATCAACGGCGAGCAGCTCAACAAATGCTGGAAAATTCAATAGTTTGTCTTTTCAAAGCGACTTTTGTTTGAGCCCTTTACCAGGATAATTTTTCATCGACAAGCCAATACTAAGGTATAAAAGGTTCATTCGGCTAACCTTTTGGCCCCTTCGTCTTCCTCCATGCAGTAATGATTCGAGTCGATTGTGCCTATCCGTTCGTCCTTGCCATGTAAGTGGCTTTTTATGGTTGCATCGAGTTGAATATTGTTGGATGAAGCACCTCTTGAATAAAACTCAACAGTCAGTGGGTGAGTTAGCAGTTCGTATGAGAGATTTTTTCCGTTATTTAAATTGGCAGTGGAAAAATAGAAAGCTCCATGAGTAGATTCTGCAGAATTTCGCTGCTGGCAAGAAACCATGCTGTAAAGAAGTTTGCAACTCTCTATCTCTTAGAAATTTTGAGAAGCTTTCATGGATTAAGTTACCATTTACTAATGGAAACGAATGTTATACGGTATTGTAGCCAATACGACACAGCTTGCCTCGTGTAGAGCAGCCCGGACGCTCCAACCCCTCCATCCTCAACGTTCAACAAATTGTAGTGAACTGGTGATGAACCGAAAGTGGTTTTGTTGGCTAAATATGCAATCGACTCAGTCTACGACGCCTGATGAAGTGTAGTGCACGAAATGATTTGCACGGAATAACAGAGAGAGTGCATCGCTTATCTCTCAGCTATTTCCATTGATCTTTGCCACAGCAATCACCCGTCAGCGGGATTGATCTGGGGCGCCCAAATCGGAATAGAACCCAGTTAAGCTGCGGCTGTAGTTGAAATCACAATGTTATACCTTTTTAATTTTCTGCTTACTATAATTTCGCGGCAGGGTACTAAACGAAATGCAACCACAACGTTGCTGAGATATTTGCAAAACTCTGAACCGCAGGTGTCTATGGTGTATTATCTCTTATTTTTTTAATCGACGACGTTCAACACAATGTTTGCCAATTAAGAGCTGTTACAAATTCTTAGGCCAAGTCAGACCACACAGTAGACAACGACGTTGACCATTACGTCGTACTTCGAACGTTCCACTATTACAGTTTAAAAATTGTTGGTAGTGCGAGAAAAAAGATATTTTGTGGAAGTAGAATAGAAAGTTAGAATCACTGCAGACACCTTCATAGTTAAACTAAAGACCAGCTATTTCTGACGCACGACAACGCGCTCCTGCATAAAACTACCTTTTCATATTTTTATTAGACAGCCTATGATCCTGAAGGTATGCGAAGGAGAGCATCGCCTCATTCACCATCTTATCTTCTGCCACTTCGGTATCATTTGTCACTGAGTCCCAAGAAATCAAAAACCAAGATAGCCGAAAAAAGAGGCGCGTTAAAGAATCATATTGCACTATCGTACACCTTATACTGAAGAATCAATCATATAGAGTGGATAAAAGATGAAACATTTGGCGTTGATTTAGCCATAAAGATGCACCGTACATTATCCGCCATTCATAGCATTATAGAAGTGAATCAATTTACGTTTATCATCTATAGTGACTCGAGGTAGCTTGCCACTGTATTTCATCTGTAGCTTTTATCCTAACAATGTCTGGCGAATTCATTTTTCGACTCTGGAGAAAGAAAAGATTAAGTTTGCACTAAAGGCGAGATTGAATCAGCGACCACCTGTTCTGCACTAAACATTAAACTACTGCTCTTCTTGCTTCACGTTACATACAAAAGTGATTTATCATAGGAGCATTCAATAGAACACCGCAATTTTCCAGCGAAGTCTAAACGGCCGCTTAAACCAGATTTTTCTTAACTGAATTAATCTGAGAATCTTTGCCTTTTCACCTTATAAAAGGTGAAGACACGAGCGAAGAACGATGAAGCGTTATAAATTTACTACTGTAAGCCTCCTTTTTATGATGGGTTACTGTCTTTGTGTCATTTCACTGCGCTAATTTATCCCATGAATGCACCTCCCACTCACAACAATCATCAGAATTTGATAAAAAAAAAAACATAACGCTTTCGGCGCTGATCAATCTCCGAGGGACGCGCCATGCACTCGACTTCATTAGACGCTTCTGAGGGTGATTGAATGCATATCTAGCCTTTTACAATGACTAGCGGTGGCCTACCGATGTATCGAGCCAGTGCTGCTATCCTTCCAGACAAGTTTGGTACCAATTTTCCGACCCCGGACGGATAGAAGGCTTGGTAGGCCGTGGAAAATTGGAAAGATTCCATGCGTGTGTTGCAGGGCCCCTCCAAGCACAGACGCCCTTAAAATTTAATGCGAACAAATATTTGATATGAACATTCCGATACTTGGCTTTAGTATTACGAGATTCATAATATTAACTAAAACGGCAAACCTTGACAGGTGGGGGATTTTTTGGCGATTCTTCTTGGCTAGATATTTAAATCGATTTGGCTTTATTAAATTCATTTAATTCGCCTTCGTTTTTCACATTCAAACGATTTTAGATCGGATGGTGTTAGTGATATTGTTCACTACTGGCCATTACTGGTTCGTCACCACAGCATGCGAACCAAGCCACCATCTCTCAGGCGTCGAAAAAGTCAGTAATGCAAATGCAAATGAGAACACAAGCACGAATTACCGCACTATTTTGATTTAGGTAATTAGTAGCTTACTAACACGTTGTGGTCGCTTAGAAGTTAGGTTTATAGGTATCAAACTGAGACCTTGTAAACAAACTCTCAACGTTTTCTTCTGTGACAAGGAAGTTTACGAATTCACCATTCATTAGCTAAGCAAAAAGTAAATTCCGGTGGCAAAGCTCAGTGAGCCATCGTTGGCTACCTTTTCCTTTTAAAGGTAACAGAAATAGAGCATCTTACACCGAAAATTTGAGATTTCTCGCCTTTCTTGGATGAGCTAATCCAATGAATCGCTCTCCCTCGCGATGTATTCGAAGACGAGGTCTTGATTGTGGTTATCGGCCTATTTTATGACTAACGAGATTTCAACTGATACAGATAGCACGGGTAATAAGTGTCAGGGATTCAGGAACCAGGTGTGTCATGGCTATGAAAAAATTGACAAACAGAAACCAAAAAAAACAGCGCTAAATCAACGTGTTTATTTCTTCAATGGAATCTTGTCTGATGTGCTTCTCGTAGTCATTGAAGCCATCTCCATTTGCGATATGGACTACGTGGCTCTTCCACGGGCGGCTCGTACACCGGAGCCGGTGGAGCTGGCTAAAAAATCATTCGATTACGAATTCTAAGATCTAATCTTTTCTGCTGAACACATTAGATAATACTGATATTGGGTAATGGACGAAAGGCTTCGTTTTTTCGAAAGCAAATATGATCAGCAAGCCAGTCTGAAGTCGAACATCAGGCTGTCAAGATTTGGCATAGTATGCGGTGCCTTCAGTTGCTTAGCAGCCTTGTACTGCATCATCTCTTTCAATGATTTATAACCTCATCACGGTAATAGACTTTACAAAGTCGTAATATATAGCCGAGGGTTCGAAATGTTCAGTATGTTTATTGCCGACCCGTTTTGGAGGTATATGCCAGGAATCAGCGCCGCTTAAAAAAAAGCTTACTCGTAAGCGAGAGTATTTCCTTTGACAAGCAAAAACTAGCAACTTACTGCCTTAAGACGCTTGTCCTGGGAGTGTATGGAAGAAGTCTAGTCCGACTACGAAGTTCCAATAAAATGGAAAATGTGCACAGGTCCGCGCGATTTTTCAAAAAGCGCATCAAGTAACTAAGTATATAAATGGTAGCATGGACGCAAAAGCCGTAATTTTGTGCCACCCTTTGTAATGTTGTAGTCTGCAGGAGATAAAGAAGGTACACCAAAAAAACACGTCTTGCACTATTAGGGCTGCTCGCTGAGATTTCGATTTCATTTCGTCTTTTTAAAACCGTCTTTGTACCCATCCGATGGCACTAATATCTATAATGGAATATTTGTCCCAGGAAGCTAAAATATTTTCAAAAACAACATCGAGGTTTTAGATCTGCAGAGAATCTCTGGCCCAAACTTTGATACACAAGCACCTAAGAATACTATCCCTAGCTAAGTCATTCCATACAACTCCCACTTGTTCAAATATTTTTTGGATCAAAAATGTATTTTAAATACTTTCGCAGGTCTAGTGCATCCTTTGGCTGCTCTGTTTACTAAATATCCTCGCATTATAAAAATTTATTAGAAGAGCCTCGACCAGCCGAGATAATATGCTATTTCATTCAAAACGAAGCGCTCTGATGATAATTTTAGCAGCAGCAATTGTCGAATGCACCACCCAAAGAAAGTTTTGCTCCCTTTTTATTCTTAGGTTTCGAAGATTTTTAAAGATTATATGGAATCGAAGTGGAACGCCTTACACGAGATGGTGCTGCCGTTTTGTACGCTGACGGTTGTGCGACCGTAGGCCTTACTTTGTTAACACCAAGACTTCGTTCTGGACACTTGCAGTAGGATCCATCCGGTCCGGGCTGTCCTGAAAGCTGCATAATTTTAGAAACGATTGCCAATTTAAAAAAGACGGATATAGAATGCTTTATGTCTTTTTGAGGAGTTTCGAAACTACTAGTTACTAAGGTATATGGCATGTCCTCAGATGGAATGAGCTGGGGGTGAGACGGGAAGTATGTACTTGCTATGAGACAGAATCAGAAAGTGAGCTTTTCGTCTAAACTGATCAGGCCTAAGAAATAACTCTTATGAAAATAATGGAAATGGCCTGTTTGACATATAGTACCCCTCGCGTTAATTTGCCTAACAAACTTCAATCAAGAGAATAAGAAATAAGTAAGAACTCCACATGAAAGGAACTAAGTAGATCTAATTAGGAACTCGTTTCAAGTAACCTGATGTAAGTAATATATATATTCTCGCAAGAAATGGTAAACTACTCGCCTGCATTTGCTCTGAAAACAATAAATACAAGGAACTTAGGACGCGTGTAGCGCAGTGGTCGGAGGTTCCCTGCAACACACAGGTGGAATCGATCCTCGCGCTCATGGCCCCCCAAGTCTTCCATCCCTCCGGGGTCGGAAAATTGGTACTAAGCTTGCCTGCTAGGATAGCATTATTGGCTCGATACATCGCTAGGCCACCGCGAGTGTGTAAAGGCCAGATATGCATTCAATCACCTCCAACGACGCTTAATGGCGTCGAATGCACGGCGCATCCTTCAGGGATTGATCAGAGCCGAGAGCTTTATCCTTTATACTTTATAAGAGATTCAAGCCTTTTAAAGTCAAAACATTCACAATGAGATAGCATGGCAAAATTTGAAAGAAATACAGTGACAACAGTTTGATTGTGAATGCAAATTTTTCCTAAATAACTAACAAGTAAAGCAGTGTTCAGCGCTCACTGCATCGTACTACCTATCGGAGTGTTGTTCCTCGTGACCATTACCCAAACAACTCTTACTAATACTGACAGAATACTAGATGAAAAAAGTTTAAGCGAGCCAAATAGTTTTCGGAAATGGATCACAATGGAGCACCAGCTCAACATGATGACAAAACTCATTGAAGGAAGTATAGTGAGAGTATGGGATGTCGGAGTCCAACTTTCATCAGCTTGTAAATGCCTTCACTTTTTTGGATGCGCAGGAATCCATACCCTCATTTTCGAATCTACGTAAGCACTGCAAAAGTGTGGTAGGATGCATCAAACGTGTAGTTGCATTGGCGATGTTAGAAGTATGTTCAACACTCAAACAAGGAGAGGTCTTGCGTGTCAAATTACTCGATGATTAAAACCAGAGATGGAGTTGCATACGTCAAGAATTTAAAAGCGAAGTGAGCAGAACAGAGCAACCATTAAAGTGAGTCATTAGCAAGTGACATACAACGAAGCGTCTAGAGCACCAAGAACGGCTCTATAACGCAGTAGTGAAACACTGCATAGAATATGTCTTGGAAGAGTAATAAAATACTGTAGACTAACTATCCCATAGAAGAACAAATACACTTTTTTTTCTACTCCTGAAGAAAGCAGAACCCAGCAAAGAAGTCGACCTTGTGGTAGAGAAGAAAATTTTAATAGCATCGGTTCGATTGATTCGAGGATCAGCGGGAGAACAGATGATAGAGAAGACGGGTGACGAATAAGAACCAGTTGATGGCGGCAATTATAAATTGCGTTATGAATGAAATGGGACGTACGTTTGGAAAGAAGTGTATTAAAAAACTAGTTAAATCATCAGTAGCCTTAGAGGCTAACACCTTTTATTAAAACAAACAAATTGAGGAGACATACCAGGAGCTCCAGCTATACCTTGTTGACCCTGCTCTCCAGGCATTCCCATTTGCCCAGGTGGTCCAGATGGCCCAGCCTCACCTGAAAACAAATGGCTTACACCTATTTTGGATGCATTCACGTTAGAGTTTCGAAGAAATTCTTCCATGTTTTTATTTTCGTTAAACTTTCTTGATAGATGCCTCTCCAGGTGTTTATTTGTCTACTGTGGTTCTTAAAATTTTTCTTGGTTTTAAGTCTGCTACTCAGTCTTTAACCATAGAGTTTTTATGAATACATATTATTTTGTGAAAGTGTTTTCTCATCCACCTCCACGTTTACCCGCTATTACTTACACTTTTCCATTTAACACTCTTACCGTCGTTTCCACGTTGTCCGTCTCGTCCCGGATATCCAGCTGGACCTTTCTGTCCTTGGGGTCCAGGATCCCCTTTCTCTCCGACAGGTCCTTTAACGCCACGCGTACCGTCTCTACCAGGAGCACCCGGGTCTCCAACTCGTCCTGGTTTGCCGCTTTCTCCAGGAATTCCAGGCTGACCTTAAGCGTTTCATCTTTCCACAAAATGTTAGGAAGTGTAAAGAGGCGAAATGATGGTTTTCGTACCAGGATATCCTTCCCTTCCTGTTTCGCCATTTCGACCAGGATTTCCTGGCATTCCATCGTCTCCCGTCACTCCAGGCTGACCTGGAGGTCCTGGAGGGCCACGTGGCCCAGGAGGGCAAACTCGACAGCCTTGCTCCTGAAAATCTGATTTTAGAGACTTACCTAAATTTGCATCAGCAAAAGAAAAAACGTTCCATATCTTAATAGATTTTTATGTGATTAGAAAAATAGTGATTGCGAGTGTATCGGGATTAATTATATTACAACTAAATGGTTTTACGATCGACAATGCTCCTCTAAAAAAGGGATCAACGAGTTAAAGAAAATCTCATCTAAAATTTGGACCACACTTTTACTGCTTACCTTAGTTATAATTCTTAAAAAATGCACTATCATAGAGTTTCTTATATTTTTTTTCCGTTTCTTACCGCATTGATTGTGACAGGAGGGGCAATTCCAGACAGTCCGGGCGCTCCAGGCTTGCCAGGACTACCCGGTTCACCGTCTGCTCCCTAAAGAAGAAATCACTATGAACCGCACCATAGAAAATTTAGAATCTCAAATTTGATAGGCTTTCAGCACTTTTTTAATTTCACAAAACAGGAGAATGATTAATAAGGCTTGCTCACAGGTCTTCCAGGTTGCCCAGGTGGTCCAGGAGGACATTGATTGTATGCTTGACAGTCTTAAGAAACATTCTCAAGTTCAAAAACATTTAGCAAGAAAAGTGGGAAATGTTGTACTGAATTTTTTAAGAATACATACCACAAGTTGGATTCGCTTCGACGAAGGCTTCTGGTTTCGTATACGACGAGTGCAGGGCATATGTTCTCTTCGGAGAGCCAGCGTAAGCCTGTATAATAAGAAAATCCATCCCCAAGCTCCAGAAAGTCATTCATTTCGCAGGTCCTTGCGGGGTTATTTATAGTACGGCAAAGCAAAAAAATGTAAGAAAAATGAAGAGATTAAAAGGATGAAAGGAACAGTAATGAAAAGTGTGGATTTCAAATTTTTGACGAAATAGTTCTACCATTTTTGGCTGAATGAACTATCGTCGAAGCAGTAATGTAGTAAATCAAGGCCTATCCACTCTATTGATCTATGAAAAACCTAATTGAAGAAGTTCTGTCGTTCTTTCCACCGACAAAGCCAACTACTTTGCTCGAAATAAATGTGATTAAAGACGCATGCAAGCATAGTTGTTAGAGATGCTTTGCAATAGAGATTGGTTTATGGGTTCGATCCGCGCTCCGCGCTAGTGAAGCCCTAGGTCTCCCTACCACCCAGGAGGGCGGAATTGACATTATGCTTGTCTGAAGTAACGAAAATATTAGTTTGATAAATCAGTAGGCCACCTCAAGTTGATATATGTGAGTTAGATATTCCACCAATTCAATACTTGATGAATTTGCTAAAAAATTCCCAGTGATTCCGACTGATGCCGAAAATCTTGCACTTTTCCTTATCCTTTCGAATCCTATTAAATAGAAAACATTCCAATAACTTGAAATTCCTTCTTTATTTGTTTCTTTGTACTTTTAGAAGATTTTCTTGATGACAGAATGCCAGATTTGGTGTTGAGACGTTGGTAGTTCGCCAGATCGAAAGGAACTCGCTCACTTACTATCTTTTCATCTATCCTATCGCATTTGGATTCTTTACCGGCCGACACCGCCCCTCTACGAAAAAACCTAGCACCTAAAATAATTCCAGCCAACTCTTTTTCATAAATTCAGCTCTATTAAAAGGCCAAGACTAAAAGGAATATTTTTGAATGAAAATAAAGACCTTTACTTGAATAAGTCTTATGGTCACACAGATTTCAAATACATCATTAATAAAAAATGAAAGATAAAAATGTTCCACGCATCTTGTCTAGGAATCCCATTAAGATTTTCTCAAGGAATTACCTGTCTTCTGAGACGTCCTACGTCAGTCGTTCGTGCTTTTGAAAGCTCATCCCACGTTAGATCGGCCATTACACGAAATTCATCAGAGTCGATGCGTAGCTTGAAAAAAAGCCGGTCATGACCAATCAATAACGATATATACATGTATATATATATGTAAGCATATATATATATGATGCTCATATATATTCTACATTCTCCCATATATTCCCCACTTAGCGCTCGCATTATCACTCAAATACAACAATGGGAAAGATACTTCTATTAAAAATTTCATTCCGTGATAAATGAATCCAGAAAAGGGGTTAAACAAAGATTACCATTTTCGACTTGAAAAATAGAGAAAGGATGACGCAAGAAGGATGTTTCGTGCATTGGTATCACTTCATATGAAGTCCCAACGTGAAAAATGTAATGTGAGCTTTAGCATTGTTCAAGAAACCGATTCGAACTACAGTAAGAATTAAAAAAACCATACCGTGGCTCTTTTTTGTAAAGAAGCACGAGAATAATTGACTGCCTAGAACACCCAAGTGGGCCAGTGGTTTGTTGCTGCGGACACGGATTTATAAAATTTCACTAAAGTGACTTCCTCTTAACCTTACCGTAAATAATCATTTCATTTATTCGGTTGTTCTGCTTACAAGAGGGTGCCACAAAACGCTTTCAAAAAGGCGAAAGCTTCGAAGCATAAGCTGAATAAACATCCTATAAAAGCAACTATGTACCTGATCATTGATTGTTTGAATTTTCATCACTAATGCCGGAACATAGAAAAGACAGATGAGCAGCGCTCCTGTCGAACATGCGCATGCCACAACACCGGCGTTGCGAGCGGAGAGCATCTGAAGCTCGACAACAACATATGGAGATCGACTAATAGTAGAATTCACGAAAATCAACTGAACGAAGTGAGACCACCATCGGCTTTAAGAGGATGCTCAAAATTGTTATATTTCTAAAGTTCTGGAGGGAGTGCAATAAAATTTCACATAAAGGACACAACAATATTCTTAAAGGAGGCGTAGACTTCTCCTTTTCGGATCAAAATAACTAATATTAGAAAAAAATTAACACTACTGGTCTCGACTGGGATTACTTGGTGGGAAACAGGGCTACAAGAGACAACACTGATGGTCGTTTTCAAAAGACCATCGAAAAAGTGCAGAAGGCAGTTGAAAATTGTTGTTCACAAGGATTTTTTGAGAGTTTCTCCTTCAGGGTGCATCGTATGAATTCCATTGTAGAAGGATATGGTAGTAGGTTCCCTTCGGGACGAAATAGCAAGAGACCTTTCAAATAGAAGCTTTTCACGAATCTTGAAGGACAAAGACGCGAAACAATGTTTTATTTTAGCAGCGAGCAAACTACTGCAATAAAGGATAAAGGATAAAGCTCTCGGCGTTGATCAAACCCTCAGACATGCATTTGACGTGCATTTAACCTCATTAAGCTTTTTTTGGAGGTGACTGAAAGCATATCTGGCTTCTACAATGACTCGTGGTGACCTATCGATGTATCAAGCCAATGCTGCTATCCTCCCATGCAAGTCTGGTACCAACTTGCCGACTCCAGAGAGATGCAAGGCTTCTCAGGCCGGGGGCGAACAGATCGATTCCACGTGTGTTGCAGTGCGCATACGAGACCACTGCGCCACACGCGCCACTACTGGAATAAGTTCGAAAACATAAGCGCTTTTTTAATGCGATAGGTTGAAACAAGTAATCTGTGGCAAATTTTTTATCGCGTGAAAATACTCATATTCTGTTCCAAAGTGTGTGCCTAATGTATTTTAAAAAAGAATTACATGAAGTGTTGTCGGTTATTTCATTTCTTGAAGTCTTGCGAAAATAGCACTTCTAATTCAAGAGAAATTCCTCATATATTCAGCGGTTGAAGGACCTTAAACACTTCGACACTTGAATGGCCCGTCTACAGGGGTGGCCTCAGCATAGTTTCCATTTTTTCCGAAGCTTTACTGGTTTAGCCATTGTAGTTCTGTAGAGTCACGAGATCAGCCTGGCCAATTGCCCTAGATCGTCACCACCACAGGCAGTCGGCGCCTTTATGGATCAGAGAGAGATTTGCCACCATACGACTAGTTTTATACCGGGACGGTGGTGGATCCTGTTATTGGTTGAAGGTTATTGGCTAGTTGGTTGAAAAAGCTTATAAGCAAAAAAAGCTTATTTGCACAAATAGAAACTCTCTGAACTATGCAAGAAAACTGTACGAATAAAGTAAAAATTATAAAAATTAATGCGAAGAAAAGAAACCGTCAGCGCAAAAAATGCCAAATGTTTCAATCATGGTTAGTGCTACAAATTTTAGAAGTGTCATTATTAGACAATAAGTTTGTGCAGTTAGGAATCTAACTGTGTAACACCTGTCAAAAAAGCTACAGACGTTTTTCAAGACAAGACTTCTATCCAATTCCAGGCGCTGAAGTCTTAAAGGCAAAGCAGGTCTCATTTTTCAGAGAACCTCTTCTTTTACCGGAAGGAGTAACCCAATGATTACTGATGCAGCCGATCAGAAAGCAAAGGCACCAGTTCCATCCTCTCACCGATGGCCTTCTCCAATCCACGTAGTAACGCCTTAACCCGGCTCTCTTTAAGACTGCATGAAGAACTGACTCGACCAGCAATTTACGGCACCAATAAAGCAGAGAAACTTCTCAAGCTTCAAAACAATATGCGAAACGTTCAAGGAAGCGTTACGTAGAGTAGATTAGGTAACGGGTGGTGTGAAAAAAGCATCTCATCGAATACTTTTCTCGTCGTTGTACTTTTCACATATTAGATTACAGTAGTTCTTTGACTATAAATCTTTCTATTTCCTTCAATACTAAAGATGGATAAACGAACTGCAAGAATCAAAAGAACAGTGAAAAAAGACTAGGGAAAAATCTTTTGAACGAAAATAAGGTGGTGGAAAATACATAAACTACGGTAAAACACTAAAAAGAATGAAGACGAGATTCCCTTGTGAAGAAATCATGAACTGGCCTGAAGGGAGGTGAAAGAGGAGTGTTAGAAGTCAGCGTGCGATCGCCTATTTATAAGTGGTCGCGTGAGTGTGACGTGGGACATCACTAAACCTGTCCTCACTTACCCGACGGTGGTTCTTCTCTGAAGAACAGCTTAATTTAATGGTGGGCTAAGAGGGGCCGCCGCCAAGAACCTGCAATAGAGCTGGCGAACCCAATCATCATGTTACGATGCCATATCTTAGAAAATTTAGCGCAATGAATGGGGTCAAGTGAGCCTACTCTTATCATAAGGTATATAATTTTAAGTTGAAAAACTGGAAATGCTTGATCCTGTCTCATTGGATCGTAAATCATCCATTGAAGATCGCTGCATGATTAATCGTCTCATTTTAAGATGGAATTCGAGCTCATCGATAAGATGTTTTCATTTTAAGAACTAAACTCATGCAGCCATTTTATGTTCAACACGCTGGTTGTTTGTCTAACCATGAAAGGCTAGACGGACCTTCAGCATTGAGGTCACTACCAATACCTTTTCAGTTATCGTATCATTCTGTTGAGATAGTCAGTAAGATATAGACACTTTTACTTACTGCTTACTCTTTTTTCATTACAGAGTATAATGTAAAACACAATATACGGTTATTTCGTATTATATTATTATACTATATTCTACTAAGATAATTTAACGTCTCATATATATTAACTTGTCTATCGTCTATCTAACAATCGTCCCACACGTAGAATTGATCCCCGCGTCCATGACCCACCAAGCCTTCCATCCCTCCGGAGTCGGCAAATTGATACCAGACTTGTCCGGGAGGATAGCAGCACTGGTTCGATATATCGGCAGGCCACCACGAGTCATTGCAAAGGCCAGATATACATTCAGTCATCTCCAAACAATGTTTAATGAAGTCTAATGCATGGCGCATCGCTAAGGGAATGATTAACGCCGAGAGCTTTAGAGTTTTTTTATACCTTAACTAGTGACAAGCTCATTTTTGCTGTGAAACAATGGTCATATCATCGCTAACAAAAAAGTGAACGAGAAAATCCTGCCACTATCGCCCAGCACTGAACGCCAGCCTTATTATGAGATTTTCGCTGTTCTCTTCCTTTTTGGACTACATTAGGGAAGCGTGATAATGAAATGCGTGGCGATAGTAGGAAGAAGCTACTTTCTTTTTCTCGGACTAAGATGTTTCACAAGCTCGAAATCTTACCGACGAAAATTTTAGTGCAGATTTGATTTTATCATCAAAATCTTACCAGAATAAACTTACGGTAAATTATGGGAACAGTGACAATATTTGACAACAAGTATAATAGGTATGGCCTGGAGATCAGGTTAATTCTACACATGCAATACGTTTTGCACCATAAAGCAAAACACATGATTTTTAGGATAAATCCTTTTCTGGTTTGAATTACTCAGAGACTCGCTACTGTGACGACCTTGGGAACGCCAAGCGTTCCGATGTGAGAGGTTTCCAGAGTAAGTTGATTCTTGTGTTCTTTTGTTAGCTTATTGCCTTCTTTGACTTTTTCCTGTACAAGTCGCCCACTTAGAGCCTATACTTTTATCACTTTCTTACTAAGAATTGTTCGAACTCGAAACTGTATTTAAAAAATAGCTATCTTTTAGAGGAATTCCTTCTATTTGACGAGGACCCAGTTAACACCTATCATTTTCATTAGTTCTTATTTCTATAATACCTATTTATAAGCACTTCTGTAGCTTACAATGATACGACTTGTGTGCTCCAGCACTTTTTCCACTTATTTGTTCCCCATAAAGGTGCTCAAACCGATGCCCAAACTTGGTGATTTGTGGTTATCTCTCTTCATCTCCATATCGAATGTTTTTTTGAGCAGCACTTTTCCCGTAACGCCGAAATAATCGCGTAAGCGCATATCACAGTTTTCAGCGGATTTGATCACCAGCACTTGCGGATCAAAGAGATCTCTTCTGCATTCCATTTAAATTCCTTTCGGAGGTGAGTGACACGGTGTGACATATCGAATCTAGAATCATCGAATAAACAAGAAGAGAAATCGCAGCTTTCCTTCTCACAATCGACGATTAGAGAAACTATCTAAGATTCGAGTTCCGCTTTTATACAACGAAAAAAAACTTCGTTTGTTCAATTCATGAATGAGATATAATGTGCATAGCTCTAAGAGAGCGAAGCGCCCCAAGTCCAGCTTCTCATAATCACCTCACGTTAAAAAGCAAATGAGTCGTTTTGATGCTGAAGTCAATCAATGCTTCGCCATTGTTCCAGAAGGAACCTGTTGACAAGCTTACTTTCTCATTCTAATTGACCAGGATCGGCTTATGGCTGCGGTGAAGACCTAGAAAGGTTCTAGTATGGCTATGTCGGGATTTCAAGAAGAAAATCATTGCTTAGGTGACATAACCCACTAAGGAAAAATATTGTACTGAAATATTCGGACTAAGTCATATTTAACATGAATGAAGGGTAACTTTTGTACTTACGCTTAGAGCAGTTTGCACACAGTATTCCTGTGGACATCTAATTAAGGGCGAATAGTATGGAATATGATCAAGAGTGTGTCAAATATACTACGGTAGAAGGTCTACACAAATGCGTGATCAGCGTGAAGAGCATATGACCAAAATTCATCTTAGGTTCGACGCCTTGCCTATGAACTAGACAAAAACCTCATCAAGCCTTCGAACTTTTTGGTCACTTCTCATTCTGTCGATGTCACCACTAGTTAGGAAAGGGCAGTTTTTCTACTGGATATTCTTAATGGATTTGTCTGGATACAGCGAAGAAGTTCGTGGAATATTTAACCCGTAGTGTTCAACATGAATACCAAAGCCAGGTATCATAGTAGAAATCATGATTGACAAAGTGTTGACGATCGAACACATATGGAAACAACTATTTTTATTGATTTTAACAATGAATATTGTAGGTCTTATTGAATTGTTGCAGGCCTGCACGCTCCCCTATGATCACTTAGGCCTGCTGAACTCCACTCTTCCATACGAGTAATAGAATATCCAATCAGAGTCGCTCACGAAAGGACTGTGTCATCGACACTAATACTCAGAAGAGTATCCGCATCATGATATCTGCATCTGATTTGTCTCATCAAAAAGTGTATTTGGACCATAAAATAACCCACGGAGGTGGGCCTATCGATTATTATCAATATCTTATCTTTCTATCAATTATCTTTGCATTATTACCAATCTCCTATCCAGTGTTTTTCTGCATTACTAAACTAAAACGAGGTTTGTGTGACGCTTTATTCGACTTAAGTTTCCGTGCCATCGTCTTCCTCAGAACCGAACTGATTCGAATCGTTTACACACGGAGGCTGTCGCCAGTTGGGTCTTCCTTGTCACAACGAGTCGAATCACCGAATTGAAAAAGAGCACCTCTCAGATGAAGTATTCCCGTTTTAGAAGTTAAATCCAAAATTTTTACCCGTTCAGATAAGTTTGACACAGATTTCCCGGCACCTAAAAATTGTATGCTTTCCATAGCTCAGCGCAGTATTGAACCAACGGTCATGTGTTTCCCATGACCGACTTTCTTTTAACCTCGGCATTGATTGATAATTCGATGTTTCTCATCAATAAGCAGACACGAGGCTGTTAATATAGAATTTATTAGAATACAATGGCTGACGTTTCGGCGGTTTCGCCTTCTTCAGAACCTGGAAAGGTCAAATTGAGATTTTATCTACTCAGCCAAACACTTTCATAACCCTAGCAGATGAAATTTGACAAATAAATTTGTATTCGCATAAAAAAACAGCTTTATTTAAACACCTACCGTTTATTTGTTGCAAGTATTTAAGTTAGTTGGTGGATAGCAGCCGCACAGAGTTATACAAGGGCTATAACTACGTCTGTGTTAGGTCATTGGATCAGCTTGAGGTATGGCGCCAGGTCACGCATGATGACAAGACACTCCTCCTTGTGGTTCATTTTTGAATTTTTGGATTTGATCCAAAACGCTTCAGGAGTTTTACGCGCTGATGTTTTGGAGCCGTCCGTGAGGATAGTGACCTCCAAAATCTTCTCCGTTGTGTTTCTGCATCCTATGCGCGCCTAGTGGAGTATTTGGTTTTAATTTAGATTTACCGACTAGGTGTTCTTTTATGCGGACGCAGAGCGGTCTACCCGTTTTGCCAACATATTCGTGCCCGCACGCTTTACAACAGACCAGATATACCGTACCCGAACTCACGCATTTACCGTCCCTACCGTTAGGGCAAATTATGTAGTTTTTCGTTATACATAGACATAGGTCATGTGTTTCACGGCATCTCTGAACCACAGTGACACATCGGCCTTTAATAATTGAAGATGACGACTTTCTATAAACATTGACATGAATAATACATATATGCGTCCACTGCACTTGTTGAGCTGATATGATGTTGGTGGTATAAGTCATCGCTATTGTCGTTTTTGCAGTTATTCGATGGCTGACGTTTCGGCGACTTTGCCTTCTTCAGAGCCTGGTCGTACTACATCTAACAATAGCCTTACATTTCGGTGACATATCTATGGTATTGAAAAAATCTAACATATAAATAAATGCCATTTTCTACTCCATTTGTTGTTGCGTGAGGGACCACCCGTGTTTTGTTCACGTTGGATGGCAAGTGGCATCCACCCAAAAAAGTGTCAGGTCTCGTATGATAGTGAGGCATTCGTTTTTCTGGTTCATCTTTAGACTTACATTCCTGGGAATAACTTATACCAACATCAACTCAAGAAGAGCAGTTCGCTAAAATACACATGTATACATCTGCCTTTGTCTGATCAAATACTGACGAACAATATTGTAGGCTTCCGAACTTTAGCTCTTAAGAACAGAGCTAAATTTAACCACGTTAAAGTCGTAGTAAACAGTTTTTCATTAATCGTTTATAGAGGTTGTGAGGTTGTAGAAGCAAAGGTTATAAAGAATGCATGGTATCTTCAAATATTCAAAGTTAAGTCGAAGTTGAAGAAATTCTAAAATATTGGTTTTCTAATTCCTTCTTGTTCGAATACCCGTGTTCAGTTCGAGAATCGAAGTTCATCTGGTTCAGGAGATTTCTTTACATTACTTCATGACTTAATGCTGATCATAGAGATCTAACCGTTAAAAAGATTACATTACCGACCCAGTCGGTCTCGCATATTGTTCTCTAAACGCTTCTGTGTTTCACTGTTCTTTTTGGTCAAACTAGATATTAGCTTGGTAAAAAGTCGATTCCGACATTTGAGACCTCTGTGCTTTCTACGTAGTAGGGCAGAACTTAGAACTATTTGAAGTACAGCAACATACTCGTTTGATAATGGACATTAGAAGTGGTTCTCTCATCTCATCTTCATGAGACTAACAAGAGACCAGATCGATCACTTGTCAACTCGTTTCGCATCCTCATAAGGGAGACGGCCAGCCGGCTAGGCATTGAAGGACCTCCCCGATGAAAGAGCGTTGAGTGGTGCGAACTTTCCAGTTACAGCAAAGAACCAGTACACTCTTCATTCGCGGTCGAGCATTGAGATAAGTGTTCATACTAAGCTGTCGAATTCATAATGGGCTTCGACGACGGGTTATTCATCAACATTTGTTCAACGTCGGAAAAAGAAAACAAATGTAGCAACCAACAGCCCTAACTTTTCCACCAATGCCACTGTGTACGCAAGTCCAGTCCACATTTGCTATCGGACACATCAAAAACGCTGTGATTTTTCACCTTTTAAAAAATGCAACCATCCGCGTATTCTTCGCATTCTTGTTAAGCAAACGCGATGTATCATTTTATTCTTCATTGGCGAACAAGCTAACGTTTAGGCGGATTTCGCCTTCCTCAGAGCTTGGAAAGGTCAAGTTGACAGCAATCAATTCGGCCAAACACCTCCATAACCAAACAGAGAAAATGCTAAACCAACATTTCCATCACATTCGACACAGAACAGCTTCTTTGCACACTCACCGCTTTCTATGTCTTTCACTGAGTATCTCGCGTGGAGACCAACCGCACGGAGTTCGCATGGAAGCGTAATGTGCACCTCCCATCAGAATAACAGGTTTTTATAGTGTCCAATATCACGCGTGATAATGAGGTGTTCCTCCCTGCGGTTCATTTTTAGTTACCTGGAATTAATAACTCGAAAGACCGACTTTCTATAAACCTCGGCATAGATAGTTGATATATTTATTTATGTGATCTTACAAACTAATCTTCTTAAGCTGACGCGAGGTTGGTACACATCTTCGTTGTCGTTGTCGTTGTTTTTGATGTTATTGAACGATGGTTGACGTTTCGGCGACTTCGCCTTCCTCAGAGCCTGGACGTATTTTATTTTAGAATATTTTTTATTATTCGGTGGAAAAGAAAGGTTAAATATTAATGAAGACCGAACTTTCAAATAGACGCCATATTGAACAGAAAGGGCACTCACCGTTATGTTATGTGCGGGACTGGCCCACACATAGTTCACGTGGAGTCGCGAGCAAGACACGCCCCGGGGTCAAAATATCATTTTGAAAAAGGGCGGCAGGTCATGCGTGATAGTGAGGCATTCGTCCTTCCGGTTCATCCTTGGATTTTTGAAATTTATCCAAAACACCTCAAGAGTTTCGCGCGTTGATGTTTTTGATTCCTGCTCTAGGAACCGCACATTCACTTCAAAATCATCGCCGTTGTGCTTTTGTGCCCTATGCGTACCTAGAGGGGTGTTTAAACGGATTTTAGCTTTCCCATCTAGATGTTCTTTTATGCGGACACAAAGTTGTCTACCCGTTTCCCCGATATCTTCCTCGCCGCATGCATTACATGAGATCAAGCATATTATACCTAAACTCATGCAATCCCCGTCTCTCCCGTTAGGACAGATCACACAGTTTTCTGCACAAACGATCATAGAGACGGTTTCGAACTAACTGGCGGCGTAGGGTATTGGGTGGGATGTCAACAATCGTTACATAATTTTCAAGACCACTTTTCTTAAGCACTTTTTAATGGCGTGACTTACTTCATTTGATATGAAGGGCAGCTTAAAGGGGATCCTACTTTCGTCTGAAATATTATTTTGGGAAACTACCCAATGTTTTCCTCTAAACCGAGTGGCTTCCGTTTCGTAGCCATTGGAAATGGCTATCTTTCGTGCCAGGTTCAGCGATTCCTTCCTTTCCTCTTCTGCTGTGCACACATTTTTAGCCGTACGGCACATGTTTTTGATAAGTGCCTTTTTCATGTGTGAAGAATGAGAGGAGAGGCAGTGAACTAGAATGTTTTTACTAATTGGCTTGCGATACCATTTTGTTAAATAGCCACTTTCTGAGAGCTTTATTTGGACGTTTAAGAATGGAAGCCAGTTCTCGGTTCGTTTTTCTCGTGTAAATTTTATATACTTTGACTGTCGGTTTAATAATTCAAAGCACTCATCCATCTGTTCTTGTGTAGAACAGACGATGAAGCAGTCGTCTATGTATCGACAGTAGAGTAAAGGTCGGTGATGGAGAACTGGAGCTTCCACCTCAGACATGAAAGCGATGGCAAGGCTTGGTGCTAAACGCTGCCCCATCGCCAACCCTCTAATTTGTGCAAAATCTTTTCCAGACCACCTAAAGATTGAACAACTAAGACACTGTTTTAAGAGGGTCATTAGTTGTGCAATCGACAAGCCGTGCATTTTTATTTTCTTTTCTTGCTCTACGAGCAACTCGAGAATGGCTTGCATTGCGGAGTCATTGGACACGTTAGTATAAAGTGAAGTAACATCGAATGACTCCATTACATGCGTGCTGTTCGGTTGCGCTCACCGTAGATGGTCTAAAAATATTTTGGTGTTGGGTAGATGGGTTGGAATAAATTTTAGCAGCTGGGTTAGGATAAGGTTTAGAAACCACGTTATTCTTTNTCGGTTTAATAATTCAAAGCACTCATCCATCTGTTCTTGTGTAGAACAGACGATGAAGCAGTCGTCTATGTATCGACAGTAGAGTAAAGGTCGGTGATGGAGAACTGGAGCTTCCACCTCAGACATGAAAGCGATGGCAAGGCTTGGTGCTAAACGCTGCCCCATCGCCAACCCTCTAATTTGTGCAAAATCTTTTCCAGACCACCTAAAGATTGAACAACTAAGACACTGTTTTAAGAGGGTCATTAGTTGTGCAATCGACAAGCCGTGCATTTTTATTTTCTTTTCTTGCTCTACGAGCAACTCGAGAATGGCTTGCATTGCGGAGTCATTGGACACGTTGGTATAAAGTGAAGTAACATCGAATGACTCCATTACATGCGTCCTGTTTGGTTGCGCTCACCGTAGATGGTCTAAAAGTATTTTGGTGTTAGGTAGATGGGTTGGAATGAATTTTAGCAGCTGGGTTAGGATAAGGTTTAGGAACCACGCTATTCTATCCGTTGGCCCGCCTATACAACTGATGATAGGTCTAACTTTATATGATGATGGGTTCGTTGACGTAATATCATCAGTTGAAGTAAGCTTATGTGTTTTAATAAGCAAGTAAAGGACAGGGCAAATCAGGTGTTCGTTCGACTCCACGTGAACTACGTGTGGGCCAGTCCCGCACGTAACATCACGGTGAGTGGCCTTTCTGTTCAATATGGCGTCTGTTTGAAAGTTGATCTTCATTAATACTTTAACCTTCTTTTCCACCGAATAATAAAAAGTATTCTAACATAAAGTACGTCCAGGCTCTGAGGAAGGAGAAGTCGCCGAAACGTCAGCCATCGTTCAATAACATCAAAAACAACGACGACGACAACGAAGATCGAAGACCAACCTCGCGTCAGCTTAAGAAGATCAGTTTATAAGATCAAATAAATAAACACTTGGAATTAATCCAGAATGCCTCAAGAATTTTTCGCGCTTATGTTCTCGATTCCTGCGCAAATAGCCCCTACTTCAAAATCTTCTCCGTTATTTCTCTGCGTCCTATACGTGCCTAGTGGAGTATTTGGTTTACGTTTGCCGACTATTTTGCTCTTTTATACGGACGCAGAGTGTTCAGCCCGTTTCGTCAACGTATTCGTTCCCGCACGCTTTACAAGAAATCAGGTAGACTGTACCCGAACTCATGCAATCACCGTCTCTACCATTAGGGCAAATTATGCAATTTTGCGTTGCACATATAGACGGTTACGAACTAGTTGGCACCTAAGATTACTTGGAGGCATTTCAACTACGTTTACCGAATTCTCTATACCCACCCTTCTTAAGCAGTGTTTTATAGCTGCACTTACATCGTTTGAGATGAATGGTAGGATGAACGAGACCTTTTTATCGCTACAGTTGTCGCTTGGGGGCCTGGGATTTTCTCTACACCTAACGCGAGCTATTGTTTTGTAGCCATCTATTTGCCGTGCCAATTTAGATCCGCATATTTACATGAGGACGGACATTAGACGAGCAATAATGACTAAAGTGGTAGTAATGTTCTAAACGTCATGTGAACTCTGGTGGAAGAGTCAAAAACTAAGATTGTACAAATCACATGTCAAGCTCTAAAAATAACAGTTGTTGAGGAGAAAAGGGTCACATTTGCTTTAGGTTTTTTAGAAGTTGATACACCCTTCTGAAGGCAACTCTGAAGCTAAACTTACTAGACGAAGAGAGAAAGAGGAAAAAAGAAAATGAAGGGTAGAGGGAAAAAAATGAAGAGCTCAACAATGAACACTGTCAAAGAGATGTTAAACATCAGTACTAATATTCTTCTTAAATTTTTAATGGGGATTGAAATCGTCATTGTGATCGGCATTGCTGGCCATCTCTAGCTACCCTACATAGATGCAATAATACGTTGGTGGGCGCTTATGACCATTTCCACACTACATTCTGCACGTTCATTCGAAAGCATGCAGTCACATAGTAAGAAAGAACATGCAAGTGTTTACTTGCTTCCTATCTTGACAAAAAGTTCCAATAATATATCATATGTTGCAATTTATAGGCAAAAGCTTACAAAATAATGTTCGCTAATGCTTGCGCTTAGTTCTGGCGCTCTGTATAAAATACTGGCGGCTTTCGCGCGTTTAGCGCAGTGGCAATAGGTACTCTCAAAACAAATATGCTCATTACTCCCGTGCAGACCAAGCCCTTGACCACTTCGGGATCGGAAAACTGTTAGCGGAGCCGTCTACGAAAATGGCGGCAATCGCTAATTACACTGGTACACAACATGAATTTACTGCACAGATTAAATTTGCATTCATTCACCTCTGCGACGCTACGAATGGGGTGAAATGCATGCTGCATAGCTAGTGAACTGATCAAAGCTGAATGTTTTCCTCATTCTCTCTGCCTTACCAACGATCTAAGCTGAAATTAATAAAGAGTGCGCCTCAAAATGCATTTAGTTTCATGATTCCGGTGTTGCCTCGTCACCCACTTCTAGATGACGCTATCGAACGCATCCGTCTTTATCGTCTCCATGGTAACCTTCCGTATACCAACGTAGTATTGCACAAAACGCCCCAGCGATTTAGTGACGTTCAAGTTTTCTTCTTAAGTCCCGCTTACATACTTAACTACGAATTTATTTCCCTTGAATTGATTCGCTCAGCTCAACTTCCACCACTGCTCATCATCCCACCATCCCAGTGAAACACCACCGCACTGAGAACATTCAATTAAAATTTCCATAAGCACCTCGGCAAATAAAAACCACCGATTGTTTCGATATCTGGTTTTGTTTTCCCTTGCCTGGAATCTCATCTTCACTGGTTTATAAGAGAAAACTTAGGAAATGTGAAAAGCTATATCTATTCAATTCACTAAACACTGAGTGCTCATATCTGGTTTCATTTCTTTAAATAGATGATATTAGAAGGTCGCGATCAATCAAGGCTACACAAAGCTTTCGAAACGCATGTTTTCTAAAAATATCTTTGAATTCATCAGGAAAATGATGTTGAGACATCTGCAAAACTCCATAGTGCATGTATCCTTCGGAGCGTCTTTCTCTCAGCTACTTCTATCAATTAGCGCGATCACCAATCAACCGTCAAGGAGATTCATCTAGGGTGCCAAAATCGACAAGGAACTCAGTTAAGCTGAGGCTGTAGTTTTTTGCTTCTTCTCTTCGTTGCCGGTTTGGGCTACCTGTATCAATTCCGTCGGCGAGTGATTGCTGATAGCGCTGATCGATAGAACGAGATGAGAGACAGTTGAAGCGAGGAACCCGTATGGTGTGGCGGTGAACACGCTAGCCCTCGCAAAGGGTAGAAGCGCGGTCGTTCCCCGCGCAGACTCCTGCGCTATGGAATTTTGCAAATATCTCAGCATCATTGTGGTTGTACCACACGTGATACCCTGTGATGAAGAATTGTAATAGAGAGTAAATAAAAAGTCAGAATTGATCAGGAAAATCATTATTTTTTTTATAACCATTCCAAAAGGTAATGAAGGTCAAACGATGACTTGAAACGAAAAATTATACTTAAACTCCTTGGTCAAACGTTTTCCTTTAAAATACCATTACAAATATAGTCTAAATAAAGCTAGTAAACTCGTTCCAAATTTCGGATTGGGTTAAGGATTTAAAAAATAACCGTTTACTTTGCTTTCGATTAATTAATTTCTTGCTTAGCCTTGAGAGTCTTTTATCTTGGACAAAGGATATGGCCCCTTTGTCGATTTTTGTCACATAATCTGACTTTTTACCGGTAGTTAGTGCTGTATTGTTGATAAATATCGTGAATTGAAGTGAGCTAGAATTATCGTTAGCTAAGCTGATTTTCCAGAGTTGATCTTACCAATAAATCGACTTCGTAGCAGAAGGAGTAAAATTGAATCTAAAGATTGCACGGAAATGCTACCACAGTTAAGTTTTCTCCGTTTCTTCTTTCAGGAGCATGATTCCGAAGAATCGACGACTTCATCGTGAATGCTAAACAACAGGACTCGAAGTCTCAATTTTAATCAAACTCTCGACGAATTACTCGGACCTAGACGAAAGGACACCGGTTAGTGTTACCTCACACAGTCGCTACATTCCCAACGTTTTATATCGTCACGTAGCTGCTACCGTAACTCCATTCAACAGTATTTATACTTCAATGTTTTTCATCAATAAGCAGACACGAGGTTGTTAATATAGAATTTATTAGAACACAATTGCTGACGTTTCGGCGGTTTCGCCTTCTTCAGAGCCTGGAAAGGTCAAATTGAGATGCGATCTACTCAGCCAAACACTTTCATAACCCTAGCAGATAAAACTTGATAAATCGATTTGTGTTCGCATAAGAAACAGCTTCATTCAAACACCTACCGTTTATTTGTCGTAAGTATTTAAGTTAGTTGGTGGATAGCCGCCGCACAGAGTAATACATGGTCGATAACTGGGTCCATGTCAGATCATTGGATCAGCCTGAGGTATGGCGCCAGGTCACGCGTGATGACAAGACACTCCTCCTTGCGGTTCATTTTTGAATTTTTGGCATTGATCCAAAACGCTTCAAGAGTTTTTCGCGCTGATGTTTTCGATTCCTGCGTAAGGATAGTGACTCCTACCTCAAAATCTTCTCCGTTGTGTTCTTGCATCCTATGCGCGCCTAGTGGAGTATTGTGTTTTAGTTTAGATTTACCGACTAGGTGTTCTTTTATGCGGACGCAGAGCGGTCTACCCGTTTCGCCAACATATTCGTGCCCGCACGCTTTACAAGAGATCAGATAGACTGTACCCGAACTCATGCAATCACCGTCTCTACCATTTGGGCAAATTATGCAGTTTTTTGTTGTACATAGACGGTCGTACAGGCGGTTGCGAACTAGCTGGCGTCTTAGAGTGTCCGGTGGTATTTCTATCACTCTTACGAAATTCTCTAGACCGGCCCTTATTAAGCAGCGTTTTATAGCTGCACTTATTTCGTTTGAAATAAAGGGCAACAGAAACGGAGCCTTGTTTTCACTAGAATTATCGCTTTGGGGCGTGGGATTTCCTCGATGCCTATCCTGAGAAGCTACAGTTTCGTAACCATTTGAGATGGCTATTTGTCGCGCCAGTTTCGAGGATTCTTCCCTCTGCTCTCTACCTGTGCACACGCTAGCGGCGGTTCGAAACATATTTCTTATAAGCGCTCTTTTAGTGTGTGAGGGGTGAGAGGAGCGGTAGTGAACCACTATATTCTTACTGCTCGGCTAATAAATTCTATATTAACAACCTCGTGTCTGCTTATTGATGAAAAACATTGAATTATCAATTAATGCCGAGGTTAACAAAAAGTCGGTCATGGGAGTATTTATACTATTTAAAGGACGGTTACTTTCATGTATGAGCGGTTACGTATAATTTCATGTGGCAGTCACTTAGAACTGAGACTCTTTTTTCGCCAAGCTATTTTTTGATCACTGGAAAAACAATTTGTGCTTGGTGTGCTATCAGTCGAATGCAAGTATAACAATTGAACTCTACGGCGAGTGAGAAAACACATGCATTGAAATAAACGCAAACGATTTGTTAGGCCACTAGTCTCTTAAGAAAAACCAGTGAGACGTCGACGATTCATTCTGCGTTCGCATTTAATGTTATTGAATTTGTAAAAATCTGTTTCAACGGCACTTAAGAGACTGTTGCCAAGGTAATTTGAGCACAATAAATCTCACTTAAAATTTTTAAAATTTATCAAGGTGAGGCTTCGCTAGAACACTAAGCTCATGGTGAACCGGTAGCTCAGGAAATGCGATTTTGACACTAAAGGATCTCAGGTTAAATCAACATTATGACAATACTACTTCATTACCCTGTTTACTTTGACGAATCCTTCAA
Organism: Angiostrongylus costaricensis; assembly: GCA_900624975.1. Taxonomy (NCBI): domain Eukaryota; kingdom Metazoa; phylum Nematoda; class Chromadorea; order Rhabditida; family Metastrongylidae; genus Angiostrongylus; species Angiostrongylus costaricensis. The sequence continues at coordinate 177,451 of UYYA01003822.1, read as the reverse complement.
TCTTTAACTTCGAGGAAAAATCTAAGTACTGATATTTTTGGTTGTCATGACGGACTACTCTCTTCCATTGACTATTTTGATTGGCATTTCTTTTCGGAGGCTCCTTTTCCTCATGAAAAAGTTTTACCGAATACGATTTCATTGCTAGTCCATTCGTTCTCTGACCATATCCGTGGAGCAGTGTGTAATAGGCGAGCCTCTGAAAAGGGTAATCGTGGTTCGGTCTGGCCCGGGATCCAAGTTTTGCGAATATCTCAACATTATTATGGTTAAATAAATGCTTTTTTCAAATACGATTACAGTAACCGGTTAACAACCAAAAGTATTGCACATTTCTTAATGCTTCGACAAACTTCTCTTCAAGTTTATTTGTTACACATTCCTTGTTATCTATGAACCGATGCACGGATATCACTGCAAAAGAATTCATCGATAAACAGTTTGGTTTTCCGCTAAACTTCGGTTTTTACAGTGACCGTTGAATCATTGCGTACTTATCAATTTCCGAGAAAGTTCGTACTATTGTGCTTGCACTAAAGCTCTTAGTTTCTTTGCCTTTACCAGTAATGTGCAGTTGTAGCCAATTAGGTTCCTTTTGCTTGCACGGGCCACCATAAGGGGTCATTGTAAAAATTTCGCAGTGGTCGGAAGCGCCCTGCAACACACACGTGGAATCGATTCCTGCGTCCGTGGCCTACCGAGCCTTCCATTCCTTGTCTGGGAGGATAGCAGCACTGGCTCGACGCACCGGTACGCCACCGCGAATCATTGTAAAGGCCAGATACGCATTTTCAATCACCTCCCAAACGATGCTTAATGATGTCGAATGCATAGCGCATCCCTCAGGGATTGATCAACGCCGAGTGCTTTATCCTTTATCCTTTTTATGAGCCACCATCACACCACCTACGGTGAGGATCCGAACACTTCTCGCATTCAGTCCTCATCGTTGCATACATCACCCATGAAGATCCTCGAACACTTCGCATGTGGTATTCGACCAGTACTTGAAGATTTTATTGTCTTCTTACGAATGTTGAAATATGATGGTCGAGTCGACTCTCAATGCATTCTGCGATAGATGGGGTTCTAATTCGATTGAAGAAAGCGGATTGCTCCCAGACAAAGCTGTTATCAATTTCCTGACCATGACGAATGGGAGGCATGGTGAACCAGAGGGTAAAGGGTGATCGAAGTGCCCGTGACCAACGGCATTACTGCCATTGCTATGTGTTTCTTCTTAAATGTACCCGAAATACCACTTATTTTCATTTTTTGTGAGATGAAACACTTCTATCTAAACTAGTTTTTCTGGCATTCTCGGTAAAGTACTAAGAAAAACATTACACTCGAAATACTCTTTAGTAATGTTAAAAAAAGAAACACAATAGTCAGAGACGTTGTCCAATACCTGAATTGTCGCTTTTCGGACCCGGCTTAAGCAAGCGAAGCCACCTCTCCCACTGCCGCCGACTATCTGAAAACAAACTTATCTGGAAAAGGCTCCCTTCAATACACAAAGGCAGAGCGCATATAAAGACTTGTCAACGCACTGATAGACTATTCTAGAATTCAAAGTAGAATTTATTAAGCAAGAATTCAGCGACAATCTTGAGCAAGAGAAAGTTTTAAAGTTGAGGACGAGTTCACACTCAGTTCGGAAGATATATATCACAGCTTCTGATTAACTGGGTTCAATGCCGATTTATGGTTCCCAGATCAATCTCGTTGACGAGTGATTGCTGATAGCACCGATAGGTCAATAACACAGTTGAGAGAAAGGCGAAACGAAGGACTCGCTTGGTGTCGTGGAGAATGCGTTACTCCCCGGAAAGGACAACTGCGTATTCACTCCACACCGCAGACACCAGCGATTCAGAGTTTTGCAAATATCTCAGCATCATTGTGGTTGTATTTCACATATTACCCTGCCATTAAAAAGAATACTAGGCAGTAAATGAAAAATAACGACATTGTGATCAAAAAATATTTTCAGCTTGTAGGAGACAGCCTTAACGTTCAAAGCCTTTCTTCATAAAACCTTAAAAAGCTCACGTACGGGCGTTTCAACGAACAAATGCTTATATTACACCGCGACCTGACTGCAATTTTGCGCTATTCACTTTTGTTAAGCTTCCGTTTTTGTTTAGAAAAAGAAAAACAACGACCATAATTTTGTTCAACGAGAAGCCTAATTATTATGAAACTACCCCGCTGTAGAAAAACATCTTCGAAGAATAAGGTATAGAATGGCAACCAATTTTGCTTTTAGAAATATTTATTACGACATATATGGCTTTGGGCGAGTGTGGCGCAGTGGTCGGAGGCGCCCTACAACACACACGTGGAATCGGTCCGCGAGCCCATGGTCCACCAAGCCCTCCATCCCTCTGGGGTCGGCAAATTGGTACCAGACTTGTCTAGGAGAATAGCATCACTGGCTGGATACATCGGTAGACCACCACGAATCATTGTAGAGGCCAGACATCCATCCAATCACTTCCAAACGATCCTTAGTGAAGTCGAATGTATGGCGCATCCCTCGGAGATTGATCAACGCCGAAAGCTTTATCCTTTCTGGCTTTATATACGGCTTTCCACGAACAGGTTAAAGTTAGCGTCTGATTTATAAACTACTGTGGAAGGAATTACAATAGTCATTGTAATCAATAGCCTGAGAAAACTTCAAAAAAATCTTTGAGGAAGTTATTCTTCGTTTGATCATCGCTATTTCAAAAACCGTGATTTAACTTCGACATGCCTTAAAGGTAGCTTTTGAATGATTAATTGAAAACGACACTGTTATAAAAAAATTTTATGCCATTAGTGACTTGACACCTTCGCCTTCTTTGGAGTAGTAGTGGTCTTAATTGATGATTCATAGCGCGTTGTTGTCACAATGTAGATGCTCATTTTCGCATCAAGTCGAAGCATTTAGAGTTTAGCACCGCTCCAATGAAGACTTCACTCGGAGAGACCTTTCTATACAGAGCTGATATTGCTCTATTGCCAAACTACATGATCTGTTGTCTCGTATCCATCACCCACGAACCGTGTACTACAGGCTGTATGCCGAACCACATAAAGCATGTGTAAAACCTACCTCAGTTGCTCAAATATATAGCACAGACCGCATCTCCAGTACCAGTAAAGAGTTGCTCGATAAGAGAAGGAGGCTGAAGCTTGATACTACCACAACAAACCTAACACGGCCACATAATAAGTTTTAGTGGTCGAAGATTTTGCAGGAGGATTTACATCAGTGTACGCAGAAAAAGCTATTGGAAGCAGCCTGAAAGCTGTCTGGCTTGAAGAGTGTCTTCAGGATCTGTATGACTATAATGTCTCGCTACCCAGCCTGATGAACAAAGATGAAACTGGAGGAATGCTGACATGTGAATAAAGCTTGGAACCTCAGATTAGCTTCGAACTCTTGTTTACCCTTACCGGAAACTCATGTTATCCACTGCACCAATCGAGTCTCTTGTTTCGCCTTTCTCTCAGCCATGTTTCCACTTTATAGATGCTATCAGCAATCATCTGTTAACGGAGATAATCTGAGGAGCAGAAGCTGGCAATGACTCTAGTTAATCTGAAGCTGTAGGCGAAATCACAACTTTTCAATTTCATTTCGCTAACATAAAGATGTTGACAGAGCCAAACATTAGATACTGAATGAGCCGATCATTTTCGATCTCCGGCCGCTACTGTACTGTAGATAAATAGATGAATGTTTCGCCACCTTCTCCTCTCAAGAGAAGACTGACAAATGCTTTGAATTATTGAATGAGTAGTCTGGGTATATTAAATTCATCCGGAAGGAACCAAAAGGAAAATAGTTTCCATCTCTTAACGCCCAAGCTAAGCTATGCGACCACATGATAAAGTGGTACCGAAAACCAGGTAATAAGAACATAATTGTTCGTTCCCTCCCTTCTCACTTTTCACACACAAAGAGGGCAATCGTGAGAAATATATTTCGAAGAGCGACCTTTCTGCGCACGAAGAGGAAACTAAAAGAGGAATCCGGCGACTTCGCTCGGCAAATAGCCTTCTTCAATGGCTACGAAATAGTAACCCGACGAGATAACTTTGAAAGGAGAGCCACGCCCCAAAACAAAATACTTGGCCAATAGAAAATCTTGTTTATGTTGCCCCTTATTAGCGAGAACGTAAGTGTATCTGTAAAACAATGCTTAAGAAGAGCTGTTCCAAAGGAATCGGTAGCGATATTTGAAATACCACCGGATAATTTATGTCGTCAGTTAGTTCGTAACCGTTTCTATGACCGTCTATGTGAAACAACAAATTGCGTAATTTGCCCTTTTGGCAAGGACGGTGATTGCATTAGTTCATGTACGACATACCTGTATACTTGCGGAAGTGAATATATCGGCGAAAGAGCAAACCTTTATGTATCCGTATAAAAAAACTTAGATGGGAAACGAAAATCAAGACAAAGTACGCCGCTAGGGACGCATAGGATACAAAAGCACAGCGGAGTCAATTTTGGTATAAAAGTCACTATCCTCGCACGGTTTGCCGAAACACCAACACGCAAACTCCTTGAGGTTTTTTTGAATAAATGCCAAGTACCCTAAAATGAATACCAGGAAGGAATGCCCAAAGGTCACCCGCGATCTGGCCCCGTATCTTCGCATCGATTTTTGATGTAAGGTGGAGCACAACCAACCTTATGCCACGATAATCAGCTCTTCCTTACTTCCTCAGTGGAAGGCAAACGAAGGCAAACGATGGGTTTTTCGAGAAGCTCTTGATCATTTGGTTGCCACATGGATTTTCATCTTTCTGTGTGTGCTTACGAAGCGTTTGGCGTAGTAAATTGGTTATCAACATACCATTCCAGGCTCTGAAGAAAGCGGCACTACCGATTCATCAGCTACTGTTGCATTGTATGTGTTTTATGCAGAAGTAAAAGCATACTGTACAACAGACTCGCGATTGCTGAACAACAAAGTGACGCATTTATGAGCCGATCGTATTTATCGCCGTTGTTATCGAGAACAGCACACTTTGTGGTGGTTTTGGGACTTCGTTTTTTTTTGAATACAGCTAATTTTCCTTCTCTGCAAAGAGTGAAATTTATCACGAAGGGGGTGATGGCCTTATCCCTTGTAGAATTTTGGAACTACAGTGACATTGGTTAAGCAAAAATCTTCGATTTATTGTGATGCGGTTATCTCGTTATGGTACTGTCCGTTCAGAGACTCACGTCCAGCGTTGAGAATGGGGCCTCAGGAATTCAGAACTACCACGAATGGTCTTAGTCGCCATGATAAACTCAGACCGCCGCTCACCATACTCGTTACATTCTAATCCGTGAGTCACAATGCGATGTTCTTCAGACATTCTTCTAAGTTCAATCTTGGCGTTGAAATCTCCAATGATGACCTTGAAGAATGTATGATCTTCTGTGTAGACCTTCCCCAAGTCCATGTAAAACGCTTCGACTTCTTCGTTATCATCACTTGGTGTCGGTAAACGACAAAGGTGCCAGTATTAACTCACAGCTCTTCAACTGTTAACGTCCGATTCGGGTTGTTAATTGTTCGAATGAATCGATGTTCAAGTGCAAATTCGTCTTGAAGAGAACGCCGACGCCGCGGGCTCCTCTGCTGTCGCACGTTTCCAGGAACAATTCTTCTCCGATGTATTAGAAGGCGTTTGATGGGTGCTATCTTCTTGTCCAGGCCAGTCTAATACCATAGTACCTTATCCTTCTTATCTGCATGATCTCGTCCTCTATAGGGAACCCAGGTGCAAGTAAGCTTGCACTGTAGGTATAGATCATCATTTTTGTTTTTTGCGATTTGAGCATCCTAGGATGGCCCTGGGATTTAATCGGCTTCTCCCTGCTTGTGCTACCCAATGGTGCCGTAGCGGATGCTCTTTCGGGGTTAGAGAAATGAGCCCTGTTTTTTAAATGTGTTTGGAGTTGGATACCTAGGTTTAGCTTGCTGAACTCTGAGCGCCGGCTTGGTATACGCACAGAGTCTGCCAGCTTCTCTAAGAGTAGACGGAGAGCTTATTTATTGAAGGTCATTCCTAACGCCACTCTTAACGGCCTCCTTTATACTTTCTAGTCACTTTATTGCAAGGTTTTCGTCGAATTGTGTTGTAGAGTACAATCCCCATAAACAAGAACACACTCACGCACATTTGCATGAACACGTTCACGTGAACACAGAAGGTACGTGCTAAATCGGCGAAGAAGAGACAATTTAAAGTTTTATTTACTGCCTACTCTTTTTAACGGCAGGGTATACATTGTGAAATATAACTTCAATGATGCTGAGATATTTGCAAAACTCCGGACCGCAGGTGTATGCGGTGGGGAACGAACGCGCTATTGTCCTTACCTGGGAGTAGCGCACTTCACCACCACACCATCCGGGTCCTTCAGTGAACATGGAATACAACGTGAAGGTGGAATTAGGCAGAAAGAGGAGAGTAGTACGGGTCGCTTTTGCGCCTTTCGTATCAGTCAACTACTAACTCTCACTTTTTTAACACAGTAGTCCCCCGAGCGCTCTCTGATGGAGCAGAGTCGTGGGCCGATGCTCCAATCACGTCAAGAGTTTAGCTGACTATCCTCAGCGTGTTTGAGTGATGCCTTCTGAAATTTAAAGACATTCACAACGTCTAGCCGGAATTAGCAGCTCAGATCTTTGAAATCTACACCATTTCCGGAATCCAAAACAATATATGTTGACGACAAAGCACAGACATGTCAGTCATAGAATAAGAAGAACAGATGGCTGTTGGACAAAGGGAACTGTGAAGTGGACTTTACTGGAGTGAAGAAAGAACAAAGGTATACAATCATACTGTTGGAGGGCTCTAACGATGGGTAGACGTGCTGATGGCTAACGTCAAACATCTGAATTAGAGGATGGAAACGATTTTAAGAATTCGTAATGGGCATCGTGGACGCCGCCATGCTTGAAGCAGACGACCGTCATGAACGACGATTGCATGTAAAAGAAAAGAATCGAAATTGTCCCGGGGCTCACACAACCACGGAAGACGGGCCATCTAAGTATCTAAGTAAGTAGCATCCACGAATTACTTCAGGCTTTTGCTTTTCGGTTCTGGTGTTGCTCAGCAATTTCTGTCAAATACTGGGCGAATCGATTCAACCTGAAATTCCGAGGCAGCCGTGCTAAACTGTTTCAACGCCTTCAGCGCAGGCACATCTTCGCGTATTGTAATTGCAGAGAGCAAGTAGATCGCAGACAGGTGTAGTGCCAATTTCCCAACACCTCGAAGGGATGAGATCTTGCTGGTACTGAGTAAAGGTCAAACCAGATTTTTGAGAGTACTGAGCAGTCACACACTCAGTTAATCACATTGTGCTCATCGCGCCTCTTTAATGTTAATTATGATTAGTTATGAGAAAACGACTTCGTCAGAGTGAATTCTACGCTCTTTGCACAAATGTTTTCTGTACGGGTTTATTGGGCATGTATGGTCTCTTAAAAATTAAATGCTCTGCTTGAGAAAATATAACTGGCTTTTTTTTAGATCAGAGTTTTCTCACCACGACAGTTCGACCGCCAACAAGACATGGTCGAGAATCAGTTAGCAGTTCAGAAGTAAGTTTTATTGAAAATTTTTCGTGTAAGTCACTTCTTGTTCATGAACAAACTCACCGTGTTATCGTGGGTGCAATTTTCTGAAATTTCTGAATCCGTTTGCATTGAAAAAAGGCTTCCTGGTACCACAAAGAGGTACACGTTATGGCCAGAAAAGACATTTAGAAGTTAGCAGTATTTAGGAGGCTTAGAACTCCTCGATAATTTGTTTTTAAGCAATTTCAAATCACTCTTGGAACTTTAATAATCACGTTTATTCCACACAGAAAATCTCCTAAGTTGAATAAACATGAATCACTTTGATGATGTTAACGCAAGCGTAGTGAAGCCGCTTATCCTCTAGGGTCAGAAAATTAGTAGTTCACTTTTTGCTACCCAACTAGGAGCGCTCTAGACCGGCAATCTCAGAGCTCCAAGAAAAATCGACTCGACCAGCATTCTACGACATTCAAGATGAAATGAAAAATCCTCGAGCGGCAGAGGAAGCCACACTTAAAATCTGGAAGACCCTTGTCGATGATGGATCCGACGAAAGCAATCGAATATAAGAAATGCTGGGATCCGCACAGTAAATGTGAAGACGGGTAGTACAGAATGGAAAAATATACCTATTGAAAAGAATACTTCTGGCACCATTAATCAAAATGAGGTGTGTAAGGCGTAGAGATTGGAGGCGCCTGCAATACAGATGGGATCGATCCACGGCGCCCAAGCTCACCAAGCCTTCCATCCCTCCGGAATCGGCAAATTGGTACCAGACTTGTCTGGGAGGATAGCATCATTGGCACAATACATTGATGGGCCACCTCAAGTCATTTTAAAGGCCAGATAAGCTTTGAATCACCTCGAACGGTGCTTAATGAGGTCGAATGCGCGTGCACAGCGCATCCTTTAGGACTTGATCAACGCCGACAGCTTTATCCTTCTTTTTGTTATTAATCAAAAGCAAAGACCAATTAACAGTTTTTAAAATGACGAACTCACTGAATAAATCTTTACCCACCTTGTTACAGAAATTGAAAATCATTGTTCTATGACCCTCGAGGAATATAATACAGAATTCAGATCGGATTAAACGTTGTATAAATCACCCGCTCCATTCTCAATTAACTACTTAATGAAAGTGACAATAGAGAACTTGGAAAAGTGGAGTATAATCTGGAACCTCCAAATCTTTCTATCCCCGAGTCTGAACTAAGTGGATTGGAGAAGGTAACCTAATGAATTCAGCGATAAGTGGTACAACAGTGTACTACTTCTAAACAACTAAATCTTCTATAATATACGGTTCCACAAATTTCGCTGCAGTCCCCAAAGCCGGTATTTGTGAATTATTTATGACCAACACTTACGAGCCGATTGTAATCGAGACGAGTAGAAATGAAGTAGAGAAGGATGTATAGTGAAAGACGGTGAATGTTAAGGAGATGGGAAATTGGGAGAAATTCATCGGGCATTGCATTAAGAATTGAATTACTAGTCTGCCACAGATGAGATATCATTGTAGTTCCAGTCCTGCTTAATGGTAACAGCACGAGAAGTGGGAAAGGAGTATTGAAGTGAAAAGTGGCACAGAGCTCCAACAATGTGAACTAAACCGTACTCACAAATTACCAGATGGTCGCTCTCGGTGCAGATGTTATTCAACTTTGTTGACTAAAAATTAAAAGGGTGAAGCTCTCGGCATTGATCAGTTCCTGAGAGATGCGCCATACATTAGACTTCATTAAGCATCGTTTGAAGGTGATTGAATGCATATCTGACCTTTGTAAATGACTCATGGTAGCCTACCGATGTCTCGAGTCAGTGCTGTTGTCCTCACAGACAAGACTGGTACCAATTTTCCGACCTCGGAGAGATGGAAGGCCTGGCGAGCCAGAGCGACCGGGATCGATCCCACATGTGTGTTGCAGAGCGCCTCCGACCACTGCGCTACACGCGCCCCTTGTTGTGTTTACTGTAAGCACAGAAGATCTCTAACAAGGATGTGGTGAAAAGCTCATTGAATGACATTTAAGATGGTGGTCTAGTTTGCAGCACATTAGGAATGGGAGTGTATCCACAAACATCGGATTCCCATTTTGTTCGAAGAAAGTGGCAGAATTAGAACGAGAACATGAAGACGATATCTAGAAACTAGCCTAGCGGCAGGCGAAACGAAGGACAAACATAGTGTGGTGGTGAACGCGTTAGTCTCCGGAAAGAAAAGAAGCGCGTTCGTTCTCCATCCAGACACATGTGGTCCGTAGTTTTGTAAATATCTCAGCACCAGTGTGGTTTCTAGATTGTCAAAATCAAAATCAAAGCAACACGATATAAAAGAAAGGCTGCTATGCTTTCCTAAAAGGTTAGCACTAGGAGCAGACCTTATTAGAAATATTAACGTTTGTTAGCGAAAATGGTTGATTGCATGTAGGAATTGCATCTTGCATGTAATAAGAGGTGTAGGATATGCCAACTACAAGTACCTGCAAGCTGTGAATTGTGGTTTCTGAAGCAAATCTTCTTATACATAACGTCTAAAACATCATCAAAAGCTTGGCGTAATAACACATGATGACTCTTTCAGAGACAAGCCATAGTGAAAGATATTGACGGATGCGCACTTCGTGAACACCGGGCCACTCTAAAGAACTCTCGTTAACGATTTATCAACTTATAATAGCAAAATCTGCCTCTAACTGTTAAATTCCAGTATTCAAATATGGATACTTTTGCTCATTCTTCGCCAATAACAAAAATATCTGTCGATAAAACCTCTTCAACAGCAATGCTCTCTCACCGTAAGATAAACCTGTTCCAAAAATAGTTTTCTCTCTAATTTATTAAATATAGAGGGCAGTCTTTCAAAGGATACGCCTAAATTTGCACTTGTGTTGGAGAACCTATCGACTGGATAAAAAGAGTGCAGCAGAAAACCTCTGCATGGCAAAATAAGCTATTGGAAATGATATGCATTGGGAACAAAGCACTTCGTCCACTTCTTATCCCCCACTCATGCCTGCCTTTAGAGCATTACGTGTTAATAAGCTTAGTTCACTCGAACTTCTAACGCTTATCATATGACAAATTGTTAAAATACACCAAGAGCTTCAGGAATCTGTTTGTTATTCTGCTTGCATTATCGTTTCTAACAACGGCATTTCTATGGATCGGATAGAAACAAGTTTCAGGGCGCTCATAGCTCAACTCCTTCAGATTCACGAAAAGAGGATAACGCCGTCTTAACAGGGTCAACTTCAAGAGTTCAAACAACGGAGGACGAATTTCTAGAGAAACTGTACGTTTTTCTAAAGGTTTGAAAAACCTTCTCATAATGTTGAAAAGCTTCTTAATAGCATCTCATTAGCTAATCTCATGACAAAACATCTCCTTAACTAACCTCATGACAAAGCCATTTCCACGGAATACAGCAGTGGAAGCTTTGCCTGAAGCTCTGCTACATTCACCTCCATCGCTTTTTTGTCGTCCTCAATACTAATTCATTTCCAGAATCTCATGTGATTCTAAAAATTTATATTATCAAATGTTTTGAAGAATTTTAAAAGTGAAAACTTACTCGGAAACCCCAAACCTTTTGTTTTAGCCCTCTAAGCTTGTTTTAGCTTGTTCAAGCTTAATGTTCATCCATCTCTTATTAACAACAATAAAAAATAGTTATGCATTAAAACTAGAAGTTTTCGTTCACCACCGGGTCATTGTTCAAGTTTTTCAATTACGGAAAGAATAAGGATCTTAGGAATAAAATCCGACGAAAGTCTTTGGTGAAGATGAATGAAGCGGAGACAAATCAACGAGAAGAAAGCAAAACTGCGATCATTGAAGAAGTTTTGAATGGTGCTAACAACAGCTCACTGACGGTACGTTCAGTAGTTTTTGTTATCGAGAAATATAAATTCTACTGATGAATGAACACTTCTCAGTAGGACAATGACTGAAAACAATAGTATAATCATATATAATGTAAGGTGGAAATTTTGGTAGAACTTCGTTATTTGATTTGACCCTGGACAGCTTCATATCGCTACAGCTGTTCATAGAACTGGGAAGTCCTTAAACATATAAGAATTTCAAGACCAACTTTGACTTAACATTGACGTTAAGCAATAAGAAGTTATCAAATCGGTGTTCTTGACGGGACAATAAACATACGACAAGCATCGTACGAGTTATTGCAGAGACACTTGGCCTGTACAACGATTCGCGGCTTTCTATTGATGCATCAAGGTAGTGTGTCTATTCGTCTAGACAAGTCTATTACAAATTTGTCGACTCAAGAGCGGTAGAGAGCTTGAAGAGGCTAGGGCGCGAGATCGAACCATGGGCCAACTATGGGCACCCAAAGCTACCGCAGTGACAAAATTCGTGCCACAATGGCAAACGTTTCTATGGACTCTAGACTTTTCGGAATAGACAGCAATGAAGTCAGCCAGTGCAAGCTCGTCCTAGTTTTCCTAATCCAGAAAGAGTGGAAGGTAAAATATTGTAACCTAATCAGCACATTTCTTTATGTTGTTCAGCTTGCATGAAGTTGATACAAAATTCAACAATCGGTCAACAACCACCTTTTATAAAACGACAATGCCTAGTGATGCTTCTTCATTAGAACTGTGTCCCAATCTAGAAGATTCGACTCGATGTAATTGCGAAGACCCACATCCCAAGGACTAATGGATGTGGACTGCTTTAGTAAACTGTCGTTATTAGCATGGGTACTAATAGAGGGCGCGTGTGACGCAGTGGTCGGAGACGCCCTGCAACACACGTGGAATCGATCCCCGCTCCCATGGCCCACCAAGTCTTCCGTCTGTCCGGGTTCGGCAAATTGGTACCAAACTTGTCTGGGAGGATAGCAGCACTGGCTCGATACATCGGTAGGCTACCGCGAGTCATTGTAAAGGCCAAATATGCATTCGATCACCTCCTAACGCTGCTTAATGAAGTCGAATGCATGGCGTATCTCTCAGGGATTGATCAACGTGGAAAGCTTTATCCTCTATCCTTTATAGGGACTAGTCATAGCAATTGCCAGCCAAAACAACGTAACAGTTACATTTGAAATGCTGTTGGTCTTGTCGAAATTGTTGAGCTTACACGAGATTGTTCCCGAACGTTTATTCGGCTGACGTCTCGACGTCTAAGTTTTCTTTAAAGTCGATGATCCGAGTCAATATCCACGGTTTTTCGTATTCGTATTCGATGTGGCATGTTCGTCTTCGTTTCGAGTCGGATCTTCCACAGTGGAGCATCTCTCGAAAGAGGCAATCTCACCCGACGACATTTTTTTCTACAGTATGATTCTTGTCGACGTGATTGTTCGGTGCTAACGCCTTGTTTTTTTCGGACAATCTATCCTGCGGAAGTCGGTATCATTATCAGCTTGCTATTATTACTGTTGGTTGTTTCCAATTCATTCAGCGGAAGACAAAAAATTCTTGCAAGCATCAGCTCGCACCAACACTTCATATTGTAGGTTAGACTTCACCCTAGAACTAGCATTAGGCAAGTTCCGCTCTATCGATTGCCAAGTTTAGTCTATAATTTGAATACTTCCATAACTTTGCGAGTAGAGCATGAACACAGTGGATTACGTGGCTTTGGTCAATGAAGACAAAAAACGTCATACTTATAAAGCTACTATAGATCGTTGCAAGTTTAGAATGGAAAGACCTTATCGCCTCCATCGACCTCGGGAACACCAAACACGTATCGAGTCACCTTTGAGCAGGCTGATGAGGCATCTGCGAGAGTTGCAGCGGTGGACCTCGCGACATCCGCCGATAGACAAGCGAAAGAAAAGCAAAGCAGGTTCGTCTCCTACTTTCTATTTTCCGTACTAAACTAGCCAAAACGCATCCAAGATCGCTCCACGTTTAGTACTTCTTGATAAAAGCACATTCAGATCTGAAACGTTGAATTAGAAACATGGAAAGGAGTGCGTAATGCTAGTTTATCTTGTTAACGAAAGACGTATCTAAAAGCGGAAATTTTGTCAAATAACGAATTATGAAGAAACGATAAATGCGTAGGTGTTTATTGGGCGCGAGTAGTGCAGTGGTAGTGTTGCTAATACACACAAGACCCTCGACCAACCTCCAGTCCTCTGTGAGAAACTCCCTTGGATTTCCGTTGCTTAAGAACGCCCGAGCATAGCTATCCCAGAACATTCATAATGAGTGCGAAAATTCCTTAACCAGCAGCCGAACCCACACAAAACAAGAAGACCTTCGCAAATGATTGATGAAAGCGTTGCAGGAAAAGCTGGGATTGGCAAAATGTCCTTGACATTTGGTTATTTAAGATTAAAAAGAACGGCTGAGAGAAAGGCGATACGACGAACCCGATGGTGAACACGTTAGCCTCAGTATAGGATAATAACGGTGAAACGAACGACGGTGTGGTGGTGAACACCTTAGCCACCGGAAAAGGTAATAGCGGGTTCGATCCTTACCGGAAACACCTCCTGTTTGGAGTTTTGCAAATATCTTAACAACACTATGGGTAAAATAGATTAATTAAATCTGTATTCATCCTTTTATGGTTACTAAAAATGCTTAGTTGAGTGAAGTGGGGCAATTTGGTACATCCGCAAAGCTTTCAGAACGACTGACTGCGCGGCGGCTTCGATCTAAGCGATCGGTCGCCGTGAACTTAGTTGTTTTGCAAGTTTATTGCGAAGCAATAATTTATTGTGAAAAAGATACTGTACTCTCTATTGTTGAACCTAGTCCTAATTAAAATAACTTCTTCAAGGCTTAGATTATCATTTCCATGCAAGCATCACAATTGGAGATAATTTTGAAACCGACCCTCATTTAACCTCGGTATTAGAATGATCAACATGTGTTTATAATGTTGAGTTTACATGAGGTTGATAAAAATGTTTATTCGGCTGACGTCTCAATGGTTTTATCCTCATCAGAGCCGATGACCCGAATCAATGGTCTACAGTTGTTCGTGTGTCGTTGATACTGTTATTCGCTGATAATAGTTTGTTTTTAAACGGATAATTCACCCTGCAGCGCCTAGTATTATGAAAGCTACCACTTGGCGAATAGCAAAATAAAAAATGAAAGTAAAAAGTAAGAGTAAAAATAATAAAAAGGTAATAAACTAATAACTAATAGCAGAGCAAACACGATTGGATATAGTTTGATTTCATCCGGTTAGAACTGAAATATGTGAAATCAATAATGAGAGAAGAATGACGTTAGAGGAAGTGCTGAAGAGTTCTCAATGAGAACATGGAAGAGAGCTTTAATAGCTACTCAAGTCTTCAAAGTTTTAATATGTTAGCAGTTCGCTCGATTCCGTGCTAGCATATCAGCTCTAGTGTTTCTAGGAACAGACACAGGTCTGACCTCCGAACTCTCGGTGTTTATAGTGCCAACGAGAAGATGTTGAATGAGCCGATCGCATTCCGATGTTATTGAGAACGGCATCCTCCCAACAGCCGACTAAAGACAATGACAAACTCAGATAGCCACTCACCCTGTTTGTTCCATTCTAATCCGTGGGTTCCAATGTGACGTTCTTCAGACGTTCTTCTTGGACCAGTGTTGGCGCTGAAATCTCCAATAATGACTTTGAAGAATGTGTGATTTTCTCTGTAGAAGTTCTCCAAATCCATATATAACCCTTCGACTTCTTCATCGTCGTACTTTGATATAGACGCGTAAACGACAAAGATTCTCAAAGCCGGTAGTGATCCACATCTGTTCAATCGTAAACGCATCTGATTCGGGTTGTTAATTGTTCGAATGAATCGATGTTTATGGCTAAACTCGTGTTGAGGAGAACGCCGACACCGCCGACACCGCCGACTCCTCTATTGCCACGTGCTCCAACGAACAGTTCTTCTCCGCTATCATAGACGGCGTTGAATGAGTGGCGTCCTCTCGTCTCGACCAGTGCAGTGATGTCGTATTTTTTCCTTCTTGCCTGCATGATCAAGCCTTCTATCGAGGGCTCAGATGCAAGGCCGCACGTATTATAGGCACAGATCGTCACCTTAGTCCTTTGCGATTTAAACAGCTTGGAATGGCTGTGAGATTTTAGCAGGCTTTCCGTACTCGTCCTACCCAACGCAACCGAATCGGCGCGCTCTCGAGTCCAGGAGAATGAGACGCTTTCATTTTACTGTGTTTAGTTTCCTGATACCCACGTATAGCTTGTTGAGTTCTGAACACGGGGCCAGGTATACTCACGGGTAGCTCGCCAGGCTCTCCCAGAGTGGACGTGGAGCTTATTTGTTAGAGACGGCTCCCAACCGCCTTCCATATACTTCCCTGTGGCTTGATTGCAGACTTTTGGCCAAACTGACTGGTAGAATGCAATACGCATAAACGAGACACATCCGGGCACGCATGCATGAGTACGCCCCGTAAATGTAGAAAGTATGTGCCGACTCGGCCGGCGCAGCAGAAAGAGGGAGTCGTTCCCCTTTATCCATCTGCGTCTCAGGGAAGCATATTGTCGCTTCTGGTCCGCAACCATCCTCGCAACCGCCACCTTGGGACACTCCACGTAACCTAACGACTAACTGGCTCCAGATCCCTAATATGAGTGTGATCTGTGGCCTGTTCAGTGCTTGGACATTAATGGGGCTCCACAGCACTTCCCAAAAATTAGAGATAGATTTCCAGACATAATCGTGCCCGCCATTTGCGATCGGAACAAGATTAGCTGTTTGGCGAAAAGCATTCACAAATTATGGTAGAGGTTTCTGCTAATAGTAACTAGCTACAGATCGAATCTCTAATATTGTTTGTCTCTAGAAATTTAGTCTGGGCAACCACAACAGAAACCTTTGCCTTAAGCACCAAAAATTCCTCCATATAGAATAGAAAGTAATGTTAGAGAAAGAATCTGGAAGAATCACTGGTTCATTGCTTAATGTAATCTACAGCAGAGCGTGTAGTGAAGTGGTTAGATGCTCACCGCAATACATATGGGATCGAACCTGCTTTCCAGACTCAACAAGCTCTTTGTCCCTTCAGAGAGGCAAATTATTACCAGACGTGCCTAGAAGATGGCAGCATTGACTCGATACATCGGTAGACCACCGTGAGTCATTGTTTAGGCTGGATATGCATTCAGTCAATCCTCTAACTAAAATAAATAAAGTCGAATTTATGGCGCATTCCTCAGGGATTGATCAACGCCGAGGGCTCTATCCTTTATTTTTATTTATGGTTTGCATAGAAAACGGAGCTATCAGCACCAGTATTTCAGTGCACCATGTGAGCAGTCGTTATTTTCTCCAACTTTTCAAAACGGCAAAAGTACGCATGACAAATGGCTCGAAAGAAAATCAGAGGAAAATCGAAGGCGAAGAGAAAAAATGAGGAGAGAAGCTGCTAAAAGGGAAGAGGTAATCGTCAGTGTTATCTTATTAGGTTTATCTGTTTTCTTAGTGAACGTGAATACAGCATTGTGCACTGCGAAGCATTTGTCGACCATTTTGTCCTCGTTCGGGCTACACTACTGTTATCTAGTTGTTAACAACATATTTTTTATACGACCCGTTATCACGGCTACTGTGCGGATTCCAGCACTTCTTACATTCGATTCGTTTGGTTGCATCCACTGTCTACAAAGATCTTCCAGCTTTAACGTGTGGCTTCGGTTGTTGGTTGAGGATTTTCATTTCGCTTTGAACGTCGTAGAATGCTGATCGAGCAATTCTCCCTGGAGTCCTGAGATAGCTGGGCTGGAGCGTTCCCATTTGGATTGCAGAGAGTGATTTTTTCTCAGACAAGTCCTGTACAGATTTTTCGACCCCAAAAGGATGACAGACTAGGTTGGCCTGGAACGGAATCGAACTAGCACCGTGCTCGACGGACATCGCTACCACTGTGCTATCCGCCCCCTGTTAACAACGTAAATCCGATTATAGTGGGTTCGGCTGGTTCAGGAGCAGTCCTGCTCTTCAAGAGTGTCGTTTAATGCTGGTCAGTGGGTTACCATGTTGCTGCCAGATCGCTATAAAATGTCGCCAAGCTCCTTTTGGAGATCGGTTTGCTAGCTCGCGAGAAGGATTTGCCAACGAATTGGAGAACCACCTCACAGGCTCTTCTTGAAGATTCACTAAAAATTCCTGCAGAACCAGTTGTCTTGGATTTGGCAAACCTCTTGCTTTTCTACTTCACTATGTCCTTCCTGTTAAGCCTACCTTCACGCTCATAACGTTTTGACAAAACTTTGAAGAAATTGGGAAAATTAAAATTTTGAGTGTCTCTAGACTAATAGCAGGTGCACCACGATAATAAACATTCTATAAGATGGTAAACTTTCCACCTATTTTAGATTGCAGAAAATTTAGGAGGAAAAAGAAAGAAGAGAAGAAGCAAAAAAGTTATTCGAGAGATGGAAACGTGACCGAGACGAAAAAGATCGTGAAGAGCGAAGACGAAAACGAGAGAAGGAAAAAGAAGAACGTGCAAAAAAGGAGGAATTGGAAAAAGCAAAAAGGATTGAAGCTGGCAAAGTAATTAACTTGAATCACATATTGCATATCCTTTGTTTCCCTCTTTTCCATTCTAGTCTATTTCAAAATTATTTAAGGATTTCTAACACATTAGTAAAAGTGTCCATTAAGCTAAAAAGTTTTCAGTCATTTGAGGCATGGAAGAGATCACATTTAAAGCCACGTCTTAAGCAGTCGGATGAAGCTGAGAAAAAAATGCAAAAAGAGGAAACCAGAAAGGAAGCTGAGGAAGCTTTTACTGCTTGGTAAAAATTTTCTCATCGATGTTCGTTCACAAAAACACATTAATAATTGAACCGATAACTAGATAACAATGGAGAGGATAGTCTCTTTATGATTCACATCAACTTTCCTATTACCAGCTTCACTTCGACATTATTTATTTGTTGCCTACTACCTTCTTTTTAATGACGGGGCCTGATGTGAAATACACCCACCATGATGCTGAGATATAAGCAAAGCTGGGAAGCCTAGGTGCGCTTCCAACCCATAAGTGGGGAGCGGTTCGCAGCTAAGGGGCTATCCACTACAACAACCGACCTGAGGTTCCGAGTTTTGCTCATATCTCAGCGTCACTGTTGTTGTGTTCCACATCTTGTCCTGTCATGAAAAAATGATGAGCAGTAAATAATTGTTAGAGATTATTTTCGACATTTACATCGCAACGCTAAATTACCCTTTACATTTTGTTCTATCAATTTTTTGTTGCCTTTTTCTTTCCCTGTACTAAATTTCGACATCGAAATATTTTCCGAAGTTTTGTGCGCGGTGACAGTTTTTGGCAACTGGGACGGAATTCTGATGCACCTTCTTTACAATTATTCTTCGATTTCTTCTCGAAAAGGGGACGCGTGTGGCAGTGGTCGGAGGCGCTCTGCAACGCTCGTGTGGAATCGATCCCCGCCCCCATAGTCCACCATGCCTTCCATCCTTTCTGGGTCGGCTGGTTGGATAGCAACACTGGCTCGATACATCGGTAGACTACCGCGAGTCATTGCAAGAGCCAGACATGCATTCTATCAGCTCCAAACAATGTTTAATGAAGCAGAACGCGTGGTGCATCTCTCAGGCATTGATCAACGCCGAGAGTTTTATCCTTTATCGTTTATCAGGCATTTTTAATTAATGAGCCTGAGCTTTTCACTCCTATTCCCCTATCAAACGACCCCATTATCCACTGAAATGTAGCGATAGTGGTGATCAACTTTATAGAAACAGTACATTTTTGTTGCACCCTTCCAAATGAAAATGGTAAACTTGTGATGAAAGAACGGTGTCGTATGAACGGTGGTACGACATCACCCAGCAGGAGTTCTTGTATAAACCATGAATATTCCTTCCTTGACGATTGTTCACATCACTGGATTTCTTTCATGTCATCAGATGTATTTTCGTAATCGATAATGGTGTTAGAATGAGATAGGTGGTCTCCGACGGAATTCCGTTAGCCTATCTGCTTTGAATGGAGTCTACTCTTTTGCGCTGTTTATTGTGGCCGATATAACAAATCGCTGTCGAAGTCTTTGATCTTTGTAACAGAACGATCGTTACAGTAACTTTATTGACTAAATAAGCATTAAGAACCTCATTCTATGCTGGGCATCCAACTAAGCTTCTCTTAAGATGGTGAAAATTTTTGTCATATGTTTCTCAGTTGGGCTTACCGATGTAGATGGTCAATTTCTCAGCTTGAGGGGCGAAGACTGATAGAGTAACTCTCCACTGTACATTGCAGTTCGACTTCATTTTTCCACAATAAGGCGGTATACATGCAGGCACACATAAGCAGACGAAGACGATACTAATCGGTTGTCAGCGACATGAGTCATATATGACTCATTGAAGGACTAGTCTCATTGTACATTTAAACTTTATACAATCCTATCTCAGCTCTATAACCTTTTGGGGAGCATGATACATTTTCCTGCTTTTTCAGTTAAAATAGAAAGCATATACTGGAACGATTTAGAAAACAGGATTTCGCATGTTATAACGCTGTGTTGTCCACAGTGGGTCGTTAATATTCTCTCCAATCAGGTTGCGTTTGAAAATCTAAAAGTTCAAGGAGGTTTTCAGTTTTCTAAAAATTTGAGTTTTAAACAAAGTTAGAAATAAAAAATGTTCTGGGAAAAATGTCTACCCTTCTTCAATCATTCACGTGTTTTCCGCGTGAAAATAACACTGGTTGTCCAGAAATCCGGGGCCAACGAAAAATTAAGCTTCATCGTTAACTTGTTAGGAAAGCCGTGCTATGTGAAAAAACGGAGTTGTTTTATTTATGTAGATAAGAGAGATTTTCATTATGACCGTGTAGTCGAAGTGCTACGAGTAGGTTTTTAAAAGAATTCGTGTTTAGATCCTTTTTATCGGAAAGTGGCCTCAAAACTGCAGAGCTAAAATTCGCTGTTCTCTTGATAAGCGAAGTTGCTGCTATACGCTTTATTCACAAAAGCTGACTTTTCGCCGGATATCCCCTTTTTCAGAGCCTAGAAGGGTCATGTTGACTGCAGTCAAGTTTGTGTGAATAAAGAGTATAGTAACAACCACGGGACTTGGGTGGTAGTTTGGAAAACCAACCTTCATCAAACCTTCGCATTAATAATTAATCCTTTTAAATCCTATGAACGGTTCTCGTTGAGCTGACGCGAGGTTGTTGGCACGTGAACTCGAGTTTTTTCGGCTGACGTTACATCGAATTCGCCCTACTCAAAGCCCTTTTTTCTCTCAGAGGATAAGACTACCTCTTGTTCAGCGTATTTGAAATATAAACGGATGGCCCTATTTTTTACAAGAAAAAACTGTTCGAAAGAAAACGAAAATGCCGAAAGGTTGACCGTCACGTTTCGAAACACGTGGTAAAAGCCGCTCAAACAGGAACAGATCATACGATTTAAACAAATCAATTAAAGTGTTTTATTTTAACGATATATTTCTGTTAAATGCTGGCCTCCGAGTATTAATTTTAGGAAAAACAAAAAGGAGGAGATCGAACGCAATCGGAGACGTGAAATCGAACGAAAAGAAGATGAGGAAAGAAAACGGCGAAAAGAAGAGAGCGAATATAAGGAGTTGTTAGCACAACAAACCTATGAAACGTGGTTAGAATTAAAGGTGTCGTTCATTATTGTAATATTTTTCTTATCTTTACATAACCCAGCCCACACATTGTGCAGATTCCAGCGCTGTTTTTATCCAATTCCTATCTAAAGATCCGTCGACCATAAAGGTTTTCGAATTTTCTTGCCGATTCGGCTGCTGCTTGAGGATGTTAGGTCCACACTGTAAATTTCTTGGCATGGTCTTTAAGAAAGTTCTCTCTTAAGTGCTTAATAAGCCGTGTCAGAAAATTCCTAGATCTTTGCAACATGCAATTTTCACCGTTTGTGAATCGGTAAGAGTTAAGAGGACTGAGTGAGGGAGGGGGTTATTTCAGCAGACTCGAAGTCGAATCAAGCCGCTGTTTATGTTGAAGCACTGCATCTTTTCAGAATCCCAGACTTTGGGTGGTAAGTAGTCTAACTCCCAATAACAAAGGAACACAATGACTAGCCTTCGTGAACTCTCGTTACCACATTCACTGCCTCACAAATATACCGACTCGGAAGTCACCGATTCGCCAGCACTATTTAGCTTGCAACGATTTTTTGGAAAAAAATTAGCGTTTAAGGAGAATGAACGGATTTTATCTCGAAGTATGCGTTCGCTAAAGCTCACTGACATCACTCCCTTACCTTGGCTTCCACCAAGTAACACGTGCCCAAGGCGATTTACGCCGTCATTTACTAAGAGGTTTGTCAGAGTTCTTCTGTAATTGCTTAGCTTTTTAGTGTGATTCTACAAAATCAATAACGTGCTAACTCTGTAAGGTCTTTTTACATGTCTTTAGATCCTGCCTTGTACTTTTTAACTGATCGATTGAGGATGGTAAAGAAATGCTTAGGCTTTAACATTACCTAGTAGCTTTCTGAACTTATCCAAATAGGTTTCAATACAGTATTTCCTTATTCTTCTTTTAGATTGACTAATCCGTGCCAGTTCGTCAGCTAAGGTTACATTGAATTCTTCAAATGCTCTGTTTACCAGAATTTTCGAAGAAATTCCCAAATTCGAGAAGATTTCAATGTTTTAGCGGTGCAATCATTGAAAAAAAGTTGTTAAGGAAACTTTAAAAACTTGTAGGAAAAAGGCTTCGCACGAGGTGATATGACTGCTAAAATTTGTGGATCACCTTAAACTCACACTAGCAAAACATATTTCCTCTATTAGCGTCTATAGACCTGGACACGATAAGCTTTCCATTCTTCTTGAATCTGAACCTGTTTGTTTAGGAGACGAACGCTCGATCGTCGCCCACGTGTTACTTCTGCTTATTATAGATGGACAAACAAGGTTAATTAATCAAAGAACAGAATTACTTCTAATTTCCCACATAGTGTTATATCATGTATTGGGGATACTAATAAATTATTCCTGAGTATTTCATGAACCGACAAAATATAATATAATATGGGCATGTGGGCTGAACTTATAGAATTACTATAGGATAAAAAGGATAAATAAAGGATAGAGCTCTCGACGTTGATCAATCCTTCAGTGATGCTCCATGCATTCAACTCCATTAAGTGTTGTTGGAGGAGACTGAATGCAAATCTGGCCTTTACAATGACTCGCGGTGGCCTGCCGATGTATCGAGCCAGTGCTGCTATCCTCGCACACAAGTGTGGTACCAATTTGCCGACTCCGGAGCGATGGAAGGCTTGGTGGGTCATGGGTGCGGGGATCAATTCCACGTGTGTGTTGCAGGACGCCTCCAACCACTGCGCCACATACGCCCTATGTGGACTGGACTTATAAGATTGCAGTGGGAAAATTTCGCACCCAGATTTCTATTGGTGAGATGCTATAAATGCCTAGACTCGAGTTGAACAATGGAATGGTTTCTTTGTATTTATGTATGTATGTATTATTCTAAAATAAAATCTGGTCAGTCGATTTTTCTTCTAGGCAGCGTAAACTAAGCCTTTCTGAAACTTTGCGCATATATATGACTTGACGCTTTACCGTAAAACGGCTGCATTTGTAAATATCGAATTGCGATGAACAGCAAAGAGCTGATTACACCGACATGGAGTGCCCCGATGCCTCCATGAGGATTTCTTTCAAATGTATACCGGGAATTACCAGCGTAGATGGAAAATTTATCATCTCAGTAGGAACCTAATCAGGAGCTGAAAAACAAGTATGGCCACCCAGTGTACCTTTGAGTTCACTTCTATTATATCAAGGGTGTGATTGAATTAGTAAGAAGTAACGGTGTTTCGGGCTCCGAGAAAGCATTGAGATCTATTACAAACAGCATGCCTGCTGTCACCTGTATCACCTGCAGTCCCGTTGATCGTCGAGTGACTCGAGCGGGCGCCAGTAAATCTTCCATTTTTCTCTGCCGCGTGCAAGAGTAGCGCTGTGGATTTTGCTCGCTCTAAGGACTCGTCGAGCATCATCTCTTTTTTTTAGGCTTTTCATGAAGAACTCTGACCATCAGGTCGGTGGTTTTCCTGCAGTACGTTTGACATCCTGTGGAATCCAGTCACTAACGGGTCTTGCCCATCGGTTGTCACTCATGCGCATTACGTGTCCGGCCCACCTTTTCTTCGACTGTTTGGCGTACAAAACGGAGTCTTTGATTTTTGATCGTTGACGCAGATCGGAGCTTCGGATCCCATCCGTTACTTGTGTGGAACGGTATACTCCAAGCATCGTCCTTTCGACTGCGCATTCGATAGCGGTGAGTGATCCTTCATCCAGTTTACGCAGCGACCAGGTTTCTGACGCATACGTTAGGGCAGGAAGTACCGTTGAATCAGAAAGGTGGGCACGGAGTCGGGTGTTCCTTGTTCTCTTGCTGCATACTCGATGCTCTTAAAAGCTCCCCAAGCCACTCGTTTTCTTCTGCTCAGCTCTGGAGCTAGGTTGTTCATCGTATTGATTTTCCGACCTGGATAGATATAACTGGAGTATTCTGAGAAATTCGTTCCGTTGAGCGTGAATGGGGCATGCGAAACCAATCCGTTCTCCGTGGACATCGTTTTTGCAAGATTTAGTCGAAAACCAATCTTTCCACAGGCTTTATCAAAGTCGGCAAGCAAACGCTCCGCTTGGCTAATGTTTGGTGTTATAAGGACGATGTCATCAGCAAAGCGAAGATGGTGTAACTGCCGACCGTCGGTTTTCACTCCCATATTATCCCATTGCAATGTTCGTATGACGTTCTGGAGGATGGAGATAAATCATTTTAGCGAGATGGTATCGCCTTGGCTAACTCCTCTTTTGACGTCAATGTTAATATTGTCGTAGAATGGTGATATCTTGGTTGTGACATTTTTGTACAGCTCACGAAAAACCTTTATGTACTGAGTAGGGACTCCTTGACTATCAAGGGCTTCCAAGACCGCTTTTATCTCAACTGAATCAAAGGCCTTCAATAAATCGATGAAAGTAAGACATAGCGGTCTTTTGTACTCTCGCGATACTTCAATGAGCCGTGCTACCTTGTTGATGTGGTCTATCGTACTAAATCCTCTTCAAAACCCTGCTTGCTCACACGACTGTCCTTCGTCAAGTGTTCTGTTAATCTTGTTTAGGATGACTCGAGTAGAAAGTTTGTAGACGAAAGACAGTAAACAGATTGGGCGGTAGTTTCCGATATCGTGTAGGTCATCCTTCTTGAACAATAACACTGTCTTGCTGGTCTTCCACTGAGAAGGAATCTTGCATTCAGACAGGTAACGTGTAAAGAGCCGAGCCAGTATATTTACTAGGACTGGCGGAAGGTTCTTCAGGTGTTCTGGTCTTATCCTGTCCGGACCTGGTGTTCGATTTTTCTCCGACGAAATCCCGTGTCGGATTTCGGAAGGGAGAACCGGTGTTACAACATGTCCATACTCCTTTATTTGATATGACGGGAGGTGGCCGTGGTTACCGAAGAGATCGGAGTAGTATTCGTAAATGATTTTCTCCATTGCCTTTCTGGACGCTATAACTGTTCCGTCTGGGCGTTGGAGTGCAATCATCTTAGTCTTGTAATTGGCAAAACTTCGGAGGGCTTTCTGAATGCTTTTCCCATCCTCTGAATTTTCGACCACTGCTGCTGCTCATCTCCAAGATCATGGTTTAACGCCTGCCTACATCGATTTCCAAGTCCAGACGTTAGTTCGCGGTTGCCTGCAGCTCGTGTGATTCCGCGCTGGCGTATCTGCTCGAGTGTTTCTGGAGACAAACTTCTCTTGGTGACTTTTGAACTTTCAGCTTTCATAGCGCTAACTTGGAGATATTGAATGAGCCGATCGTATTCTTGATCAATGTTATCGACAGCGGCTTCGTCCCAACAGCCGACTAATGAATTGAGTAAGTCCCAGTTTCCGGTGGTTCTGGGACTTCGGTTTTGGATTTTAGCGGCATTTTCTCCTTTCCGCGAAAAATAGAATCTTGCACAAGGGAGAGGATGGTCTGATGTGTGTACAATCTGTACAATTACGATTTTGTACAATTACGTGTACAATTTTAGGACAATAGCGACATCGACAAAACCTTCTATTTACTATAATGTGGTCTATTTCGCTATGGTACTCTCCATTGGCAGACTCGTACGCCCAGCGTTGAGGGTGGGACTTCTGGAATTGCGAGTTGCCATGGATTATCTTCATCGCCATGATAAACTCAGATAGCTCCTTACCCTGCTCGTTTCATTTTAATTCGTGGGTTCCAATGTGACGTTCTTCAGACGCTCTTCTTGGTCCAGTCTTGGCGTTGAAATCTCCAATGATGACCTTAAAGAATGTGTGGTCTTCTCTGTAGAACTTCTCCAAATCCATATAGACCGCTTCGACTTCTTCTTCGTCAGAGTTTGATGTTGGCGCGTAAACGACGAAGATTGCCAAAGCCAAGCCGGTATTAATCCACGTTTTTTTAATCGTAAACGTCCGATTCCGGTTGTAAGCTGTTCGAATGAATCGATATTCATGGACAAACTCCTGTTGACGAAAAGCCCGACGCCGCCAACTCCTCTATTGTCGCATGGTCCGAGGAACAGTTCTTCTCCGGTGTCATGGACGACGTTGAAAGACTGGCGTCTTCTCGTCTCGATCAGGCCGATGACGTCGTTCCTTATCCTTCTTGCTTGCATGAACAAGTCTTCTATCGAAAACTCGGATGCAAGTGTACGTGCATTGTTGGTACAGAACGTCACCATAGTTCTTTGAAATATGCAGCTTCCATTGGTCCTGTGGTTTTGGCAACCTCTCCGTCCTTCCCAACGCTGCGAAATTGGGAGCTCTTTCGGGGTCAAGAGAATAAGGTTCATTTTTTTTACTGTGTTTAGCATTTTTGACACCTACGTATAGCTTGCCGGGCTCTGAACGTGCGGACTGGGTATATTCACGGGCAGGCTTTTAGCCGAATTGGCTCGTAGAATACAATCCGCATAAGCAAGAACGCACCCACACACGCATGCATGAATAGGCCTAGTAAATACGGAAAGTATGTGCCAAATCAGCGCAACAAAAGCAGGGTGTCCATCCCATGGATCCACCTGCGTCTCAGGAAAGCAGGGGTCCCTTTGGTCCGCGATCAACCCCCTATCCGCCACCTGGAGACGCCCCACGTTGCCTCGCCACTAACCGGCTTCAGATCACTCATGTGAAGGAGGTCCGTGGAATTTTCGAGGTGATAAGTTCAATGACGCCTAATAAAATAAATTAAAGTGATGTAATGAAGATTTGAGAAGGAGCGTAATTAGAGTGTTGTTGGCAGACGTGTGGTTTCGCATGTTGCCTTGATAAGATGGCAAGGCTTTTCTTAGTGATGAGTACATTCATTAAAAAATTGCGGTCTTCTTCCTTTCTAGAAAGTTTTTTCTCTCGTTGTCTAGTGCGAAAATGATGCTGTTGTGAAAATGAAGAGGCAGCGCAAGCGAATACTGAAGACGGTTTACAGGAAAGAATCGAAAGAAGACTCCTAGCGATTTCCACAAGAGGCAACTTCATTTCTTTTCAGCAGCGGGAACTCTTTACGAAAGGATGTTCAAATTCAGCGAAAGCATTCCTCATCTTTTAATTTTCACTGGAAAGCCAGTAGGAAAAAGTAAGCCGAACAAAAATGGAATTGAAACTGTAGAGTCCAGTAATTTGGGCACGCATCAAAAGAACTAAAAACGAAGTAGTAAAATGTCAGTGAAGGACTACCCTGATAACACTACTGAATTTCAATACCAACACGTAGCTCCAGGCCTTAGGCGCCCAAACGGGACGCCGAGAGTGTAAACCTGTTGCGTGACATCACGAATAAGTTCGATTTATTGTATAAAAGCATAAAGAAGAAAGCCTTGCTAATGTAGACAGGGAGAAATGTGTGATTAAAATCACTTGCGAAATAAGTAATACTTAAGAAAATACTAAGGAAAACCGTCTTCACGTATCATATGTATCATCCACTTTTCCCAGTCAGCTTGTTCACTCGCACTTGACATCCACAAAGCTGGTTGGGGTTGTTGGTTGCTCGGCTGCAGTTTCAGGACCTGAAACTTAACTCCAACTTTGAATACAGTTGCTTTACACGTGTAACGTATACGGTGACTCATCTTTTTTCTGCTCTTGGCTGCCAGTTACAGTTCGGTATGGCACTACTACGGCCATCTTGTGAATGAAACAGATCTTCACATTGTGACGATGCTAATCTGGTCAAATTCAAAAGTGTGGAAGGATAACGAAGTCGAGCAGACTTAATCAACTGCTTACGAAATGTGATCAATCAGTAGAGGTTGTGCCACCTATTCCGTATTTTTAGCGACGATTGTTTTCCTTTTTTAAAATGAAATATCCGTGGAAGGCATAACCCGAAGGAGTAGTCCCGCAGGATGGACTTTTTCCCTTCCTGGTATCGTGACCAAAAATTTCCGATTCTTCTGTCGTTTTCTTACGTCCTTCTTATTGCTGCATTGAAATGGCCCGTAACAATTTTATAAAAGACTTACTCATTGTGAATGAATTTTTCGAGATTTTCAATAAACCTACCAAGTTCCGCATCATCTGCAGCTAACCTCGGTTAGCAGCAGTTAATAATATCGATCTTCTGCTCACAAGGAAGTGCGAGAGGGTAACAAAGCAAAGGCGGTATTTCGTGACAATAAACAAGTCTAGTTTTTTTAATCTTTCAGCGATGAAACTCTCTAACTCATGGAGACATCGAATCTTCTTGAATAGAGAACCGCTCCAAACATGTTCTTGATGAACTATGTTCTTCTTTGATATTCAACCGTGTTCTCATCTTGAATACATAGATAGACGCTTTAGGGCGTTCTCAGATTTCTACCTGATCCAGTCACCGGTTTCTATCCATGAATGAGGACTGCCACAACGATCGCCGTATACCCACTATCAGATACAGAGCTACATCCATCCGTTGTAAAATCGAAGCTACCGCCACTTGAGGAAAACTCTGCTTCCTCATGATTCTCAAGAGATAGAACTCCTCGGCGGAAAAAACGGAAAAGAACCACACCATTTGAATGCCACAAATTCATAACACTAAGACGAAATCTGCAATACGACATCTCAGTAATAGAACTGTAGAGGTAGTAATTTAACGTATTATTTACTGCCTATTCTTTTTAACGGCAGGGTATACATTGTGAAATGTAACTTCAATGATGCTGAGATATTTGCAAAACTCCGGACCGCAGGTGTATCCAGTGGGGAACGAACACGCGCTGTTGTCCTTTCCGGGGAGTAACGCGTTCACCACCACACCATGCTGGTCCTTCGTGATCGATAGAAATAGCTGAAAGACAGGCGAAACGAAGGACCCGCATGGTGTGGTGGTGAACGCGTTACTCCTCGGAAAGGACAATAGCGCGTTCGTTCCCCACCATAGACACCTGTGGTCCAGAGTTTTGCAAATATCTCAGCAACGTTGTGGTTGTATTTCGCTTAGTAACCTGCCATGAAAATTATAGAAGGCAGAAAACAAAACCTTAGACATTATCTGAGCATCATTGAAGTTATATTTCACAATGTATACCCTGCCGTTAAAAAGAATAGGCGGTAAATAATGCGTTAAATTGTGATTATAACTGCGGCCTAAGCTTAACTGGGCTCGTTGCCGATTTGGGCCCCCAGATCAATCCCGTTGACGGGTGTTTGCTGATGGCAAAAGATCGATAGAACTAGCCGAGAGACAGGCAAAACGAAGGGCAAGGATGGTGTGGTGGTGAACTGCGCTGCTCCTCGGTAAGGACAACAGCGCGTGTTCGTTCCCCACCGCATATACCTGCGGTCCGGTGTTTTGAAAATATCTCAGCATCATTGAAGTTATATTTCACAATGTAGAAGTAGTATTAAATACTTGATTGAAATTTCTTATGCACTGGAACACCCCAACGTTGAGGTTGGAATTTTTAACCTTTTAACCAATGTTTATAAGTCGGACGAGAATGAAGAGAATGTTCTCCACGATGTGTTTCCTTATGTTTCCTATGATAAGTGCGTATTGTTCTTGTATAGTTATTGTATTGCATTTATTTCGATTTCCTAAATTATAAAATTAACTATCGGCAGAAGTTCTCCTTTATCGCAATGTATCGATTTAGTAAAATACTTGCAATTTGCCATCTTCCACTGGAATGGCAACACTTGAAAAATCTCTATGGTAATTCCGTAATCTTTCCTTCTTGATTATTACACTTTATATGGAATTCTTCCACCTCAGCGAGGTGTAGCGTCGAAATTACCGTATGCGCCACCTCAACCGATACCGTATATATACGCCACGGATCTTCCTCATATGAGGGATTTCGAGCCGGTTAGTCGCGAGGCTACGTGGCGTGTCTCCAGGTGGCGGATAGGGGTTAATCGCGAACCAAAAGCGACCTTTGCTTCCCTGAGGCGTAAATGGATCCAGGGGATGGACTCCCTGCTTTTGTTGCGCTGATTTGGCACATACTTTCTGTATTTACTAGGCGTATTCGTGCATGCGTGTGTGGGTGCGTTCTTGCTTATGCGGATCGTATTCTACGAGTCAATTCGGCCAAATGCCTGCAAACAAGTGATTGGGAAGTATATGGAAGGCGGTTAGGAGTCGCCTGCAACAAATAAGCTCCATGTCCACTCTGGGAGAGCCTGGCAAATTACTCGTGAGTGTATCCAGCCCCCACGTTCAGAGCCCAGCAAGCTATACGTGGGTACCAAAAATGCTAAACACATTTTAAAAAAAAGCGGGCCTCATTCCCCCAACCTCGAAATAGCCTCCAATTTGGCAGCGTTGGGTAGGACGAGCACGGAGAGGCTGCCAAAATCTCAAGACCAATGGAAGCTGCCTGGATTCCAAAGAACTATGGTGACGATCTGTACCTGCAATGCACGTACACTTGCATTCGAGTCCTCGATAGAAACTTGCTCATGCAAGCCAGAAGGATAAGGCACGACGTCATCGGCCTGGTCGAGACGAGAAGACGCCAGCCTTTCAACGCCGTCTATGACACTGATAAAGAACTGTCTCTCAGAACATGCGACCATAGAGGAGTCGGAGGCGTTGGCGTTCCCATCAACGCAAGTTTGTCAATGAACATTTCTTCATTCGAACAACTAACAACTCGAATCGGAATTTTACGATTGATTAGATATGAATCTATACCGGCTTTGACAGTTTTCGTCGTCTCTGCACTAATTTCAAGCCATGAAGGATACAATATCGGAGCATTCTATGTAGATTTGGAAAAATTCTACAGTGAAGGCCAAGCATTCCTTAAGGTATTGGGAATTTTAACGCTAAGAATGAACCCAGAACAGAGTCTGAAGGACGTCGTGACATTGGGACCCACAGGTTTGAATGAAAAGAGCACGGTGAGCGGGTGAGCGGTTTTCTGAGTTTATCATGACGACCAAGACCATTAATGGTGACTCTCAATTCCAGAAACTCCGCTCTAAACACTGAACATGAGAGATTACCATTTTAGAGTGTTATAACGAAATAGACCACATCATAATAAATCGGAGGTTTTGCTTAACCGAGGTCTTTGTTGTCTCAAAATTCTAAGCAGTAGCAGACCATCGCCTCATTCGCGGAAGTGTTCAATTTTCGCGGAAAGGAGGCAAGCCGCTAAAATAAGAAGGCGAAGTCCTAAAACCGTCATAAACAGGAACACATTCAGGTCATTGTCTGTTCAGATGTCTTTCTCGATCACATCAACGAGGAATACAATCGGTTTGTTTAATAACTTTGTGTTAGCGCTATGACAGCTGAAAGTTCTAAAGTCACAAAGAGACGTATGTCCCCAAAAACACTCGAACTGATGAGCCAGCGTTGAATCGCACGAGTATAGGCAGCGGCCAACTCATGTATACTAAATAGAGAAATGCAGTATTTAAGGTCGAAGGTACAGAAGGTAAGAAAAGCACTCGAAAAACCTACCGAAACATCACCGATTACAAAATCAAGATAACTGTATATACGCTCCGGTATCTAGGCGGAACAGTTACAAGAATTACTTGATCAATACCGAGGTTTACAGAAAGTCGGTCGTGGAACAGTTACACTTCCAAGAAGGCGATGGAGAAAACCAATTCAGATTGCCACTCAGATCTCTTTAATAGCCGCCTCTTCCTGTCTTCATATGACATAAAGCAAGGTGGATATCTCCTCTCTCCGGTTCTCCCTTTCGAAATCCGGCAGGCTATTTTGTCTTTGATGAATCGAACAACGCGAAGTTCAGAGAGAATAAGATCTGAACATCTGACGAACCATCCGCAAGTCCTCATAAGCACACTGGATCGGCTCTTAACAGGTTAGCTGTTGAAATGCGGAGTTCATGTGCAGTGGAGACCAACAAGATTGTGGTGTTGTTCAAGAAAAATAACCTCAAAGGTATCGGCAAATATCGCCCAATCTACTTGCTCTGTGACGTCTATGAACTCTTCAACTACAATCGTCCTAAACAGAAGTTAAAGAGCATTGGAAGAAGGAAAGTCATACTATCAAGCAGTATTTTGGGTTTCAAAACGATGGACCACATCCACACGATAACAACAAGACTCATTGAAGTATCGCGAGTGAGGAAGAAACCGCTATGTCCCATTACCATCGATTTAAGGAAAGCTTTTGATTCTGAGATAGAGCAGCAACGGAAGTGCTGAGCTAGAGCGAGTAAAATGCACTGGGCTTCACTAGTACGTGACAAGGCGAAATGGAAACTTTGCTGGCACCCACTCGAGTCACTCTCCGGCCAAGGGGCCGAAAGTTAATATGGTGATACAGCATCTATCAGCTCTTGGAAAATCCGTAAACTGTCATGAACCTTGTCATTAATCGTGGCTTAGCTAATCACCATAAGGTGGTTGCGTTCTGGAGTACCTAAATGAGATGAGCATTAAGAAGTTTGCACAATATAACCATTTGGCTGGCAATGCTTCCATGGAAAGCCCAGTTGGCAGTTGACTCAAACCAGGACTATATCTTTGGAAAAACTCAATCTTAAAGCAGCAACCCTTCCTCCACCTCTGTAAAGGTCTGTGAAAACACTTCATCAAGGTATCAACGATATCATGCTTGTACAACATCATGCATGTCAATGAGTCGAGGGGATCGCAGGCGCACCCATTGAGTGGAATTTACAATGGTATTGTAAATAGTAAAATGGCATCCATATTAAACATGGTTGAGAGCGGATGATTTCGTTGTACACCTTGACATGTTTCAATGCGGACAAATTTCCATTAACAGAATAAGATTAAACGTATAAGAATATAACAAAAAAAGCGAGTTGTATTCTTCGCTTGGAGTGAAGATCCACTAACCGAGCACCAGATTTCACTACTTAAAATGTTTATCAAGGTGGGTTAATTCCAAAGAAAGAAAAGGATGATGCGGGAACGGGTTTGGGCATAGGGAATATGTATGGTTTTCTTTCCAACCTATATTTTATTGAGATCATTTAGAACAACAAATCAGTCACGAAACAACAGATTGGTGGGTCATGGGTGCGGAGACCGATTCCACGTGTGTGTTGCAGGGCGCTTCCGACCGCTGTGCTACACGCGCCCTTATTGCAGAAAGTTAAAACAGTGTTTGAGGTTTGACAAACAAAGGAATAGTTTTCACCACTTTCTGACAATTGCTATGGTTCGTTGAAAGAATTGTATACAACTTTAGAAAACTGTGAACTATCCAATCACAACGTAGTCACGCTCTGTTTCCTCTGTTATTCTTCTTTCATGGCAAGGTGTGATGTGAAATGTAACCACAATGATGTTGAGATATTTGCAAAATGCCGGACCGCAGGTGTCTGCGGTGGAGATCGAACCGGTTACTACCCTTTCCGGGACTGACTTGTTCATCACCACACCATCCGAGTCCTTCGTTTCAACTTTCTCTCAGCGTATCCGATCGTAGCTTTTATGTTTCATAATAGTTCTGGCTGATTGGGCTCAGTCTAATGTGAACTGTTTCCCCAACTAACCAACCAAGTTACAGATGAAACTTTCGAGGAACCCGACAATGAAGAACAACATTTTTATTTCATTATTGCTGATAGCATTTCTATTCTCGTACTACTTTCTCTTCTGATAGTGGTGAGCGCGTATGAAGGCTGACCCCTGTTTTTTTCTACAGCCACGAAAAAGCCGACATAACAGTTGAGATAACTAAGATAAGATTTCAGAAGAAAAGTCGTGCTCGTGTTGCTGTCCGAACTGATTCAGCGAGGACCGCCAAATCAAGTATAAGGGTGAAGTTTTAAAGCAAACTTTTTAGACAAAAATCACTGTATCAGCTTTATTAGAACGGAGGACGGAGGAAAGAACAGAAATTGGTCAAAGCTTTAACTCAACGAAAGTCGATGACCATCTCCACAGTCTTTGCTCTAACTGAAACGCATGTGCCGGTGTAAACTATTCGTACCACTGATCAGGATCAGATCTGAAAGTAATTCTTCGTATTTTTGTTGAGCAAACGCGAGGTGTTATTATTCTTTATTCACGAATAAGCCGACGTTTCGTCGGATTTCGCCTTCCTCAGAGCCGCTTTCTATGAGGTTTCCACTAAGCAATGTCACGTAGAGACCAACAGCACAAAAATCACATGGAAGCATAATGACTCAGATCTGAAATTTATAACCTGAAACTTTTTTCGATTTTGTCACAATCGGTGCAAGATAACTAAACTGTCGATTTCCCGAGCCAACAAAGGTTCACTTCCACCTTAGGTCGTCAGGCTGATACCACCAGATCTGTCTCCGATCGACCATAGACGACACCTGTGTCAAAATCTCGGAGCGCTTTAATACAGCTGTCTCATATTTTGGCATAATTGATAAGCGTCGAGGGATATCCAAACCAGTATTCAGTGAGATTTATGAGGAAGAGAAAATCCTTAACCAGCGCCTGGACCTCAATGCAAATCCCAAGACCTTCGTCTTCGGATGAAGAACACAAGGAGACGAAACGAAAGAATAAAGTGCTTAAGTATGGACAATATATTATAGCGGGTAATATAGATAAATTAACAAACAAAGATTGTTTACGATAGGCGTCCGATTCCAAATACAGACGAGTTATGTAGCCATTCAACAAATCTCTCAACGGAGATATCACTAAACGACGATGATCCATACCTTTACACACTCATTACAAGCGATGTGTCTTCTCAGTTTCATCACCAGTTCTCACATGATAATGGTTACGGAGAATGCTGACTACTCAACACATGGATGATCTTGTAAAATAATCGATTAAGTTGTTCTTGACTTTTCTGGTTAATTCTGCGTTTAACTGAATTTCTCTCATATCAGATGCCGTCGACTGCATCAAATTAAACCAGTTCGGGAATGGTGGCGTCCTTTCTTGTTGTTCATTTCCTAGTTTTTATTATAAGCTCATTTCGTTTAGAGGGTCCGTCTTAAATAGTACTGGAGGCACGAGACATTTTCCATTCGTGTCTTTCTCGTGCAATTGTTATCCGTGGTTGTGAACTGCTTCGAACATGGTGACCTCCGCTAAACACACTTCGCCATCCAGAAGTCGTTTCCACCTGCAGATGAAAATGGATGAGATAAGCTATGAAAGGGTTCGCTTATCGTTTAAAGGGTCATGTAAAAACACAGATTCTACTGAATTTTATTCCACAGTATTTCTCTCCGTCTATGTGTCGCTTCTTCCAATTATATAATCAGCCGACAACCTTATGTTGGTTGAAATAACACTGTTGAAACGTGATCAAGGAATGAGGACTGGTAGCCGTTTCCGAAACACAGCACACACATGCTTCGACAAGTTCAGTTCTAGAGATATTAGACGAGTATTGATGATAAATAACGCCGTTCACACCCATCAACAGCTCATGATGATCATCTGAAGGCAATAGACTGAGTATTCTCTCGAAAAACTACGCAAAGGGCTTTCTGTTACGAAGTTTGCTGCTCTGCATCTGAAATGACCTAGTTCATAATGATGTGCTATAAAAATTGGATCCTATACGATCACCGACGGTGTTCACCAACGCCGTTGAAGCAGGATGAAGTTCCTAAGCATTGTTCATGTATTTGCACAAGGAGGAGATTATGATGACGGTTTGCTGAGCTACAGTCGAACAAATTCTCTACAACTTTCTGAATCCCAAAGAAACAATTAGGGCAAGAAAGGATTAAAAGAAAAAGTCCATTTTCCTGCACGACCATCCGGTGCGCAACTAACATTATTCAAAACGCTGTGGGGACGAATCGCCCGCTGTACATTGCGGTCCGACACCTAGGAACACCCCCTAGCCACGATGAGCTGGTAAATAGTTGGGAAGCCAATGACTATATTATTATTATTTGTATATACACACTATTAGACTATATTATTATTACATTAAATCTCTAATAACTAAAACCAAAAGCCATATTACAGGACCGCATCTGTCAAGAAGCCAATGGAAGCGAGCAGTTCCACTTCTAAGACTTCTGTAATCGAGTCACCTACAAAATCTGTAATCTCAAGCACGAAATTACCACAAACCCTGAAAGGCTGAGCAGAGGGAATTCATTACTCGATTCATATATTCAATCATCGACATATTTCCGAAATTATAACACAAAATCTTAACTCTTTTATTTACTGCCTTTTTCTTCTTAATGGCAGGTTATGTTGCGAAATATAACTCGTATGAAATGCTGAGATATTTGCAAATATGGTGGAACCCGGATGATGTAGTGGTGAAGTGCGCTGCTCCCCGGTAAGGACAACAGCGCGTGTTCGTTCTCCACTGCATACACCTGTGGTCCGGAGTTTTGCAAATATCTCAGCATTTCATACGAGTTATATAACACAAAAGTTAAGAAATATTATTAAAATCGAATGAATGACAATATTAACTTACGCTTCTTACTTGTTGTCTTGCACGGGCATGGATTTGTATGTCATCAGTGGTTCGTGCAAAAAAGGAAACTCGTCCGTAATTTTCTCGAATCAATTTACAATAATAAGTGCTACTACAAACAAATTTTTGACCACTAATTAGGTCATTAAGTAACGCTCCATTGGTCCCAAATCCGGGAATGATGTCTTACATTCTATATTCTACTATTCTTCTTTTTTCATATCAGGATACGATGTGAAGTAAAACCACAAGGATGCTGTGACATCAGCAGAACTCGGAACCTCAGGCGTGCTACGAACTCGTGATTACCTTTACTGGGGGTTCGCTTGCTATCCACCACATCAACCAAAGGCCTCCCTTTGCCTTTCTTTCGACATTTCATATCGTACCCTGCTATTAAAAAAGAACGGGTAGTGAATAAAACCGTGAAACATTGATTTCAAATGCAGTTTTAGGTCAATTGGGTTCAATGCATAGTGGCGCTTTCTAGATCGTTCCCGCTAACGGGTGATTGCTGGTAGCATCGATAGAGTACAACATGGCTGAGAGAAATGCTAAGCAAGGGTTTTGGTTAGTTTAGTGGATAGTACATGAGCCGCCGACACAGGTAATCACGGTTCCGAAGCGCAACTGAGGTCCCGAGTTCCGTCCACATCTCAGCATCCAGCATCCCTGTGGTTGTACTTCATCAGAGTTGTATTTGTAGAATTTATTACACAAAGTTTCACTTCAGTGACATCAACATACTGATGTTGAGATGATACCCAATAGTGTGGCAAAGAACCACCTAGTTGATATACTATAGATAACATGCCATGGTACTTATTGCAACTCCTGAAAAGTGAGCAACTCCGCTGATGCGTGCCTAAAATTCTGTTCTCCTCCGTCTTCATGGAATATAACGTTTGTATATTTCATTTGCGGACTACATACGTTAACACCAAAAACAGTCCTTACGGGAACTATCAGATACGTCGTTAAAATCTGACCTGCACAATAAAAACCCCTGGAGACTGAGATTAAACCGTAACGCTGGACATTCGAACTTAGGTGGCCGCCACTTGGAACAACGCCTAACATTGTAGAGGAAACTTTGGCCCATATTTTAAAGATACTTTTTACTTCATTCTACATGGTATTTGTTATTTGCTGCTATACAAATTATCGTAGAATCGCATTGCTATCACCATTTGGACATGTACTTCAACTTAATGAGAAGGCTTTTATCTTACTGATAAAGATCCGTACACATTGCCAAGCTAGGAAAACCTGAATACAGCCAATTTCTGTTATCTAACAAAGAAAATGAATGAATCACTGGCGACCTACTCAAAAACAGCTTCTCTCTTTTTTCATACATCTACAAATCTTCACTTCTGTTCATATAAAGAAAAAATCCACACAGCCGAATTCAAGAAAAATATTTAACGTTTTGTTTTCTGCCTTCTATAATTTTCATGGCAGGTTACTAAGTAAGCGAAATACAACCACAACGTTGCTGAGATATTTGCAAAACTCTGGACCGCAGGTGTCTATGGTGGGGAACGAACGCGCTATTGTCCTTTCCGGGGAGTAACGCGTTCACCACCACACCATGCGGGTGCTTTGTTTCGCACGTCTC
The DNA here is from genome assembly GCA_900624975.1 of Angiostrongylus costaricensis. NCBI lineage: Eukaryota > Metazoa > Nematoda > Chromadorea > Rhabditida > Metastrongylidae > Angiostrongylus > Angiostrongylus costaricensis. The sequence continues at coordinate 139,323 of UYYA01003822.1, read as the reverse complement.
TCAGCTATTTCTATCGATCTTTTTGCCACAGCAATCACCCGTCAGCGGGGTTGATCTGGGGAGCGCAAATCGGCATAGAACCCAGTTAAGCTATGGCTGTAGTTGAAATCACAATGTTTAACGTTAAGATCGATAGAAATAGCTGAGAGACGTGCGAAACAAAGGACCCGCATGGTGTGGTGGTGAACGCGTTACTCCCCGGAAAGGACAATAGCGCGTTCGTTCCCCACCATAGACACCTGCGGTCCAGAGTTTTGCAAATATCTCAGCAACGTTGTGGTTGTATTTCAAGAAAAATAGTTCCACAATCGCATCAAAAACGAAAGAGCCGTTTAAAAAGTTATTCTAGCTCTTATTATTATTTACTACTAATATTATCATTATTATTATTATTACTACTACTATTATTACTGTTATTCAAAAAGTGGCACAGGAAAATAATAATATGCACAATCACCTGACTAGAGAAATATGCTTCATGAGAGTGTGACAACTTCGTCTGACAAAGGGTTAACATTAGATAATTAATTGAGCATAATAATTATTAGATAAGAAACAAATTCAATAATTATTTTGATTAAGAGAAATGAGCTGCAGAAAAAAAATTGTTTAAGTGAAACATAAAAGCGAAACAAGTGAGCAAAAAATACACTCGTCAGCAATGCCATCTACATTACACACCTACCAGAAAAGGAAGCCCTATTGTAAAATAAGCTCTTTCTTTGAAAACAGTAAACACAATCCGACACTTAAAAGACGGAAACATCAAGGTCAGAATCGCTGCAGATCGGTCATATCCATTATAGGTGTCGGAAGAGGTGACTGTAAATAACAAAAATATTAACAGGCTAAGCTTCGATTTCCCGGAAAGTATACGTGATCTTCATATGTGATTATGGGAATTGAACCCTTTCTGTCCTCAGTACATCTTTTACAAAGTTGGATTATCTCCTTGAAATGTTTACCGTAGTAGAAATACGTCACACATATGTTTCCATATGACAAAGAAGAAATAAGCCTTCGAGAAAAACAAGCAAAAGTCTTTTTGCAATCAAGAATTCCTCTTATCACCTAATGTACTTGATACTTGATACTTCTCACTAGTTGTGCGGACCCCAGCATAATCACCATTTTTCGGAGATGGTTGCTGGTTAAGTCATTGTGGTTCCCTGGAATCCCGAGGACAGCTTGGTCAAAGTTTGCCCCAGGTCGTCACCACCACAAATAGTCGCCGGCCTTGTGGATCACAGAGCGATTTGCCACCGTGCGATTAGTTTAATACCAGGACGATGTGTATTCTGGCATTGGTTTACTCTTAGCTAGACTTCCTGATGGAAACGCCGGACTCCTTCTCAGCTTGGGAGACCCTGCCGTGGAGACGAACCTCCGCTGTACATCGCAATCCAACACCTAGGAGCACCTCCAAGCCGATAGATGAGACGCGATAGACTGTTGGGAGGTACATACATACATACATACATACATTTATTTATTTATTTATTTATTTAATGGGATAACAACAAAATGCAATTTTTGAGGTTACTAAGTCTTATCTAAAAAAATGTCTGGAAATTAATTTGACCCACGAACAAAACATAACGAAATCTACCACTTCTGCATAACAGTTCTTACTCAGCTGTAACAAATTTTTTCCATCACTGTGCACTACGCCCTATTAAAATTTCCATTGTTATTTATGCCAACCTTAAAGTCGTCCTTACCTTATTATGAATTTGATCTGTTAATATATTTTTACATTCCGTAGAAAGATCGTTCGTTTTCGTTGACTGCAAGCGAGGTGGAAGTGGTGGAGCAGGCGGCTGGTCTACACTTCTTCTGGCACGTGATCGAAGTCGAATACCTAGTTCAATTGAATTACTATTATCTGAGTTTGGCAACAACCCAGTCATCTCGTACAGAATACCACCACCTTCCATCCCATCAATTGTTGGCCTTCTGCTTGAACGAGCTGGTGAACGTAACGAATCTGCATTACTGTTACGCATAGTTGCGAACATTTTCGAAGCATCAAATCGTTCAGATATAGTGCGGTTATTTGTTCTGTGCGAAACGTTAGAATAAGCATAAATTTTGAGGGAAAAGTATAACATAGAAAAATAGCGATAGATAAGCATTATGTGAGAAAACAAAACTAGTGGTACTCTAACAAATTAGAAGATGACGAAATATTGTTCCTTGTCGCTTGACTGCTTGACTTCCTGGATGTTGTCAACATGCTTAGCATAGTCGATCCGATTGCAGCCCCTCTCGATCTCAAAGTTCCCGTTGAGCTGCAAATAAATACCTGAACACTAAAAAGTCCCTTTCATATCTATTTAGAAAAGCCTGTTTGTCAAACCATATATGTCAAATTCTCTATTTCTGTTTCTGTTTCTCTTCGAAGTTGCACTTTAATGAATGTCAAACTATTTCCTGCATTTGCAAGACACACCCACCCAGCATCTAGTGAACTGCTCGAGATAACCTTTCTGCCAGAGTCACTATCGCAACCGTCGAGGGAATATTGTATGGAAGCTCCAGGTGGTAGAATAGATCGCTGAACAATCGCAGTCATTCTACTGAAAACTGCAAAGAGAAGATTTGTGGTAATTACAGTTCTTCCAAATTTGTCCTCAATGTATTGCCTATGCTCCAAGAATCCTTCGACCAGATGGTCGTGGAATTGCTTCGTTATTTCAACCCTTGATCCGTGAGCGTATAAGCAAAATTCCAATATTTCTACCTTAATGGAATTAGATTTTAACGATATCATTATTTATGCATCAATAGAAAGTGTGTTTAGAATGAAAACATACCTGCTCAATAATAAGAGCACTCAAATGCATAGCCATCTGTTTCTCTTCGGAATCGTAGATTTTTGCACATTCGTCGGAGAAGAACACCTTGAGAATATAAATCATTCATCAGCATCGAATTGATATTTTGCCGCTTCTAGGTGAGAAAAGAATCCAACCTCATAATTGCTAACACCACCCATCACAGCAGGACGCACTACCCCTAGAATTTCTCCAGATAATTTCTTCACTGCGTGTACACGATCCAATAATACAAGAAGGGCAGTCTCCATCAGTTCGGTGTTTTTTTGTTGCATTTGATCCACAGAACGGCGCAACGGGCAAACATACATGGGAGGTGAAGTTGAGATTATCTCAAAAATACAGTGCTTTGTAAACGAGACATGTATATGAAATAAAAGTGATTGATGAATGAGTACAGACGATTGTAGTTTATCGTTTCATCACCGGCGCTGGTTAAACGTTTAAATCATCTGCGAAGCCAACTTTCCATTAACTTCGCCGTAACTGACCATTACGTATTCATTCATGGATAAGCTAACACGAGGTTGATAAAAAGTTTCCATAAAAGATTTTTTATGTCAAACTCGCGCAGGCTTTTCGATGAAAGAACACGTATAATACCCCTTTCGTAACATCGACAATGCTTAGACACTGGTGTTTTAAAAGTAATTTCCTTTGAACTAACAGAACAACAGCTAACCCTAACGTAATGTAAGATACTTTCCCGTATGCCGTGTTAACGTGTAAAATTGGAAAGCATTCATCCATGTCTTCTACAGCCTTTCTAACCTGTGTTGATCTAAGAATGCCTGGCAATCGCTCGTATGTGACAACGGTCCGTTTTACGATCCAAGTGCGCATGAGCTCGGAGTCTTTAACAGTAGTCCATTTTGTATCCTTTCGTTCTTCTACGCGACTGTACTCAAAATCTCGAATCTGTAAATGCAAATGTATGATTTAAGCACTAGGACATAGCCCTTCAAGATAACATTAGACAGGACAGAAACCCACGTTGTAGTGACGGTAATAGTCTTTTATAGATGGATTGACATGGATGTCCTCGAAAGGGCATAAAGTGGATATTGGGTCTATATTGAATACCTAAACATACAAAAGAATAAAACTGCAAAAAGAGCACAAAGAAATCACAGAAGAAAAGAAAAAACAAGCCTGCATAAAACGCCCAGGCGAGTTTTTCAAGTGTGTACAATCATCCATGGACATAATTGCTTCAGCTCCTCCGTAGATCTATGACAAGACTCCTCACAAATTGCTCTAGCAACGAAAATAGAGATGGAGATTAAATAAAAACTATTCTTTATCCAGTAGGGAATATTCTATATCTGTTAATACTACTAGTGTTTGCTTTGTTATTCGCGCGTGTGGTGCAGTGGTCTGGAGCGCCCTGCAATACACACATGGAATCGATCCACGCGCACATGGCTCTCCAAGCCTTCTAACTCCTCGGGGTCGGTAAATTGGTACCAGACTTGTCTATGAGGATAGCAGCACTGGCTGGATACATCGGCAGGCCACGGCCAGTCAATATAAAGGCCAGATATGCACTCAATCACCTCTAACGATGTTTAATGAAGTCGAAGGCATGGCGCATCTCTCAGGCATTCCTCAACGCTCAGAGCTTTGTAATTTTATTTCTTTCATCTTATGACAAATCTTCGGCTTAGTATTACCAAAGCATATCTGTGAGATCTACTCTAAGCAAAATCTAGTCGTTACATCACCAAGCTAATTAACACACCTACTTCAACATCAATAGAATCAATATTATGAAAAAAGTGCCCACTACAATGGTTCACCTCATGGTGACTGAATGGTTTTCTCTTGGTGTCATTATGCCCTCTACAGTATGGGATGCAATCTCAACAGAGCAACCACAATCAATAAAGAGTTAAAGGATCAAGATAGAAGCCCAAGCAAGAATCAATCAATACCAGACGTTACCACAGCCCCTTCAACATGACAAAAAGCAACTTACATCCGAGCTATAAAGTTCGGTAAATTGTTGTGGTGAAGACATAGTAACGCTATGGTAAGGCATTCTTGGAATTCCAGAGAAGTTTACCAAACTAGTATTGTATCAGTCAGGTAAACAAAAAGCCCCGATGTCATCCAAGTATTCATTAAGTAATGTTACAAAAGTAACCTATGAATGGTTGAACTAAGCACACCTGTTGCATCCGTTGCATGAAATCAGCATGACGCTCCAGTTTGTCACTTCGGAAGACAAAACTAAAATATGAGAAAGTATTAGTTTATATGATACTAAAGCGGTTTGCAAATCAGTACACAAAAACGTTTGGAACCAACGATAAGGCAAATTGTATCATATTACTTTACAACAAGTGTTCTACATTTCTTGCGGTTCAATGAGGGATTCTACTTTGTGAGTAAATTTTAAAGCGTATGCTCACCGCCTCTATAAAATACTTACTGCACATGTATCTAATGTATGGTAGTAAGAGGGACACCGCTCAAAGTTAGCCCTCCAAAACCTGATGATGCTTTCTCGATCACTGGTCTATTCGGGAAGTTTGAACATTTACTGAATTACAGAAGATACTTCTTCATTAATGATATATGTAGCTTTAAGCAAAACTCTTTTAACTGTTCGTATTTTTTTTGAGCAAACGCGAGGTGTTATTGTTCTTTGTTCACGATTAAGCTGACGTTTCGGCGAATTTAGCCTTCTTCAGAGCCGCTTTCTATGAGGTCTCCACTAAGTATGTCACGTAGAGACCAACCGCACAGAAATCACGTGGAAGTATAATGACTCTGACTCTTTTAACTGTAACCCCTAACGACATGGATACAATAGCCTATATAAGCATTCGGATTATTGACCAGTACAGACACTATAATGTCTGCAACGATGCTGAGATATTAACAAAACTCCCGACAAAGGACTAGTAAACAAAAAGTGACAAAACTGTGACTACAGCTTCAGCTTAACTGGGTTCGATGCCGACTTGTGCTCCCCAGATAAATTCCGTTGACGGGTGATTGCTGATAGCACCTATAGGCCAATAACACGGCTGAGAGCCCGAATGGTGTGGAGGTGAACGCGTTTCCCCCGAAAAGGGTAATAACGTGTTCGAGACCATCGCAGACACCTGAGCACTCCGAGTTTTGCAAATATCTCAGCGTCATTGTAGTTATATTTCACAAAACACTCCACCATGAAAAACGAAGAGGCCGTAAATAAAAAGTGATTATATTAAGACTTATACCATGATGTCTATTTCCATTCTGTTCCGTTCCAGAATTTTTTTTATAGGGCCTATCCAGATTCATTCGATAACTAATCTAGAGCAGATCAAAATAGCAGAGGTTAGACCAAAGAAACCATTCTCTACACTTAGGGATTTGATAAAAACTTTGTCCCGAAAAAAAGATTCATTTTCCAGTAATTGCGATAACAATTAACTGTTATTTTATTTTAAACTGCTTTGGTCATTGCATGGAACGTGCAGATATAAAAAATATCAAAATAGAGTCAACACAGACTGAAAAATACTTCCTAGTGCTAACAGCAATGCATTTGCCTAATAACCCATAGTAAAATACGTTAAATAGCAGTACATACAACACTCATTGCTATACAACTATAAATCAAAGTCTCTTCTAAAACTGTGTCATGTTCTCAACGCTTAAAGCACTCATATTTATTTACTTGGAGGCGCCGCCTTCAGTGATTGTGCGGGCCACAGCATAATTTCCATTCTTTAAGAGTTTTGGTGGTTTAGCCATTGTGGTTCCCTGGGGTCCGGATGTTAGCCTATTCAAGGGCCGACCCTGGTTGTCACCACACGAGCAGTCGCCGCCGTTGTAAATCAGAAGGAGATTTGCTACCACGCGACTTGTTTCACATCAGGACGGTGGTGGATCCCGGTACTGGTCTACTCTTAGCTAGGCTTCCTAGTGGAAACACTGGACCCCTTTTCAGATTGAAAGACCATGCTAGGGGAAGGAATGAATCGCCCTGCTGTTTATCGCAGCCCGACACTGAGGAACACCTCCTAAACACGATGATGCGATAAACCATTAGGAGGTCAAAGCACTCTAGTTATTGAAAAAATTATTTCATTTTCTCAAAAAACCATAAAGTCCACAATCGACTGGAAATTGCTCGTATCCAATTAGAACAGTCATGGTAAATAGTGCCCTTCTTTGCAGCATAAACATTGTTGAAAACATTGAAAACAAAAAAGGTATCTCATCGTCGAAGAAGAACCTCCACAGGAGCAAAAACCAACGATATGGTGGGAAATACCAACTTGTCCTCATAGTTACCTTATCCAATTGCTTTCTCGACATACGACCACAGATGAGAAATTTGGAGGAAAATACGCTCCGAGGCCTCCAGAAAATCATAACATCATTTTGTTAGAATAAGATATTGAATTTGCATATTGTAGGAAAAAATCTACACATTTCAGCGGTTTTTACTTCAGTTAAGGAAGTCCAATATAGAGCTAAAATACATTGGTTTATGTTTGATAGCGGACGATAGTCGCTGATAGCGGACACCAAGTGCATTGTATTCAATGCATGTTTGGTGTGTTAATACCTTGCAAAATAACACTAGAAAAGATAAGAAAGATACTGCTGGTTTCTAACACAATAAACAGCGTGTGAGTTCTTTGTGAGACTTCACTACAAAAATCTTTATGCCTTCATTCTACTTCAAATATTTAAAACTTGATTTACTAAATGCCGCATTTTCATGGCTTCAATGTTCGAAGTGTAGGAATGATAAAATTGGAAAAAACACAGTGAATCCCCTTCTTAGTTATATACCAATAACCGAAGGATACTGTAGAAAATACGACAAATGACCAACCTAATTCCATTTAAGTAACTAGGAAAGCCTTTTCCGTAGAATGCTACAAGGTAGTAATAGAAAAAAGCACGATTTTCCCGATCGATTTTCCGATACAGTTCAGCGATTCTAACCTAGACAGTTTTAAGAAATAACAACACAACAAAAGACCAAAATTCGACCAAAAGTGGAACAAACCATTAGCGAAGCCAACTTATCGTAGTCAACATAAGTGGTCTCATAAACTGGCAATAGCTCCCTAAAGATATAAACGTTCAACGAGCCGGCTATGGTAAGCAGAACATCTAGAACTTACTTCAGAATTTTTATAGCATCTTCCCACATTTCCCCTTCTGCAAAAAGGTCGGCCGCTTCACAAAGTAGGCTATCTTTAAGCTGCCTTTCGACAGCGCAATGTCGGTTCAGCCGCCTCGAAACTAGTGACTCATCTATTTCAGTATCCTCCCACTGAAATTTTAGCTGACGCGTTGAAGATACGTTACATATATATATGTGACATATATATATATATATATATACCAGACACCCAAACATATATATATATACCTATGTATGCAAATTCATATATATATGTACACCTTTTTGAATTGATAAATTATATATCGTTAAAAGCCGTGAGTTGTTATTGTTATATATTTTCCGTTAAAAATATACGTATATGTATATATATAACCAGTTTTTTCGCAGTAATTTGGCAATACCTCACGACAGTTTACCGCCTTATTGCAACTAAGAGGTGGCCGAGTATCGGACTACGATGTACAGTAGGAGGATTCATCCCCTCGGTGGGCTCTCCCAAACTGAGTCCAGCGTTTCTATTGGGAAGCCCAGCTATGAGTAAACCAACACTAGGATTCACTAGCGTCCTGGTTTCAAAGTAGTCGCATGGTGGCAAATCCCCCTCTGATCCACAAGGGTAGTGGCTGCTCGTGATGGTGACCACCTGGAGCAGACTTTGGCCAGGCTGTCCTCGGGACTCTAGGGAAGCACAGCACAGTGGCTACACCAGCAAAACTCCAAAAAGTGGAGAATATGCTAGGGCCCGCACAATCAGTGAAGACGGGCCATCCAAGTATGTAAGTAATATGGCAATAACAGTTTCTCAGTGATGAGAAAAAAAAAAGCATTTAACTTACACTCAGTGTATTTGCATGAAGCATGAGTGTTCTGGCAGCTTCTATCTGGTTATTATATAGCATATGAAGATCATAAAGCTTGTACACGTAAGTGATGTAGAGATGATGGTGCTTGTACTTTTCATAGTACCTCTAAAAGCATTCTTAAATCATTATAATATTGCAGGCTATACAAGAGAAGTACAAGAACTCCTTACCAGTAATTGAACAGTTCTACTCATAGCATTCTCCATGCAATCTGATGTTTCTCTCACTAATCTGTATTCGAATAGATGACCTAGGAGGCGATCAACCCTGTCTATCAGATCTCGACCACCACCTTCCCACAGTTCTTTGTCTGATCTAAATTTGCTTCAACGACGAATCGAAAACATAAAAAGACTGGTAAAAAAAACAGAGTGCTAAATTGAATAACTAACTGGCATTGATTCGTTAAAATCCTTGTAAATTGCTCTTGAAACGCTCTAGTTCCACGATCTTGATCAACCAAGCTATCTAGCTGTGTTATTAGTTCGTCAGAGAACTGAAAGTTTTCCAGCAAAAGTGAAAAATGAAATCGTTGAGATTGATAACATGGAATGTTTACCAAGCTAAAGCAGTTCCACTCTCATTAGAATTGGCCTCTTTTTTTTTCTTGCTTCACACAACAAATCAAACTACCCGATAGAATAAGCGCGTCATTCACCTTCTTGAAATTTTTCGGATCATCAAGGCACGAATGGAATTCACACTGCATCATGTCGAAGAATATAGGAATTGTAGCCTCCCGAGTCTCATCGTCCTCAACTAGAGCTACTTTGAGAAATGCCCCAACAAGACGAGGAATGTATGCCATTTTTTGCAGAGCTGAAATGAAAGAAGAGATACAAATGAAATTCTCTTTTTCGATATACAATGGAACAAGAATCACGTTTCAGACGGAACCACATCGAGCGCAGATCACGAGCGGCTGCTTTTCGGAGCTGGACACGCGCATCGGCATCATCATGAAACCATTCGTCGCTTGATTGTAGCGATGGCTGTGTCACAAAACATACAGCTGTCAGCATATACTCCTGCCATACCTAGGTTTCGAATGCAATAACGACTACTGACCCTCAAACACTGTGGCATCAACACATTTCTATTTCACATATTTCACGCCAAGAGCGCGTGTAGCGCAGTGGTCGGAGGCGCCCTGCAACACACACGTGGAATCGATCCGCGCTCCCATGGCCAAACAAGTCTTCCATCTCTCTGGGATCGGCAAATTGGAACCAGACTTGTCTAGAAGAATAGCAGCACTGGTTCGGTACATCGGTAGGCTACCGTGAGTCATTCTAAAGGCCAGATATGCATTCAATCACCTAGGTCCTTAATGAAGCCGAATGCATGGCGCACCCTTCAGGTCAATACCTGAACAACGCCCAGAGCTTTTAGAGCTTTCTATATTTTATCTCATCTATATTGCTGTGGGCCAGTTATGTCGATACTCAGAAAAACAGATAGTTCTATTTACCTCCACTTCGCCCTGATCGTCGTATACTGTCGTCCCTTATTTGGTTAAATTTTTATGATACTTGATATGAGAATTTCTTAGCAGCAGCAAATCCATAACTAATAGAGCTTACATCTGAATAAAATCCCTCGCATTCGTTTGAAAAATATCCTTGTATGGCACTCATAAGAAAACGTAGTGCCTTATGAATGGTCCTGAAGAAGTAAGCAAAGGCATGTTAGAATAAGAGAATACATACCGAACATACAATAATCAACGTACTTATTTTGTAACATAATCATTTGCTGCCATGTGGACGGAAAGGGACATTTACAGAGCAGGTCTCTAATCATCTGCAACATTTCCAGGATAAAGTCCATTTTATCGATATCATTTGGCCTAAAAAGTTTCCTTGATAAAAAATACTAGTGAGCTTTCGTAAAGGCATAAGTACCGATTCTCGATGTAATTTCCAAATATTTGGGCAGACATTTTGTTGAGCAATGCAAGAATAAGGGAAAAAAATCGAGCCCTGATTTCATCATTCTAAAATATTACATTTTAATGTTCACCTTGTTTGCTGCCTACTACAAATTTTCACGGTACAGTATGATGTGAAATATTACTACACCGATGCTGAGATATCCGCAAAAGTTGGACACCGGGTCATATTGAACTACGATTACCCTTTCCAAGGACTTCGGTATTAAACACTGCACCATCGAGGTCCTTGCTTTGCATTCGTCTATTTTTCTCTTTGCGAGAAAAGTAAAGCAAGGTCTTCCGTGGCGCAGTGTGTAGTACGCTAGCTCTAGGAAAAGGTAATCATCGCTCGAGCTGGCCAGGTGACTATGTTTTGCGAATATGTCAGCATCGTTGTGGTTACTACATTTTAATCACAAAGCCTGTGTCGTAATGCTGATTTATAATAGAATGTTTTATGCACAAAAAAACAACCAACAACTCGCCGTTGAATGATGTTGTCCAACGTTAACCATAGCAAATACTAAAGGTCTATAGGTTGCGTTAATAATTAAATTTAGCTCCTCATCTGTACCATACTGATACAACGGTGCAACGGTCTAAATATCCCTACTGATTGTTTTAATCATTAGAATCTACCTAGGAGTCAATAAATTACTAATGTGTCAGGAAAACATGCAGAGACAGAAGGATTACTTTTGCTGGAAAGAGTCGCTCTACAAGATTGCTGATAATAGAAGCACATTCCACAGCCCTGTCTGGAAACTCACGCTCATCACTTGTATCAGGATCCAACTGTACCAATATCAAATCGATACAATGTGGCAGCAGAATCAAACGACAGGAGTGCAACTGCAAATAGCTCTAAACATTGAAACGAAACAAAGTTAACAAAGAGATGAAAAATTATCGATTTCTGAGAAAGAGGAAACTTGAGGACCTCAAATAACTGAGTATCTATCAATTGCGAAACGAGTCCAAGACGCTCACGTGCAACGATATTCTTCCCAAAAGCATTAATGACACGAACGAAAAATTTGCTGAAAGAACCATAAGGCCAAATTTAACACAAAGCGCTAGTGAGAAAAGATAACAGATGTTCACCAAAGTTCAGGTGGTTCGAATGACCCGCTAGCGCAAATTGGAACAACAATAGTCGACAGGTGTTTAAGAGCCGTATTTTGTACCGTCATTCTCTCTCTAGCTTCACCCATCAGGTGGACCAGCGAATCCAGAACACTATCCAGATGAGATCGAAAACTCGATCCATACGAGGGATCATCACAAAAACTGTAAAGAAAAGACAATTCGTTCTTCAAATTTTGAAGAAAAACGAGAATGATCGTACCTGTTATTACTTTTCTTCGACTGAATTACTACTCGAAAAATGTGACCCATCACCTTCAAAGCATTACGGGTCTTTTCATTATTATCCGTAGAAGCACTTGCAATGTAGTGATTTAAGCATCTCATTAATTTTCTAAAAAAGCAAAGCCACTGATAACCGATCAAGCTAAAATGACCTTATGCTGCACCTAACAAGGCTAACAACATGGAAAAAATTCGTCTCGGCAGACTCTCGATTACAATGTTGTGCTTGTTAAATAAAATTCAACACTTGTTAAATAAAGAATAATGTAGATTTGCCGCTCCACGATGTAAATGATATCCATACCCACTAAGTTTTCAGAATCAAAGATGAATTTTTTCAAACATATAGAAGTAAAACCTCACAGCGCAGCGTTACAGAATGGGAATCTGTCAAGGTATTTCTTCAATAGCTCCACACTCCAACTGTAGCGCTGTTCATCTGAAGAATGCAAAGTGGAAACCTCAATACATCAAAATTGAATATAAATGGATAATTTTCGAACCGACCGTCAGTGAACTTCGGTAGCAAAATAATTAACACTTGTTCAAATTGTTGAACCAACACGAAGCTGATCACATAGTTCTAGATGGCTAATATTTCGACGTCTTCGTCATCATCTCCTTATTCTTGCTGTGGACGGATTCTTGAGACAAACGTCACCTCGACAAAACGAACAACTGTGTACCATCGATGCGGATCATTGGCTCTGATGAAGATAACGACGTCGAAACGTTAGCCAAATAAAACTGTGTTATCAAGCTCGACTAAGCTCAACAATTTAAACACATAAGTAGACAAATGAAATGTGGTGGTAAATTTAGCATTTTCATCTACCTGTCAATTTTAGTAATGTGACAATGACATCGAATACAGGTAGTTCAAGTTGTTCACGTTCCTCCCATAGCTCGAACAATGCGTCGAGCAGTGTACACAGGAATCGCACCATCTAATAAAAAAGTAGCAATAACAGTCAATACAATTCCTGCTATTAATTGGAAATGAAGAAGTTTCGTGAAAAAAAAAGTTCTGATACCAAATAAGCTCGATAATTTTAGAAAAACCATACCTCATCTTGCAGATCGCCAAAAGGCGCCGCCAGCACGTTGAGTGAAGTGTTCAAATTTGGCCTCGAATCTCTATTAAATAGTGCCACTTATATAGTATCGAAGAAATAAGCTAAGTGTACAGAAAACTTAAAACCAAAATAAATAAAATTGGAGTACTCAAAAAAAACACTTAATACTTTCACAATCAATCGAAAAACGGAAAACAGAAGTACGTTTTTTCTGAGAAAAATGACACCATTGACTAACACCGTGGAAAAAAAGTCATTCGCCCACAATAATATCTTTCATTTCCACAAACCATCTAAAAATGATAATCACAGTCTGCTACGCTTCTTCAAAGTATGTGGACGCGTGTAGCGCAGTAATCGGAGGCGCCCTGCAATACACATGGGATCGATCCCTGGCGGCTCAGGTTCACCTAAGCCTTCCATCTCTCAGGGTTCGGCAAATTGGTACAAGACTTGTCTAGGAGGATGCAGCACTGGCTCGACACATCGGTAGGCTACCGCGAGTCAATGTAAAGGCCAGCTATACATTCAATCAGCTCCAACGATGCTATGAAATCGAATACATGGCGCATCTCTCAGGGACTGATTGACGCCGACAGCTTTATCCTTTATTTTTTATCCTCTAAAGTATATTCTGCGCTTCTTAATCGGAATAGAGGCTTCACCCAGCAACACGTCTAATAATGCATGATTCAACAAAAAGACAGTTTTTATCTCCCGATGAGGAACTGACCTCCATGCTAACACGCTCAAAATGTGCTCGTTTTGAGTTAACAACGTAGAGCAAGTGAACGTGTTGATAGCCACAACGCTCTTTTCACTCAATGAGAAGACGGATGAATGCGGCTTGTTGATGGTGTTTCCCAAATCACGTAGTACACTGTAATGTGCTGTTTAATGTATTGGGTAATTCAACTTCAAATTACCCACATTTAATCCAGTGACTATCCAAAACCCTAAACGTTTTCTAATTCCCACTCAATATTAAACGAATGTCGAGCGTTATTCAAAAAAAAACCATTGCCTTTTTCGCATTAAAACATAGAAATATACCGCTTCGTTTGTGGTAGAGGTAAGTAGCCAGTGTTATTATCGTCATAATGCGATGATTCAATCTGAAATAACACTTAATACATGTCATTTGCTAGGTGGAGATTAAAATATTTATTTGGTGAAATCAATTAAACAGCCAAAGGATAATTCATATGGCGGAAAGAGTTGAAACTTTTACCAGACATGTCAAAACCTTACAAGGAATTCATTTTTAAATATAGCACATCTCAAATGGCTTACCGTCCTTTAATATTTTATCAACCCATTGTGGTCAAGCGATGTTTCTAAGTGTTGGACTGCGATGTAAACGCTGATTTACACAGAGTTCGGTATTCTTTGTTCTCTTCACTACCTGATGCTCTTGAAAGCTCCCCAAACCGCCCGTTTCATTCGGTTCAACTCTGGAGCTAAGTCGTTCATCATGCTGATTTTGAGAACTAGATGGGCGTAACTGGAACATTCGGATAACCGTTCCGTTGAGCGTGAATGGGGCATGTAAAACCAATCCATTCTACATGAACATCGTTTTTGAGACATTTGATATTTTTTTGAGAGAATTGGATTTTAGCGGCTTTCTCTCCTTTCCGCGAGAAATTGAATCTTGGACGAAGGAGACGGTGGTATGATCCCGTGTAGAACTTTGAGACAACAGCGACATCGGTTAGGCAAAACCTTATATTTACTATGATGTGGCCTATTTCGTTATTGTGCTCTCCGCTGGGGGATTTCCACATCCAGCGTTGAGGACTGAGTTTTTGGAATTGCCAGTTACTATGGACGGTTTTGGTCGTAGTGATAAACTCAGAGAGCAGCTCACTCTGTTCGTTCCATTCTAATCCGTGGGTAGCAATGTGATGTTCTTCAGACATTCTTCTTGGACCAGTCTTGGCCTTGAAATCTCCCATGATGACCTTGAAGAATGTATGGTCTTCTCTGCAGAGCTTCTCCAAGTCCGTATAGAACGCTTCGGTTTCCTCTTCGTTATAGTTCGATTTGGGCGCGTAAACGATGAAGATTATCAAAGCCGGAATTGATCCACGTCTTTTTAATCGTAAACGTCCGATTCGAGTTGCAAGTTGTTCGAATGAATCGATGTTCATGAACAAACTTGTGTTGACGAGAACGCCGACGCCGCCGACTCCTCTAATGTCGCATGTTCCGAGGAACAGTTCTTTTCCAGTGTCATAGATGGCGTTGAATGGGTGGCATCGTCTCGTCTCGGCCAGGCCGATGACGTCCTACTTTATCCTTCTTTCTTGCATGAGCAAGTCTTCTATCGAGGACTCGGATGCAAGTGTACGTGCATTGTTGGTACAGAACGTCACCATAGTCCTTTGAAATATGCAGCTTCCATTGGTCCTGTGATTTTGGCAACGTATGGCGGCATGAAAAGATATCATTATCATTTGACAATCAGTCAACAACCGTCTTGTACAAAACGGGTACTGCCAAATGAGGTTTTCACTCAAGCTGTGCTCAACTGAAGATCCTACGCGATACGACAACGAAGACACAATATCGAGAAGATGAACACCTGTGTCTATCGACCTGGAACGTTGTCACTGCGGAAGGCGAAGATTGCGAGTTGTTGGCCGAACGAATACATAACAGCTTCATGTATGCTGGACAAACGAACTAACTATATTGATTATTAGTCCCTTATTAAGCAACATTCGCCCTAGTAAAGTATTTTTTCCTGTGTCCTGCTCGATCACCTCTTCGTATTTTTAAGTAAACTCATTCGAAGGTGTGTAGTTCGCTGCTATCATTTCCTTTACGTGGTCACTGAATACCTGTAAGTCGACCTCATCACATTCACATGTTGATGGGTAGCATTTGTTTGTAGTGCTCTTCTTCTTTAGCTAGAATGACCACATGAGGTGGCAACATTTTGTGCAAGTCACATCGTTAAATTAGCGCACAGCGGCCTTCCTGCCTTATCTTCCAGCAGGCCGACCGCGTGGAACTCGACGTGATCTGCAACTGTGAAAGCATGTGTCCGGCAAAATAGTTCTGCTGTTGCTTGAGCTCAGCCAGAAATTTTTCGCTACATACAGCGGGCACCTTTTTGCTTCCCTGAGACGCAGGTGTATCCAGGGGATGGGCTCCCTGTTCCTGCTGCGCTGATTTGGCACATACTTTCTGTGTGTGGATGCGTTCTTGGTTATGCGGATTGCATTCTACGGGTTAATTCGGCCAAAAGCCTGCAATCAAGTGACTGGGACGTATATGGAAGGCGGTTAGGAGTCACCTGCAACAAATAAGCTCCATGTCCACTCTAGGAGAGCCTGGCAAGCTACCCGTGAGCATACCCAGACCCCACGTTCAGAGCCCAGCAAGCTATACGTGGGTACCAAAAATGCTAAACACATTTTAAAAAAAAGCGGGCCTCATTCCCCCAATCTCAAAAGAGCCTCCAATTTCGCAGCGTTGGGTAGGACGAGTACGGAGAGGCTGCTAAAATCACAGGGCCAATGGAAGCTGCCTAGATTTCAAAGAAGTATGGTGACGTTCTGTACCAACAATGCACGTACACTTGCAACCGAGTCCTCTATAGAAGACTTGCTCATGCAAGAAAGAAGGATAAAGTACGACGTCATCGGCTTGGCCGAGACGAGACGATGCCACCCATTCAACGCCGTCCATGACACCGGAGAAGAACTGTTCCTCGGACCATGCGACAGTAGAGGAGTTGGCGGCGTCGGCGTTCTCGACAACATGAGTTTGTCCGTGAACATCGATTCATTCGAACAATTTACAACTCGAATCGGATGTCTACGATTAAGAAGACGTGGATCAATTTCGGCTCTGACAATCTTCATCGTTTACGCGCCCAAATCGAACTATAACGAAGAAGAAACCGAATATACGGACTTGGAGAAGCTCTACAGAGAAGACCATACATTTTTCAAGGTCATCATTGGAGATTTCAAGGCCAAAACTGGTCCAAGAAGAATGTCTGAAGAACATCACATTGCTACCCACGGATTAGAATGGAACGAACAGAGTGAGTTGCTCTCTGAGTTTATCACTACGACCAAAACCGTCCATAGTAACTGGCAATTCCAAAAACTCAGTCCTCAACGCTGGATGTGGAAATCCCCCAGCGGAGAGCACAATAACGAAATAGGCCACATCATAGCAAATATAAGGTTTTGCCTAACCGATGTCGCTGTTGTCTCAAAGTTCTACACGGGATCATACCACCGTCTCCTTCGTCCAAGATTCAATTTCTCGCGGAAAGGAGAAAAAGCCGCTAAAATCCAATTCTCTCAAAAACTTACTCAATTCAGTAGTCGGCTGTTGGGACGATGCCGCTGTCGATAACACCGATCAAGAATACGATCGGCACATTCAATATCTCCACGTTAGCGCTATAAAACTGAAAGTTCGAAAGTCACCAAGAGAAGTTTGTCTCCAGAAACACTCGAGCAGATACGCCAGCGCGGAATCACACGAGCTGCAGGCAACCGCGAACTAACGTCTGGACTTGGAAATCGATGTAGGCAGGCGTTAAACCATGATCTTGGAGATGAGCAGCAGCAGTGGTCGAAAATTCAGAGGATGGGAAAAGCATTCAGAAAGCCCTCCGAAGTTTTGCCAATTACAAGACTAAGATGATTGCACTCCAACGCCCAGACGGAACAGTTAGTTATAGCGTCCAGAAAGGCAATGGAGAAAATCATTTACGAATACTACTCCGATCTCTTCGGTAACCACGGCCACCTCCCGTCATATCAAATAAAGGAGTATGGACATGTTGTAACACCGGTTCTCCCTTCCGAAATCCGACACGCCATTTCGTCGGAGAAAAATCGAACACCAGGTCCGGACAGGATAAGACCAGAACACCTGAAGAACCTTCCGCCAGTCCTAGTAAATATACTGGCTCGGCTCTTTACACGTTACCTGTCTGAATGCAAGGTTCCTTCTCAGTGGAAGACCAGCAAGACAGTGTTATTGTTCAAGAAGGATGACCTACACGATATCGGCAACTATCGCCCAATCTGCTTACTGTCTTTCGTCTTTCGTCTACAAACTTTCCATTCGAGTCATCCTAAACAAGATTTACAGAACATTGGACGAAGGATAGCCGTGTGAGCAAGCAGGGTTTCGAAAAGGATTTAGTACGATGGACCACATCCACGCGATAACAAGAGTCACTAAAGTGTATCGGGAGAATACAAAAGACCGCTCTGTCTCACTTTCATCGATTTATAGAAGGCCTTTGATTCAGTTGAGATAAAAGCAGTCTTCGAAGCTCTTGATAGTCAAAGAGTCCCTACTCAGAACATAAAGACTCTTCGTGAGCTGTACAAAAGTTTCACAACCAAGGTATCACCCTTCTACAACGATATTAACATTGACGTCAAAAGAGGAGCTAGGCAGGGTGATACTATCTCGCCAAAATTATTTACTTCCACCATCCAGAACGTTATAGGAACATTGGAATGGGATAATATGGGGTGAAAATCGATGGTCGGCAGTTACACCATCTTCGCTTTGCTGATGACATCGTCCTTATAACACCAAACATTAGCCAAGCGGAACGTATGCTTGACGGATTTGATAAAGCCTGTGGAAGGATTGGTCCTCGACTAAATCTCACAAAAACGATGTTCATGAAGAACGGATTGGTTTCGCATGACCCATTGACGCTCAACCGAACGAATATCTCCGAATGCTTCAGTTATATCTATCTAGGTCGGGAAATCAATATGATGAACGACCTAGCTACAGAGCTGAGCAGAAGGAAACGAGCGGCTTGGGGAGCTTCCAAGAGAATCGGGGATGTAGTGAAGAGAACAAAGAACACCCGACTCCGTGCCCACCTTTTCGACTCAACGGTACTTCCTGTCTTAACGTATGCGTCAGAAACCTGGTCGTTACGTAAGCAGGAAGAAAGGTCACTCAGCGTTATCGAACGCGCAGTCGAAAGGACGATGCTAGGAGTATCCCGTTCCACACAGGTAAGGGATGGGATCTGAAGCTCCGATCTGCGTCAACGATCAAAAATCAAAGACGCCGTTCTGTACGCCAAACAGTCGAAGATAAGGTGGGCCGGACACGTAATGCGTACGAATGACATCCGATGAACAAGAACTGTTAGCGACTGGATCCTTCGGGATGTCAAACGTACTGCAGGAAGATCATCGACCCGATGGTTAGAGTTCTTCACAAAAGGCTTTGAAGAAATATATGATGCTCGACGATTCCCTAGAGCGAGCCCATTCCGGCCTTCCTTAGTCGGCCAGTCAGACATGCATAAAATTTGGCTCAGGATGCTCTCATCAAATGTGGGCTGCCTTTTTCCTGACTGAGTGATGACAAAAACTCTTTACTGGTCCAGGCATGAACATATTGTTCGCATCAAGTCGGCGATCAGATCCAGGTCTCACATAGATTCAGAGTGGAACATGCAGTCTGAGAGTTCCAGTTCGAATTAAGTTAGGTGTAATTTTATCTGGTCCTGAAGTTCTGTCGTTCTTCATGCTACCAACTGCAACTGAAACACCAGAGGAATCTGAGATGATTTTTCTCTTCTCAAGCTGGGAGTTCGCGGTCCAGAATATTGATTTTTGGACGGAACCATCTTTTCTGTTATCAATTCTCTACTTGGACATATGCGGTTATGATCCTGTCGTCAGGAACGAGAAAGTAACAAACTTTCTTTAAACTAACTAATTAAGCAAATGCTACAATGATAGCAGAAGAACTAACTGAGTTTCTTCTATCACTGACTTCACCGCAAGTGGGTAAGGGAATGTCGACGCACTGATTTGAGTTGCAATCAGTATATCTCAACTTTGGTCCGAAATTGTATTTCAGTAAGCCTTTCACATTAACAGGTTGGTAAATTGTTCAGCACCGGGTTTCCCACTTCGTTTAGAATACACATGACTTATAGGAGACCAATAAAAAGCTTTTCAACAACGTCAAGCACCGCGGTGAGAAGCGTCATATCGTATAGCTCACATAATCATTACATCATGCAACGAAATCCCGTGGACATTCAGGGTTAGAGGAGCCGGTGAGTGGTTAGTGATGGAGTTCATTAGGAAGCAAAGTGCAGGCCATGTGGAAACGCCTAAGCCCGGCTATCCTCAAGACTCCAAGGAGAGCCGACTTGACGAGCATTCTATGACATTCATGAAGACAAATTCCTCAACCAGAAGTCGGGACGACATGCGAAGTGTTCGAAGACCTTTGTGGACAATAAATACTAGTAAAACAAATCGAATCAATACAAGAAGCCCTGGGATCGGCACAGTAAATGTAATGATGGCTCACGTAAAAGAAGGCAAAAATCAATGTAGCAATAAAAGCAACAACAGCGGTAACAGGAAGAGCAACAATAACAAAACATAATAAAAAAGATGAAGTCCTCAGCGTAGATCAATCCCTGGAAGATGCGTCAGCCATTCGAGTTCCTTAAGCATCATTTGGAGAAGACTGGGTACATATCTGGCCCTTACAAAGACTCGCAGTGACCTAGCTGACCCCGGAGGGAAGGAAAGTTTAGTAGACCAGTGGCGCAGGGGCCGATCCTATGTGCATTGCAAAGCGCCTCCGACCAATGCGCCACACGTGCCCAATAACAGGAAAGGAGCTGCAATCGCTTAAGTACCAACAAAAGCAGAAGGTTCATTCAAATAATACCTAAAGAACGATGTGTTAAACTTGGTTTTTCTCACAAGTGGTTCAGGAATAACCTTACGTTTTTCGAAAGCAAAAAAGTTCAGTTGGAAAATAGTAATCTTTTTGAGATTTCCATAAAATCATAAACTTGAACACGACTTGAGTGATGCATTACGTCGCTGCTGACAAAGCTCAAACGGTTTCTATCACAAGTATCCATGATCTAAGAAAGATTTACCGCCGAGATATTAGCTTTGAATATGGTGGTGAAAACTAGCTTTGAGAAAGTCAACATAAATAATTGACCAAACAATGTGTCGTTTTCTTGCTCAGCAATCGCGAGGTTTTTAAACAGCATACATTTACTTCCATAAAGAAAACACAATACAATACAACGCTAGCTGACGTTTCGGCAGTATCGCCTTCTTCAGAGCCTGGAAGGGTATACTGATATACAATCTACTAGGCCAAACGCTTCAATAACACTTACAAAAAGACGAGGAACTCTCCGGTAATTACACAATCAACAACTTCTCGAAAAACCCACCGCTTTTTCGTGACTTCCAATGAGGAAGTTTAGAACAGCTGATTATAGTCGCATGTGGTTGACGACTGCACCATCCCACATCAAAAATCGATGCGAACGTACGAGATCAGGTCGCGTATGATCTCCGGGCATTCATCCCTGCTATTCATTGTAGGGCTTTTGGCATTGATCCAAAAAGCCTCAAGGAGTTTTCGCGCTGGTGTTTTGGACTCCTGTGCAAGGATATTGACTTTCACTTCAAAATCGTCTCCGCTATGCTTTTGTATCCTATGCGTGCCTAGTGGGGTGCTTCGTCTTAGTTTTCGTTTGCCATCTAGGTGTTCTTTTATACGGATACACAAAGGTCTGCCCGTTTCGCCAATATATTCATCTCCGCAATTGTTACACGAGATCAGGTATATCGTACCTGAACTCATGCAATCACCGTCCCTGCCGTAAGGGCAAATTACGCAATTTGTTGTTTCACACAGACGGTCATACAGGCGGTTGCGAACTAATTGGCGACGTAGAGTAGTCGGTGGTATTTCAACTATCGCTACCGATTCCTCTAGATCTGCCCTTCTTAAGCATCGTTTTATAGCTGCGCTTACTTCATCGCTTATAAAAGGCAACATAAACGGGATTTTGTTTTGGCCAAGCGTTTCGCGTGGGCGCGTCGTTCTCCTTGTAAACTTATCTCGTGGGGTTACTATTTCGTAGCCATTGGAGGTGGCTATTTGCCGGGCCAAGTCGCGCGATTCTTCCTTTAGTTCCCTGGTAGTGCACACAGAGGTGGCTGTTCGAAACATGTTTCTCATGTTTCTCAATGTAATTACCGTAGAGCTTTTTGTCTTTTTGTAAGTGTTATTGAAGCGTTTGGCCTAGTAGATTGTATATCAGTATACCCTTCCAGGCTCTGAAGAAGGCGATACTGCCGAAACGTCAGCTAGCGTTGTATTGTATTGTGTTTTCTTTATGGAAGTAAATGTATGCTGTTTAAAAACCTCGCGATTGCTGAGCAAGAAAACGACACATTCATATTCCAATGCCGAGGTTAAGAGAAAGTCGATCTTGGGAACTATGACCAAACAATGTCCGTAACTTTTTTATTTTTATATTATTCGTCTTCACATCTACTGTGATGATCCCAGCAATTCTCACATTCGATTCGTTTCCTCGCATCCATTATCCACGAAAATCTTCCAAATTTACATGTGGTTTTGGATATTGCTTGAGGATTTTCATCTCATCTCGATTGTTGTAGAATGCTAGTCGAGCCGATTCTCTTCGGAGTCTTGAGATAGCAGGGCCGGAACGTTCCCAATCGGCTTGCAGAGAGTGATTTTTTTCCTGAACAAGTCCGGTACCAATGTCCTGACCCCGGTGGGTGAGAGGCTCGGTTTGCCACGAGTAGAATCGAACTAGTACTATGGTCGTGAAGACGGACATCACTCCCACTCTGTTATCCGCCCTCATGTTCGTAACCATATAATATTAAGGAGTACTGCTAACATTCGTGATAAAGACCCACCTTGTAAACAAGCAACTCATGATCACCATCCGGAACTAGAACTGATTTGCACATGAGTCGAATATGAGCTAGAGCAAATGGACCTTTTTGTGGCTTTCCTTTGTCGTATGGTTTCCTTGAGTAGAACGTTATTCGTAGATGCAGATCCTCACTGATGTTTTCCGGCAAGCGAATCTTCAACTCAATTGTTAAGTGGGACTTTCTGTCAGTTAGTAACACTACAAAACCATTACGTCGCCATTATTAGTACAATCTAAACAAAACCTTGACGTTTTCGAACCAAAAAGGCTTGTCCTCGTGAACATACACAAAACTTTCGTAGTCAGATGACAGTTTAACTGCATTAGGGCGCAGAATTTCAAAACTCTAAAAATATAACCGTTAAAACAGACAGAATCTCCACTGCTGTTTGATGGAGTAATATAGATAGAAGTACACTTCCTCACATCCTGTACAACATGACCACTTCCATTGACTAGATGCAAACGGGCCTCTATATTTCTATCCGATGACTTCCCAGAAAATTCTCCGTACATTAAATCGACGTATAAGTCGTTGCGTACATCACCTAGACATAGATAACTCACAGTCGTGACCATCTTATGAAGAGATAATCTATTTTACCAGAAGCCGGTTCAGCATAATCGCAACGCTTTACAATTGTTGGTGGATTTCTAGTGAACAAGTATGGCCTCTTCAATCTCAATTCCGACAGCGTATTCGTGAATACTTGAGTTGAAACGAGTATTTTAGCATCATCTGGATAAATGCCACCAAATAATAATGATAAAAAAACTTCTTTAAAAATTCTAGCGAAATGTAACAAAGAACAGCAGAAAAACCGCATAAGAAATCAAAGCAAAGAGAAGTGATGGATGACTCCATTTAAAGGCATTGCTAGCGTGAGTAACAAGAACGCAAAAAAAGGATAAAGATCCCGACGTTGATCAACTCCTGAGGGATGCGCCATACATTTGACTTCATCGAGCATCGTTGGAGGTAATTGAATGCAAATCTAGCCTTTACGATGATTCGCAGCGGCCTACCGCTGTATCGATCCAGTGCTGCTATCCTCCTAGACAAGTCTGATACCAATCTGCCGACCCCGGAAAAATGGGAAGTTTGGTGAGCTTGGCGCGCGTGGATCGATCCCATGTTTATGGGAGAGCGCCTCTGACCACTCCGCTACAAGCACTCCTTCAAGAATATACATATAATAGTGGTCAAATATTGCTAACAAAGCTACGACGATGTTGCATGGACATCTGACTAAGCCACGAATCCATGATGCTGAACCAGTAATAGCGCCATAGAAGGCGAATCTGACCCAAGAATTCTCGATATTTGTGATGATTCTTGGAAAAGGATGCACAGCAAAACAGAATAATAGCGATTTAAAGAACTTGTATCATCACCAACAGCGTTACTATGTCTCAACGGAAGCATATTCTAAAAATATCCAACCTGACGATGTATTCCCTTTCGGAACTTTCCCTATAGTATGGAGATATTTCAACGACTGGTCGAAGTTCTGATCCCTACAATAATATTCTCACGTTCATTTCCTTATAAACAACGCATAGTTAAATATGAGCAAAGAGCTTCAGAAACTCACTTATTTAAAAAAATAACTTTATCCTTTGCATCGTGCGACGGTTGTGGATTAGAGAAAATAGAACTAACATCGAAGAAATCGTAGGCAAAAACTACAAGGAAGTCAACCACTGCTCTCCAAAATGACATTCGAAAGGAAAACCAGAGACCCTTCCCATACCTTGACGACAATTAAAGTTCGCCGGAGCAGGTTCTTGATTTCTTTTCAATGTGGAGGAAGAATGCTCTAATGGAGCAATGTGTGCTACACGAGTGATCAACACCACACGTCTCCCAATATCACTTTGACTGAAATCCTGAAAAACGAAGAATGCAGAAATCATGTGCGACAAAGCTCGGCAATCATTCCACAAAAGGAACTTGCCGCGAAGAGGCAGCATATGTTGAGATCTCGACAGAGTGGCTCGTTCTTTTTGCAGATAAAAGTGAAAGTATCACTAAAACATAAAAAAAGTCTTGGAAGATATGTTGAACCGCTTCAAGCAAAACACAAGAAATATGAAAAGTTTAAAGCTTCATCACTCAATACTTCCTTGGATACTTGTATGACTCTTCCTCACTTGTGCGCGTCCCAGTATAATTTGGCTTTTTTGGAGTATTCCTTGTTTAGCCATTGTGGTTCCTGGGAGTCTCGGAGTAGGTCAGCAAGACCAAAGTCTGCCCCAGGCCGTCACCACTACAGGCAGTTGCCGCCTTTGTGGATCAGAGGGAGATTTACCACTATGCCACTAGTCTGATGCCAGGATAGTGGTGGATCTCGGCATTGTTTTACTCTTAGCTAAGCTTCCTCATGAAAACGCCGAACCCATTCTCAGCTTGGGAGACCTTGCCGGGAGTATTAATTCCCCCGCTGTACATCACAGCACGGCACCCAGGAATACCTATCAGCCACGATGAGGCGTTAAACCGTTGGGAGGTCATCGATCAATATGCATACAAAATACGTGCACCACCGCACCTTATATGCCGCTTTGATTCTAAGTCGTACAGTACCATACTGACTTCACAGTTACATTTCATTTGGAGTTCTATACATTGCACTCGTAACAGCAAACAAAACGCTTTAATAGCCTTGTCTTGAGAACTCGTCTGTAAATGAAGTATTGATTTTGATGCAGAGCATACTGGATGAGATAAAACTAGTTTAACACGGCTAATTATAAAGCACTTACTTTACCAGCGTCAATTGCCACACGTTTTTGAGCATTTTGGTGCTCGACATAAGTCTGTAGGAAAGAGATCTTATCTGGGTCAAACGCAAAACCATGTTCATCACGAATTGTCACGTTCAGACTGAGTAGCCTGCATATATTGGTGATCTTTTGCACTCTAACTGAATACTAACTTTAAAAAAAACGAAAGCATAGAGCAAGAGAAGACCTACATATTCCCCTTATCTATTTTCCTGGCCAACTGGACACGTAAGGAGTTCAGCTCCTCGGTGGGAACACCTCCTAATAGCAAGAAAGAAGTGACAACAACGTAAGAGAAAGAATACTGCTTATGTTCTAGGGTCAAACAAACCTGATAGTATCTTCTGCCTTACAGAAAGCATGTAATCAATAAAATCCAAGACTTCGTTAAAGTAATGCATCTCACAATGTTTTACGTAAATTTCCTTAAAAAAAGTCACGGATTTAGAGAAGCCAATGACACAGTACTATAGCTGAACAATGGCAACCTCTAAATAGCTCTACAGTGCTAAATCCATCGCTACCTTAATAAATCAAAAGACCAACTTTCTATAAACCTCGGCATAAATAATCGACATAACGTAAGAGATAAAGCTCCTGGCGTTGATCAATCTCTGAGTGATCCGCCATGCATTCGACTTCATAAAACATCGTTTGGAAGTGATTGAATGCATATCTGGCCTTTACAATAACTCGCGGTGGGACACCGATGTACCGAGCCAGTGCTGCTATCCACCCAGACAAGTCTGGTACCAATTTGCCGACGCCGGAAGGATGGAAGGCTTGGTGGGCCATGGACGCGGGATCGATTCGTGTGTGTGTTGCAGAGCACCTCCAATCACTGCGCCATAAGCGCGTCAGCTCACAAGATCATAAAAATAAATCCTTACCTTAATTCTTCTCCACCAAGACTGTGTGACAAGATTAACCTCCTCGACGATATTCGCACCCTCGGCGGTCGGATCAGTGCTTGAATGTCGATTCACAAACTGGACCGCGTTCACCGGAAACAGTCCTGCCTCAGTTTTTAACCCTCTTCGTAAACCTACGAGCCACCCTGAATGCAAATAAGTCGCAGAAACATCTTCGAAGGAAAAAAAGAAAGCTGCAGTGTTCACGTACCATCTTTTTCGGCATACACGTAGAGCCGATCACCAGCTATTAGGTTAAGAAAATAGCAAGGAGCATTTTTCGCAGACGCATTCTCAACGAGCTCATCGCTAGCAACGAAATTAGACGTCGCTGAAAGGCTAAGAGGTAGATAAACAGAGAATATACGGAAATAAAAAAATACCCTCCCAACAGTTTATCGCCTCATCGTGGCTGGTAGGTGTGTTCCTGGGTATCGGGCTGCGAAGCACAGCGAAGGGATTTATCACCCAGCACGGTCTCCCAAGCTCTGGCTTTGAGGAGTTTGGCGTTTCCATCAGAAAACCCAGCTAAGAGGAAACCAATGCCAGTATCCACCACGGTCCTGGTATCAAATTAGTCACATGGCAAATCTTCCTGTGATCCACGATGGCGGCGAATGCTTGTGGTGGTGACGACCTGGGTCAGACTTTGGCTAAACGGACCTCATTAGTCCATAGGAGCACAATAGGTGAACTAGAAGGTCTCTAGAAAATGGAAATTATGCTGGGGACCGCACAACCGGTAAGCACGGGCCACTCAAGTATCTAAGTAGGTAGTAAAAGAATACAAAGCGAATAAGTACTGGACCAACCAATTGCGAATCGGACCTTCATTTCTGATCAGCTTGAGGGGCGAAAATCTGATACAGCGTGCCAAAAAATCCAAGGTGTTCGACAGACCTAACGTAGTACCTCCCCTTTCACAAAGAAAAGTAAGACATGCTTTTAATAAAATACCATCCAACTGACAAGATAGTCCGTATTTACAGAAATTAGCGATTTTGGATTCACGTGAATAAAATTTAGCTACGGTATTCCTCGATTTTTCCATGGTGGATTCGAGACTGTTGGAAATGGTTTCGACTGAACCCGTCAAGAAGTCTAGGAGCAAAAAATCGAAGAGGAGGCGCAATCCTAAAGTGGAGAACGACGAGTGTAAGTGCAAAGTAGAGTTTTTTATTTTTTCCTGATTTTCTTCTCAATTTATGTGTAACTTTGCTTTATACTGTATAATACGTCAGTAACGATTTGTCTTCGTAGACTTCCTCATGTAGGCACGTGTAGCACAGTGGTCGCAAGTGCCCTGCAGTACGCATGGGATCGATCCCAGCGCCTCACGCTCAGCAAGTCTTCCATCCCTTCGGGGTCGGCAAATTGGTATCGGACTTATCTGGGAAGATAGCAGCACTGGCTCGATGCATCGGTAGGCCACCGCAAGTCATTGTAAGGGCCAGATATGCATTCAGTCACCTCCAACGATGCTTGGTGATGTCGAATGCAAGGCGGTTCTCTCAGGGATTGGTTAACGTCGAGAGCTTTATCCTTTTTGTTTTTGTAAACTTTCTTATATGCCTAGACTTAGTTTCTGCTTTCCTCTCACTACATCGAAGGAAAGAATAGAATAGTTGTATCATATGTGGACTCAAGCCCAGTACATACTAGATTTACCTTGACGACCTTAAATTGTTGGTTTTTGATTTGCCGTTGGATTTTCCGACGGTGTTCGTTCAGATAGCGAGAGCTTTCGAGAAGCTAAAAAACTCAAGGAGAAGTTCTCATCGAAGAGAAGAGCCAAGGACGATGATATGGCATTCTTAAAGGTGAGCATGTCTCTCATTTAGAAGTCGGGAATTTTATGGATATGTTCCAGTACTTTGTTTCTGACACGATGGACAGTATATAAACTTAGGATGCTTCCGGTTTTTTTCCTTCGTCATTCAGAACTTGTGATTTTAACGCATCTGGTTAAATTAAGATGGCATCTCTCAAACTCTTATCTCCTCTCTCTCTGGTAGTATGTCTCATATATGTCTCATAAACTGGTAGCTGGTGTTACAGATCAATTTGAACAGGCTTATCGTCAAAAACTAGTGCCGTTCATTTAGTTCTAATTGCTAGAACTTTACGGAGCTTCTTGTTTTTTCCAGATTGTTTTTTCTTTGATTTAATTCTATAACTATACACCTTAAGCAGAAATCCTCAACACTGGTCGCAAAAATTCAGAGAATTCAACGCTTCACAGAAATTTCATTGAAGAAGTCTCTCCTAGTTTAAAAGCGATCACTTATTTGCTGGAACGAATTTTTTTTCTGCTTATTCACTGTTTACAAAAATATGAGCTATATATGTCTCATAAAAGAACATGAAAGCAGTAGGCGTTGATTTATCACTGAAGGATGCGTGGTTCATTTGATTTCACCAGTTGTTCTATGGTTAACTCAATGGGTATCTTGTCTTTCTGTCTTTTACAATAACTTGCGGAAGCGTATACTAGGCTAGCCGAGAGCGTGGAATCGAGCTAATAACGTGCATTTTAAAAGACACCATAAATCACTACGCTACTCGCGTCGATGTTTGCCACATGCGAGAATTTGAGAGAGAATCAAGCATTTCAAGGTTAAGGCAACACATTTTAGCTCGTACTGTACTAAATCTTCTGTTTCTGGCTGTTGCGTGCAACAGTAGCCCAGTGGGTTTTGCGCACACCAATGACTTGTTGAACATCATACCTTTCTTCTAGCGTTTTCATGAAAAGCTCTAGCCACTTAGTCGGTGATCTTCCTCCAGTACGTCTGACATCCCGAGGAATCCAGTAACTTACGGCTTTTGTCCATCGGTTGTCGTTCGTACGCATTGCGTGTCCGGAACAGCTTATCTTCGACAGTTTGGCGTATAGAACGGCGTCTTTGATTTTTGACCGTTAACTTAGGTCGCAGTTTCGGATCCCTTCCCTTGCTTGTGTGACACGGAATACTTTCTAGTATCGTCCTTTTGACTACGCGTTCAATAATGCCGAACGATGTTTCATTCTTCTTACACAGGGACGAAGTCTCTGACGCATACGTTAAAAGCAGGGAGAATCGTGGAGTCGAAAAGGTAGGCACGGAGCTGAGTGTTCTTTGTCCTCTTCACCACATCCTCGATGCTCTTGAAAGCTCCCCAAGCCGCCCGTTTTCCTCTGCTCAGCTCTGGAGCTAAGTCGTTCAACATGTTGATTTCCTGACCTAGATAGACTTAACTGGAGCATTCGGAGATGTTCTTTCCGTTGAGCATGAGTGGGGCATGCGAAACCAATCCGTTCCTCATGAACATCGTTTTTGTGAGACTTAGTCAAAGACCAATCTTTGCACAGACATTATCAAGATCGGCAAGCAATCGTTCTCTCCGGCAAACACTTCTTGTTATAGAGGCGATTTCAGCAAAGCGAACAAGGTGTGTTTGCCTGACATCGAATTTCACTCCCACGTTGTCAAAGTCCAGTGTTCTCATGATGTTCACGAGGGCAGAGGTAAATAATTTTGGCGAGATGATATCACCTTACTTAACCCCTTTTTAACGTCAATGTTATCATCGTTTTCGTATGGTGATATCTGGGTTGTGAAATTTTTATATAACTCATGAAGAATCCTTACATGCCGAGTAGGGACGCCCTCTGTCCAACTGTCTAGGGCTTCCATGACAGCTATCTCAGCTGAGTCTAAAACTTTCCTTAAATCGATCAGGGTGAGATGGAGCGCTCTCTTGTACTCTAGCAATATTGGAATAAGTCTTGTTATTGTGTGGATGTGGTCCATCGTGCTGCATCCTTCTCGAAACCCTGCTTGACTACACGGCTGTCCTTCCATCAGTGTTCTACCAATCCTGTTTAGGATGACTCGAGTGAAAAGTTTGTAAACGACATGCGGTAAGCAGGTTAGGCGGTAGTCACCGATACCGTGAGGTCACAGTTCTTGAACAATAACACCGTCTTGATGGTCTTCTACTGAGTAGAAACTTTTCATTCTGACAGGTAGCGCGCAAAAAACCGTGCCAGCGTGTTTAAGAGGACTGACGGAAGGTTCTTCGGGTGTTCAGATTACATCCGGTCTGGACCTAATATCCAGTTTTTCGCCGGCGAAATAGCATGTCGGATTCCGTAAGGGGGATCCAGAGGGCGGAGATATCGTTTCTTCTGTTATGCGAGCAGGACGACATGGTTATTGAAGAAATCTGAGTAGTAATCAGGAATGATTTTCTCCATTGTCTTTCTGGACTCTGTAGCTGTTCCTTTTTGGCGTCGTAGTGGAATCATTCTGGTTTTGTTATCAGTGAAGCTTCGGTAGGTTTTGCCAACGTTTTCCCCAGCCTTCGCATCTTCGACCCCTATACTCGTCTCTCTTTAAGATCTTGGTTTAACGCCTGCCTCCATGGTTTGGATGTTCGGGTGTGAATACTCAGTTATCTATAGTTCATGCGTTTCCACGCTGGTTTATCAGCTCAAGTGTTACTGAAAAGAGACATCTCTTGGTGACTTAAGAATTCTCAGCTTTTGGACCACTAACGTGAAGATGTTGGATGAACTGATCATATTCGTCGTCGCTGTTATCAAGAATGGCACCTTCGCAAGAGCAGACTAATGAACTGAATTAATCACAGTTTATAGTGGTTTCAGGACTTCGTTTTTTGAGTTTAGCGGCTTTTGCTCTTTCCCGCGAAAATGTAGTTTTGCACGAGCGATGCGGTGATCTTCGATTTACTATCGTGTGGTCTGTTTCGTTATGGTACTCTCCATTGGAGGCTCCCACATGCAACGTGGAGGGTGGGGCTTTTGGAATTGCAAGTTATCATGGATGGTCTTGGTCGCCATGATACACTCAGACAAACTCAGGCAGCAGCTCACACTGCTCGTTCCATCCTAATCTGCGGGTCACAATGTAACGTTTTCAGAGGTTCTTCTGAGTTCAGTTTTAGTGTTAAAATCTGTAATGATGAACTGAAGGAATGTATGGTCTTCTCGGTAGAACTTCTCCAAGTCCATATATAACTCTTGGACTTCGTCTTCGTCATAGCTTGATTTCGGTGTATCGACGACGACGAAGATTGTTAAAGCCGCTATTGATCCACATCTCTTCAGACGTAAACTTCCGATTCGAGTTCTTAATTGTTTAGATGAATCGATTTTAATGACCAAACTCATGTTTACGAGAACAGTGATGCCGCCGACTCCTTTACCGTCGTATGTTCCGAGTAAGAGTCCTCCGGTGTTATGGACGACGTTGAATAGGTGGCATCTTCCTGTCTGAGACAGTGGGATTCCGTCTTACCTTATCTTTCTTGTCAGCATGATAAACTTTTCTACCGAGACTCAAATCCAAGTGTGCGTGCATTGTAGGTAGAGACCGTCATCGTAGTCTTTTGCGATTTAGGCAGCCTAAAACGCCCTTGAGATTTTAGCGGTCTCTCCATACTCGTCCTGCGGTTTAGGGGCTCTTTCGGAGTCAGGGGAATGAGGCCCGTTTATTTCATTGTGTTTGGTTTCTTGATACCCACATGTAGCTTGCTGAGCTCTGAACCTCGAGTCTAGGTATAGTGGCGGGTAGCTTGCTAGTTTGTCCAGGAGCAGACGGGGAGTTTATTTGTTGGACACCTAATCGCCTGTCATGTGCTTCCCTGTTACTTGATTGTATGCTTTTGACCAAATTGACTTCTAGAATATAATCCGCATAAATGAGAACACACTCACATACGCGTCCATGCATATACGTCCTCGTAACAGGACCCACCTGCTTCTCAGAGAAACAAAGGTCGCTTTTGCTACTCGATGAACAATCTATCCGCCAACTGGGAGCTCGCCATGTTTCATCGCGATATACGGATATAAACTCCCTCTATGAGGGAGACCTGCGGATTTACATATATGTATATGTATACATATACATATATACGTACACATAAACGCACATATGCGTATGTATACACAATATCCAAAAGGACGTGTGTGGCGCAGTGGTCGGAGGCGACCTGCAGCACACGCGTGGAATCGGTACCCTCGCCCGTGGCTCACCAAGCCTTCCATCTCCCCGGCGTCGGCAAATTGATACCACACTTGTCTGGGAGGATAGCAGCACTGGCTCGATACATCGTTAGGCCACCGCGAATCATTGTAAAGGCCAGATATGAATTCACTCACCTCCAAACGATGCTTCCTGAGGTCGAATGCATGGCGCATCCATCAGGGATTGATCAAACGCCGAGAGCTTTATCCTTTTAATCTTTTTATATACAATATAGCATTGAACTGGTTGGAACTTTACAATATGAGAAGTTAGGTTATATTAAAAATCATAAACTACTTGGATATTTGAATGGCTCACCCTGACTGCTTTTGCTTGCCCCAGTATAATTTTCATTCTCCGGAGATATGCTGATTTTGCGTTTGCCCGGAGTCCTGAAGCCAACCTGGCCAAAGTCTGTCCCAGGTTGTCAACACCACAGGCAGTAGTTACCCTTGTGGGCCAGGTGGAGATTTGCCACCATGCGACTTCGATACAAGGACGGTAGTGGATCCTGGTATTGGTTTACTCTTGGTTGGGTTTCCTGGTGGAAACGCTGGATTTCTCAGCTTTAGAGACCTTGCTGGGGAATGAATAAATCCACCCACTGTATATCTCAGCCCTACAGCTAGAAAGACCTTCCTACCACGATGAGGCGGAAAACCGTCGAGATTATAAACATATATGTATTTATATACACATAAACATATTATATATATATATATATATATATGTGTACTGCCTGCTAATGTTCTTTTCGTCTCGACATTCTGTTTTCCTAACATTTTTAAATTATAGATAGGTGTCTCTGAAAATGGCTTGCCAAAAATACAAAATTCGGAAACTCATAACAACCTTCTGAAAAGAGCAGAGGAAACGCAGATAAATCGAACTTTTCAGGTATTCCTAAACTGCATTCTGTGCAATTATGCTGCTTTTTTAAACGGCCCCATGGTAAATTTTAGATCGAGCTTCGAGCGGATGCGCTGCAGACGTTGTGGATGTGCGCCTTGTGTCATCAAAGATCAGCTCAAGAAGAACTAGGCGATCTGTTTGGTCCATATTACGTAAATATTCGATGTGAAGGGCACTGGCCAAGCTTCTTGTTAAGGAAGTCGTTGAAGGTATATACACTCACTATATACACTTCATAATGTAATGTTCAATTGAAATTGGTACACGGAAACGAAGATTTGTTTCCAACAATCCCAGTTAGTTAGTTACCTTGCATTTATTTGTTTACCTCCAGCGCACCTTTTGATATCATAGGTTTTTGGATAAGATATTTTTACTGCCTTCATGACGTTTTGTCTGCGTCATGGCATTACTATCTCTGTTTAGCTCTTTTGCAACTGCCATTCCTCTTACTGGTTAGTTTTATATGCGGTTTCGGCTGTAATCTGGAGATTTGTCGCATTTTTTTACTCGTTCATATCTTGAACGCTAATTAAGCCTATTTTTTTGGAAACTGGGATGACAGTGTTAAGGTGTTCGGTTCCTTATCAGTTTTTTACTAACTCTCTTAAAGGGTGTGGAAGAGTATTTCTGTCTTTCGACAAAGATTTTTCACGGCCTGTAATATCCCTAACACTCGTTTACTTTCAGCTAGGTTACCATTTAGAAAAATCCGTTACTAACTTGATTCTCCATATTAACACCGGCTTTGACACGTTGGTCTGTAATCTTATTACAGATGACCTTTATCTCGTATACATTTCGGTTTTTTAAAGCATCATAATCAAACTACATTTTGTAGAAGTGAGAAACCTGTCTGTGACACAGAAGGTCACAATTTCAGGAGTTCCACATTGTTCCAACATCTTAAACATTTGACTGTCAACGTTTATCAGAATTTACACACTCTGGAAATCTCTGTAGTAGTTCAATAAAAATGCTAGTGCCACTGAAACTTCGAAGTAAATTCTGTTGTTATCCCGTGTATTTGCATGCTGTTCGTTTACAAATTGAAGTTTCACACGTTTATTGATTTACTCTGCTGACATCTTAAGTTATCAATAAACAACGCAGCTCTTGGGAATTGGCACAGTGGTGCTCCAGTTCTGGCCTTCAAGAAGAGCGCGCGGAATGACCTCCTCGCGAGCCTTACGAAGTAGGCGTCTGGT
This sequence comes from Angiostrongylus costaricensis, assembly GCA_900624975.1. NCBI lineage: Eukaryota > Metazoa > Nematoda > Chromadorea > Rhabditida > Metastrongylidae > Angiostrongylus > Angiostrongylus costaricensis. The sequence goes on along the minus strand of UYYA01003822.1, from coordinate 104,478 downwards.
TTCTTGCTTTGAGGAGCGAACGCAAACGAAATCGACCTCCTGTTCTGTCATTTCGCTCTTCCTGGTGTATTTCGGGCAGTCGGGCACAGGTTCGGCAGAGAAACATACACGGTTCTCGCGTTCTACGACACGAGTACGAGCGGTCGGCTCTAAATTGGATAGGCAACAATCACGGAAATATATATTTTACAGCTACTTGAGACTTACTACGAATGTCTTTTTCGTCATCAGACTCGTCGAAACTGTACATATCGTCATCGTTGAGTTCCTTCTCTTCTCTACTACGGTAGTTGCGGTTTTTTAGGTCCATTTCAAGCTCTTGATTGTCCTTCTCAAGTTCGCTTTCTTCATAGTCACATTCATTGTCCTTGGTGATATAGCTGCGATGGAAATCCTGGATTGCGTTGGTTTCCTCATTGTCAGCACGACGAAGGTCGTTCCATTTCTGAAAGTATGTATTTTGTTCGGCATAAGGAATAACCACTCCTCAATTTCATATATATATATATATATATATATATATATATATACATAGCGAATTATGCATATGTATATACATATATGTACAGTGCGTTTATATTTTGCCTTCGAATCGAGATTTTCAAAAGTCTCACCTCTCCATCGTAATGTCCGCAAAGTCCACACTGTTTGTTCTTGTACAATGGCGAGAGCTTGATGTTGGCCTGGAATCCGTCGAAGGTAACACTGACATCACCAATGCCAATCTCGTAGAGATTTTCATGAATCTTATTCAAGCCGTATTGCTCCATCTGGTTATGGGTAACCTTGCGACCGTTCACCTTGCAGACTAGTTCATTGCCTAGCATCTCAATCTCATAGATATTTTCGCGGTTGATGAGCTTCAATTTTTTATCGTTGCGACTTTTCTGAAGCTTTTTCATGAGAACGACGAATTTCGGTTCTTCGTTGCTACAGTCCTTGGCGAGTACGGTGTAGCAAGTAGTGAAAGATGTTTTGAAGGGGAGGTTGTCAAAGGTGTTGACGTTCTCCGATTTGATGACGCATTCAGCGCGATTTTGTTTGACAACATGACTGATTACGTCCTTAACCCCAGCGAATTCGATTGCATTAGAGTTATGGATGTTGATAGTCGGTAGCTTCATAGGAAGTGCGCCCTTCTTTATGACGATACGATTTCGAGGAGTGTTGAGGAAGAGATCGAACGTGCGACGATTTACGGGTTCAATGTTAAGCTGAGCGCGTAAAAGTCCTTCCTGATTGTTGACCATCTCATATTCTGTGTCCCACTTTTGCAAGTTCTTAAGAAGAGAGAAAAGATTTGACAGGTGGTATTCGGTTTCTGGAGTTAGTTCGTACTTGATAATCCACTTGTAGAGGTTGAGATTGGAGGCGAGCTTCAGCTTCTCCATTTCGGTAAGCCTGTTTTCAAAAGCTCGGTTGAGATTTTTCATCCAAACCTTCTGTTCGCGACTTTGCTCACCCTGCATGCGGATGAAGACATTGTTCTTTCTGTGGCTTCCCCAGGAGGCGTCCATAAGTCCATAGAACTCGCGGTTGACCTGTTCCTTTAGCTCACTGAGGCTTTTTGGTGTTTTGGGGTAGACGGTTTGGATTTCAACGTTCATTTCCCACCTACGATTCTCCATCTCCTGCGGAGTGCTATGGGCCAGAAGTCGAGTGCGACAGAAGCGGTACTTGTTGTCGCAGATAGCCTTCAGTTCCATCTCCATCTCGTTCTTGTTACGCTGTCCAACGGTTTCAAACTTGAAGAATAGACGATGTTTGTAACCCTTCTCGTTGTCAAAGTTCCTTAGGTAAGTGGAGACATGGCTTCTGTGGTCTCCAATGCGTTTCGGTTCGAAGTCGTCAACATCCAGCTCGAAGAATTCGTTATTGTTCTTGAAAAATTTCTCTAGTGTTGGTTTCTCAATTATTTCTGGAACAAAGGTTTCCATTTCCATGCTGAGAACGTATTCCTTGGCCACGTCCTGAGTGGGCTCCATGAAGACATCAAGTGTATTGTATCCAACTAAGAGAGGGTTCAACAAGCCTCCAGTTCTACGAACAACCGGGATGTGCGTGGTTCCCACAACCTTCAGAAGAGATCCGTACTTTCTAAAGAAGTTGTATTCGAAGTTCTCGACCGGGTAAAGTTGTTTACGGAGATGGACCGTGACTTCACTTGGCTCAGGGTAGGCATGAGTGGTTTTTTTTAAGTGGCGCATGAAGCTAACGGGTCGTGACTGAATGTGAATGACGTTTCTTTTGCGTTCATGAGGATGGAAGACAATGTTCAAACGAAGCTGGTGTTTTAGCGTGACCTTAACCTCAGCATCCACTGGATGGTCGAAGTTTACAGAGTGTAACATTTTGAATCCACTCTCAACGACTGGACAGAAGGCCACAGCTCTTACTACATGAGTGGAGGCAATCTTAGGTTTCAAAAGAATATGAGCACGAATTCCGTTAAAGTCAGCGGATCCTTTAGGTTCTAAATCAACTTTGATGTGACCTTGTACAGTGGCGACGGTAGGCATTTTGTAGGTAAGCACTAGAGGAAGACCAAGACTGGTTGGAATTTTCTTCAAAAATTCGTAGAAGAAGAATCCAGCAGTGTTCTGGAACTGGAATCCAGTAGCAAGAGTGCGTTCAATATCACCAAGCTGAACCTTTCCGTCACGGACTATGTCCCTGAAGAATTTCGGGATAGAATCTTCGTCGATTGGTAGCAAAGCATAATCGTTATCCATGTAACGAACATAAAGCATCGCGTGAGGGTCTTCCTTGTTGGAGTGGTGGCGGCGGACAAAGTTGAGTTTTTTGTAGATGGCTTTGAAGAAGTCACTTGTTCGAGAGGTAACGGAGCGCTTTCCACGGACTACAAATCGCTCCATATTGGCATCTTCAAACTTATGGAGGAACTTGCTCATGACCTCGTCAACGTTTTGTTGAGAGAAACCAAGCTCACCAAAGTACTTGTACCATTCCCCACCGAACATGGTATCAAACGATGCAAGAAAATCTTTAGGTAGAGCGCTGTCCTTGGTGAAAAGGGTTTGCAAATTGAGTGTGGTGCCGTATTTCATGTCATCACCTTTAACAGTCCATCTAGATACGCGGTTGTTGAGCTTCTCATAGAACTCTGTGTCGACTGCTCTTAGGGCTTTCTTGACAGGAAGGACAGTTTTTTCATCATTTTCTGGGAACTCGGAGACAGACTTAAGGACTGCATATATGAAGGAACGGAGGACTTGATCACGTTCGTTTTCCATCTGATGGACGATCTGATCGATGACAACTTGTTCGGGTTTGGTATCCATGATTCTGCGGAGTGCGGCCATGCGGATTTCGGCACATTCAGTGCGGTCCTTGAAAATTGGCATTAAGATGTTCTGAACCTTGCGTCGCATAATAACTCCTAATTTCCTAAGTGCATTGATGGCCTCAATTCTGATGGTTTTTTCCTCTTCCTTGTTGTAGATGATTTTATCAAGGGAGTAGGCAGAGATGTCGATTCCAGCATTAGCAAGAGACTTCAGCATGAGCACCTTCTCATAGCGGTTATCAGATTTTTCGAAGAGGCTTATCAGTTTACCAACAACTTTTTCCTTGAGCTCACGTTTGCATAGATTGTCAACGTGGTAGGAAGCTAACTTATCATTTCTGCAGAGTCCGTTGAAAATTGCTCCGTAGGTTAACCAGCATGCCTGTTTGAGGTAGGGAGTCTTCTCTGCAACTTCACTCTCGCAGACGAATAGTACTTCTTCAGCCATTTTTTCCGATGGAATGCGAATTTCAGCCAAGGACTTGATAAGACGGGCGGCCTTCAGATTGTCGATCTTCTCGCTAATGATCAATTTCACAAGTTCAGTCATAGTCACCTTGGTTCCAGCCATAGCAAGAGCATCGTAGTAGAGGCTAAGAACTTTGTGGTTGACCTTTTCATGGTTTTCTAGGAAGCGTTGAATTTTAGTGAGTTCCCATTCACGGCATAGACGTAGAAGCTTAACAAGGCGTGCGAAAAGGTGAGTGGTTTCTAGCTCAATTTTTTCTTCGAAATTGCGAATGATAGTGGAGAGAAGTTTTTCAATGTGCTCCATTTTGTTATTCCACTCAGGAACGTGTTGCAGGTATCTTTCATCTCCGGTCATAGCGAACTTTTCTTCAGCGACTTCCGCTTCTGAATTGTAGATCAAGCTCTCTTTGCGATCTCGGCGCACATTCGGGATTTGAGTCTCCGTCTTTCCTGCATAGATGAGAGTAATCTTGTTGTAGACAACAGAAGCAATCATCTCGTGCTTCTCTGACATGGGGACCAGTTTGTACTGAGATCGAAGTTCTGCTTCGTGGATCAGGAATTTGTCCTTGTTTTCTGACACTTTTTGCTTCATGACAGTGCTGTACAACTTCTCATCTCTTTTCTTTGTGTTACGATTATGGATGCCGTATTGAACCTGAAGAACAAAATACTCTGATTTTCCTTTACTGACTTATGTCGTAGATTTTCAACCCGCCTCGGGACGGATGTTGCATTTCTGGAAATTGATCGATTTGGTCCACTGCTTCTGTTCGGTTGGCATGTCATTGATGGTGTATTCAACCTCGCATTCTCCTTCGAGTATGCGCTGAAATAGTGCAGTTCTCCTTATTGTGCGCATATGTTAGAAAAACCAAAACTCATACCTCAATAGCGACGAAGTAGTCATGATTTTTATCATCGCGTTCGTTTTTCTTGAGTTCATCTCTCTTTGGGCGGTTGATCTGCAAATTATATCATGAATCAGTTCTGTGGTAAGTCAATGAATCCAATTCTTACTTGGAGCATGTTGAGAATAGCTTTCTTGATGTTGGCAGACCATGGCTTGTCTTCCTCAGAGAACTCGATATCGCTAACCAATCCGTTTCTGTAGGCGAATCGTATCGGTAAAGTCAGCATATTTTTGTCCTGCTCGCTAAGTTTGACCATTTGGAAGCGTTCAAAAGGCAAGAGTTGACGAGCCTCGAACTCCTCCATGATAGAACCGAAGCGGATCTGTGTAACCTTGAAAACAACAGTGCGATCATCAACAGGCTGAATCGAGACCATAGCTTGGAGTCTTGTGGCAGATTGCTGAGTGTTCGGCAGATCCATTCCAGTGGTGACTTGACCATCGAAAAGGTAGCGATATTCCCGATCGGTTTCAAACCATTCCTCTGAGATTTGGGGCCTGGGGTCCCACATGAACGTAGATGCAAGTGCCAATCCAAGAAGGGCGACGCTGGCTAACAACTTCATCGTTGTTATCTGTGTACAGCAGCTGATTCATGCGTTCTTTTATACGAGAGTTATCACTGGTCAGATTGAAGCATGTCGATCAATGATGTGTTTTTCTTGATACAATGGGATACACATGTCATTCAATTCATCACTAACCTTGTCAACGAAAGTGGTGCAGGATTTTTTGTAAATATGCGACTTTTACGGGGAAATTAGTGTTAGCATGTTACTAGATGCTTTATGTGTAAGAAACATTAGTTCGCCTCTGATGCCATAATACTCAGATTGCGGAAAGGTTTCTGTCAATGGCCATGCAAAGATAATTTTGTTCATTCAGTCTCTCTTGAGTAATTAATTCACACATCCGATAAGAAGTAAGATTATTTTAATCACCTCCCTGTTGTTTCCTTGTTGTAGTCGTCTTATTTGTGTGTCCAAGGGAATATTCATGTTGAACCCTTGTAGTAAAAGAAACATTATGAAGGGAGCGAGCTGATTGGCACATTTGTTTTCAAGCATTTTTGCTATTTCATTCTTCAGCTTTAAGTGACTGATCGGTGTAATTTAACAAACAAGATAGAAACATGGCCAATGTTTGTTGTACTTTTCCACATTATTGTCGTATTTTCACAATATTATTCTAGTTATCAAAGGGTGAAACGTACTGCATAGACGTCTGGTTCCATGGCGATTGTCTTCTCTGGGCACCAGATATTCAGTTGAAAGGGAATCAGCTCACACAATTAGAGGAAAAATTGCATCAGTTTTGGAAACAGGTGAGCAGTAGTGATTTTTCATGCCAAATTAAATGTGAGGTAATCGTTTTAGCATTGGTAATATCGAGAAACATTTTAAAAAGTAGATTTCTATTCGTGCTGATAGGGGACGCGTATAGCGCGCTGGTAAAAGGTGCCCTGGAATACCCATGGGGTCGATCCGGCGCATCCTGCTCACCAAGCCTTCCATCCCTCCGGAGTCGGAAAATCGGCACCAAACCTGTCTGTGAGGAGAGCAGCACTAACTTGATACATCGGTAGGCCACCGCAAGCCATTGTGTAGGCCGGATATGCATTCAATCGCCTCCAACGATGCTTAATAAAGTTGAATGCATGGAGAATCCCTCAGAGATTGATGAGCGCCGAGAACTTCGTCCTTTTTTTTTACCAATATATGTGAACTTTTTAAAAGTTTTCTATTGTTTTAATGATCAGTAGTTAGAATATCTTCAAATTCTCTTGGTACATCTAATTTAGTTTTAGTCATGTTGGATTTGTAAAAATTCGGGTGCTTCTATCAAGGTTGAGAATAAATTTGTGCATTTTCCGTGCGCTAAGAAACATGGTGAGTTCTTATGCTTCTTTTTTTTCGTTATTATTTTAGCGATGTTAACTGGGTGATTTTCTTGAGTGAGTAGTCCCACTAATTCAAGACCATCTCTTCTAACCGTTTTGGTGAGAGAGGGTTAAAACAATGTGAAGCTTCTCATCCATTAGTTTCATTAGCATGCATCAACAAGTTTGATCGTTTATACAGGTCAGTAGCACGATTTCTGTTCAGTATCCTTAAGGTTGGTCAGTTCGTTATATTTTATCTTTATTTTCCAGGTAAAGAAATAATAAGTTGATAAATAACCTGTTAAATGAAAACTTCCTTTTATATGAACTCGGACTTGTTTTCTTTTACGATTTTTATTGCCCACAGTAGGATCACCTGGTTGATTTTCAGGCTATAAGATGGATCGGCACCTACTCAGTATATGCTCTTAGAAGGACACATTTTCATGAGCACTTCGGTAGACATCGATTTTGGAACATTTTATTTATTTAATTTTAGTTTAAGCCTTTCATGTTATGTTGTGCTTTTTATATCGATATTTTTAAATGGCATGTTTTTTGTTACGTAATCTTTTAAGGTTTTATGATGTGGCCCATATTGCTACGGGGACACTGTTCTTCGGAACTTCGTAAAATTTGTTAACACGCCATATAGTTAAAGGGTAAAACTAAGAAGCACTTAATCAATATTGTATACTGATAACTCTGCAATGTGTACTGACCTCTGGATAGTTTGCGAAAACCGAGTTGTGGTTGTCTTAAGAGTAAATGATTGTTTCTACACTTCAAGACACAGAAAAACACCTCTGGACGAAATCCATTGTTATTCGTTCTATTATTTATGACTGCATAGTTACTTCCTTCGTTGAAGTGAGAATATATTCGTTAAATTTTTATAACAGGAAATGGGATAAGTTCACACTGCATTATGAGAACCGGAATCGTAGGCTTGTAATCCTCTGTTTGGTACGAAGAATGTTTAGTACAACTTTGTTTTCAGCTTAAGTAGGATCATTATAAGATTTGTTGTTCATTAAGATAAATGGGAAATGAAGTATGCTGTTGTTTTGGTCTACGTCTTTTCGGACTTCTAAAGTGCTTTCGTAGTAATGTAGTTGTCATTCGCTGACACTACGGTATATATTATTTGACCATGCTATCATGAATACCCTTTCCCTTCGTTTTCATCTGAAACTTTTGCTACCGTTCTGCTTTCAACAGAGAGGAGTTCATTCTTAGAAAGAAAGAATCAGTGTGACTGCTTGTTATAGATGAGCATAAGTTAACATTTATTTCTGAATAAACATAGAGATTCTCTGCTAATGAAATTGTTAGTGGAAGCTGTGGAAGCTTATGGAAAGTATATGATTAAAATGTGAAATTCTTGGGACAGACTCGTAGTGTTGTAAAGATCGTACTTCAGGGTGATATACACATCGACAGAGATCTATTCTTCCTGTTGCTGAAGAGCGTCGACAAGTTGCGCAATTTCCACGTCCTAAAATATTACGGATTGATTTTTACGAAACAAATGTATCAGTAGTAGAGTTATAAGTAAGGCGTATTATATCTCTGATATGAGGGAAAGGGGTAGCTTTTTAACTCGAACGTGTTGCATTCTGTCGGAATGTGATCAACGTCGTAATATGGTACCATGACGTGATGGACAGGGCAATATCTACTTCATTCTGTTTATGGTAGACAGGAATTAGTTTATAAATAAGACAGATATCAATACCAACTCTCATTTAACCTTGATGATAAGATGAAATGGCGCGTATTTATGATATCAATGTCGGGCTAAGAAACACATGCTGCCAATCAGAAGAAAGCGGCTTCTACTTAATTTAACTGCCAGTCACCTAGCGAATTCTGGACTTTCGTCTTTTTCCGAAAATAATTATAATAGAACTAGCTGAAAGACAGGCGAAACGAAGGACCCACATGGTGTGGTGGTGAACGCGTTACTCCCCGAAAAGGGCAATAGCGCGTTCGTTCCGCATTGCAGACACCTGCGGTCCGGAGTTTCGTAAATATCTCAACATCATTAAAGTTATATTTCGTAATATATACTCTGCCGTTAAAGAGAGTAGGCAATAAATAATAAGTTAAAATTGAAATTATAATAACTCCAGTTTAGAATCGGAAACGCTAAAAATTTGTTGGCAGGAAGACCCATCGCTTTTTGATTTCGATATCTAAGAAACGTGTAATTCCTGCAGTAAGTTGCTACCTAATGATTAAAAATAGTAATAGCTCTACTCCTGCTTGAAGACGTTTTTGATTAGCTATCCTTATTCACGTGTGTGGCGTAGTGGTCGGAGGTGACCTGCAACACACCCGTGGAATCGATCCCCGCGCCTATGGCTCACCAAGCCCTCCATACCTCCTCGGTCGGCAAATTGGTACCAGATTTATCTGGGAAGATAGCAACACTGGCTCGATGCATCGGTAATTTACCGCGAGTCATTGTAGAAGCCAGATTTCATTCAGTTATGCATTCAATCACCTCTAAACAATGCTTAATGAAGTCGAATGCATGGCGCATCCCTCAGGGATTGATCAACGCCGAGAACTTTATCCATTATCCTTTATTATCTCTATTCAACGAGAGATTCTATGACGTGAATTCTATGACGCCTATGGATACCGTAATCAAGAAGCACCGCGGCTATCAGAGTGGTTTTTGGTTTCGACTTTGTGACTGGTGTCAAAATGCTTGATGTCGAAAATATCTGGTCGCACAAAAAACAGGATGACTGAAGTGTGTCGACGGAATGTCATGTCTAGAATTCTACCTGGTTTACTTACTTTGCTCTTATAGCGCTTAAAACTAGGAGATTATTGATCTACAAAGAACCTCTTGAGCACAAAATTCGTTCCAAATATGCGAATAATTTTGTCTGCATGAGATATTCAAACTCTTTTAGGTCACTTCAGTTCGTAAGAAATCTTATAGAACACTGAAGAATATTGGCGAATTCATGCTTCCCAGTCAGACTCTTTCGAAACGGATTTTACCAGCTTAGGGGAAGAAAGAAAGGTTATATATAATCAACGACAGCATCGATTTTGGAGCATTCACTGCTAAAGCAGTGAAAATCTGTGTTGCTCAAGTTTTCTGATCCATCAGCTTCAATCCGTTCAATTGTTCACCACCAAGAAGATTTTTTTTTCGATTTCATTTTGGGACTACGGTTGAAACTCACAGTTGGTTGCTCTTGAGCAATCGGCTCCAGGACGAAATCGACGGTCATAGCACTATCGCGGACTTTGTTGGTTACTGTCACCTGAAACGACAATGCTATCGCACCAATTCGAACAGCAGAACTACCTGTGGGGTTACGGTACTTCACCGTATGTGTTATTGTTAACCGTTACGTACATTACGTGCTGCCGGCTTGTAACCCTCGGCATTCACAATTACTTCGTATTGACCGACCGGTAGAATACGGTAGTAGTCGCCGAGCAGCCCTTAAATTATTTTTAAGTAGCGTTCGATGCTGTTTAATGAGCGACTATTCTTGCTCTTTAATTACATATGCTATCACAATTACCATTCTTTCCTTCATAACCGATTTGATTTGTCGGACGGAACTCAAAAAAAACGGTTTAGAACAGGCCTATCGGCAAGTGCTTTGTATTTGTTGGTAAAATCTTGCATATACATAGAGGTAATGAAAGATTTCATTTATAGGCTTAGAACAGTAAAGATTATAAAGCGTTTATAGGGCAGCGATTAGAGATACCGTGTGATAAACACGGAAATTCTTTCTCGATCAGACGGTCCAAGTAACCAAGAGATCAGCCTTTCTAGGGTGCTTAAATTGGTATAGAACTTCTCTGAAAGGGTAGGAACACTAGTCCCGAAGGCATACATTGCTGGCTGGATCAGCAAATCCTAAGAAGTCTCTGTGCAGGTCAAATACGCATTTAACCACCTCTACGAATAATCCATGTTTGACAGTGTCGAATGCATGGCACATCTCTCTAGAATTTGTCAACAAAGAAGGCATTACCCTTTACAGCTCTATTTTACTTACAACGACGAATGCATCAAATTTGGTGACATTATACCCACAGCTTGTGACAGGATGGCGGATTGGCATCGGATCGGTTCCATTTCGTATCCACACGACAGCTTCCGAGATTGGCTCACCGGTTACCGCATTTGTGATCAAACCTTTGATTCCAGAATGGACCTATAATTCATCTTTCAATCTATGCCTTTCGTAACATCTTGTGAAATGAAGTGTTAAATGAAAGAAGTAAGAGAATTAGATTCTCATCTCATTTAGGTCTTTGTGTCCTATGTTGAAAGAAACTAGAGGCAAAAAAAATCTGCATGTTGAAGGAAGAGGTAAAGTGTTTTCCCACGAGCAAATTTTAACAAATATTCGAGTAAATCACCACACAAAACATGTTTAGTCCTCCATGTAGGGAAAAGTGAAGTATGACGATTAACCAGAGCCAAAAACCCACAGGGATTAGCAGCAGACTGATTTTTTTCCATAAGCTTAAGCGGACATAGTCTTTTCATAAGCCAACCACATTACTTAATAGGTTATATCATCAGGATGTTGCATAAATTTTCTCGAAGGTGCCGCAAAATCACGGTGGACTCACAGCGAACATGTACTCCATCAACGCTTTCTTGTTGTCATTCCAGAATTGTGGCAGCAGTTTTCCCTCGGGCATCTGAAACAACAGTGAACGGCTCTGTGAAAAATATTTAGCTTTTCAACTTTTTACAGTAAGATTATGTCCATTAGTCCAATCAATTCCATCAATTGCTACTCGTTATCACATTAATCAGTCAGAATGATCTCTGCTAAGAACGGAAGAAATGTAACAAATCTAGGAATCTAATGAACGTTTATGTCTACAACGATTGAACTGCACTCTCCGAAACGTAAATGACGAATTGATCTTCTAAAAAAATCATGTTTTTAAACCGTGCGGAAAGGATAAAGGACAAAGCTCTTGGAGTTCACCAACCCCTTAGAGATTCGCCATGCATTCGGCTTCATTAAGCATCGTTTGGAGTTGATTGAATGCACATCTGGCCTATACAATGACTCGCGGTGGCCTACCGATTCATCGAGCCATGCTGCTATTCTCCCAGACAAGTCTGGTGCCGATTTGCCTACTCCGGAGTGATGGAAGGCTTGGTGAGCCATGGGCGCACGGATCAATTCCACGCATGTGTCGCAGTGGCGCCTCCAACCACTGCGCCACAAGCGGCTTTGAACGGTGTAAGAGTAGAACAAATCTGGAGTGTAAATGGAACGTTATTTCATTCGCTCGTAAACTTCTAGTGGCTGTTTTCTTTATAGTTCCACTTTTTGTAGCTCCAAACTACACCATTTAGATCAGAAAAGCGATGATGAATCAAAAACGATCGTAAACAAGGAACAAAACCCGGCATTTTGCTTGTTTCCGGCATTTTTTCTCCTACTATCGTTTAAATCATGGATAGTTTATTAAATCAAGAAAAAACGACTACAGAAAGAAGTAAAAAATGCATGGTAATATCTGAAAAAATCTCAAGCGGTTGTGTATCCTACCCAGTCCTAATGGATCTGCTGAAAATGATAAAAATATGCTTAATTACTTAGGCTTAGCTAAGGCAATGCCTTTCATGAAAATGTGTTCGGCGAAGTAATAACGATTTCTGTTAATTTACAACCTAGCAGCCTAGCTTATTTCGTTGAGTAACCCGATATCCTACACTGTGAGCTCAACTAAGAGTAAGCACCTGCGCCATGGCATATCTGAGTTACTCGTGACTAGATTCTGATTAACGAAAATGAGAACGAAGGACATAAAAAGTTCTTCGTATCTGCTTTACTAGTGGATTTCGTTGGCTTAGGCTTAAGAATAGGAGAATGGATGGAAACTTTAGTGGTATCCATTCGAATTGCTCGATGGCTAAAAACGTTGTCTGTGGTATAGATGATACCTTTTCACAACTTAATTCCAGAGTGATTTCCATGGCATTGGTGCCTAAGTAGTTGAAGTCCTGCATACCACCAGACACTGAGTACCATTTTGCACCGTTTGTAATTCCTCCTAAACACAGACGTTAGAAGAACATGTAATGATCTTTGTTAGTATTATAAATACACATTAAACGAAACCGCTCCAAGTTAGAAAAGTTTTTCCAAGAGGTATTTTCAAAATGGGAAATAATAAATCTGTATTTCTAATAGGATTTCGATATGTATAGAAAGAAATGACAGAGGAAAAAAAAGTAATAAACGGACATTTGAACATATTTTTACATGTGACTTAAGATCTTTCAACAGAGCTACGTTAGTCGCAGCAATCGCAGTTTTGCTTTTCAAAAACATATTTTCTTTGTTCGTTGTGAGAAAAGAACTCGATTACGAGGATTTGATGAGCTTACCTTGCCTAGCAAACGCATCCTCACTTGTACCGTCACATGGAGGATGGTCGTTCTTCGCCATGTGAGCGTGGTTTTTCGCATAAGTTTGGGCCAACCATCTTTAAAATAGAAAGAACTTCTACGATAGCTTTAATATTGAGTAAAAATGTTATTCATACGATTCTTAATGTCCTTGTTGGAAAGTATATTTACCTAAGGTTCCTTCGTTGTTGACTTCGTTTAATTAGGAGATTTCATTGAAAAATAATGGCGAAAACCCTTCGCAAAAAGATTCGTTTGAAACCTAATGGTGTCTATTTTGTTTATTTCATTTTATTTGACTCGTCTTCACATCTACTGTGCGGATCCCAGCACACATCACATGCTATTTGTTGCCTCGCATGCGTTGTCCGCGAAGATCTTCCAACTTTTGTGCGTGGCTTCGGTTCTTGATTGGGAATTTTCATTTCGTCTTTAATGTCGTGGAATGCTAGTCGAGCAATTCTCCCTGGATTACTGAGATAACCGGGCTGGAGCGTTCCCAATTGGAATGCAGAGTGATTTTTTTCCCAAACAAGGCCTGCACCAATCCTCCGACCCCAGAGGGATGAGAGGCCTGGTTGGTCCAGAGTGGAATCGTCCTAGCGCCATGCTCGATAACAGGCATTCGTGATGACAAGCATCACTACCACTGTGCTATCGGCCCCCTTAATAGTGTTTATAGTTACAGAAAACTGTGTAATATCCCTTGTTCTCGCTTGAAGTACTCCAAAACAAATCCTCTTTTTTGAAAGAAAAAATTATGATTGATGTTATGACATTTGGGAGCGTTTTCCCTCTGTTTTTTAAGTATCATTTTTAATAAAAAAGAGGGAACTGTGTAACCGAAACATTTTGTCATGCATTGGGAGACATTGCACTTCTCATGAAGTGCAAGTCATTCATGCCTGGATTGAATTCCCATCTACAGTGGATTTTGAATTTCCTGCGATGAGAAAGATCCTATATCGTTGTCCTTCGTTCTGTACGTCAAATTCACATTTTGATTCCCACATTGCTCCCGTTTCACACGTTTAGAACCAATTCTGTTAGCATGTGAATTGATAACAACAGCTTCATCAGCGGAAATAAGACGTGTTTCTTAGACTACTTAAAAAATTAATGCGAACGTATCTTTTACTTGGCTTTTTCAGTCAGGTCATACGTCCATGACAGTATTGCGACTTCGCGTCCAACCACTTTTGTCTTTTCACAAACTCTACCATCGTTACAATTTTTTATATGTTCTTCCTTTCCACATGGGCGCTTGTGGCGCAGTGGTCGGAGGCGCCCAGAAAAACAGATGGGATCGACTCTCGCGCCCCTGGCCCGCCAAGCGATCCATCCCTTCGGAGTCGATAAACTGGTACCAGACTTGCCTGGGAGGATAGCAGTACTGACTCGATACAATGAAAGGCCACCACGAGTCATAGTAAAGACCAGATATGAATTCAATCACTTCCAAACGATGCTTAATGAAGTCGAATGCATGGCGCACCTCCAAGGAAGAGATCAACGCCGGGAGCTTTATCCTATTCACCTTACACTCCTTTTCACAAAATCACATTTTATTACGACCGCAGTGCTTATTTCATTCGGCTTCTTGCGTAGCATGCATCGTCAGCAAAGATCTTCAAATTCACGTGTGAGTTTGGCTTTCACCCAAGGAATACCTTCATGAATTCCATAGGATTCTGGCAGAGTATGAGTAGAATCTCTCTAAAATCGTTGGTGCTAAAAGGTCCCCAGAGCTCCAACACCGACTGACTCCGGGATTTCGCGGCTTGCATGAAACTCTTGTTATACAAAAGCACTAATAATTTTTCGACTCTATAGGAATGGGCCACGGATCCCTCTCACATGAGGGACCTCGAGCCGGTTAGTCGCGAGGCTACGTGGCGCATCCCCAGGTGGCGGATAGGGGGGTTAATCGCGGACCAAAAGCGAGTTTGCTTTCCTGAGACGCAGGAGGGTGCAGGGTATGGAGTCCTTGTTTCTGAAGCGCTGATTTGGCACGTACTTTCTGTATTTGCTAGGTGTATTCATGCACGCGTGTGTGGGTGCGTCCTCGCTTATGCGGATTGCATTCTACGGGTTAATTCGGCCAAAAGCGTACAACCAATTAACTGGGAAGTATATGGGAGGCGGTTAGGAGTCACTTCCAACAAATAAACTCCATCTCCACTCCGGAAGAGCCTGGCAAGCTACCCGTGAGTACACCCAACACCCACGTTCGGAGCCCAGCAAGCTATACGTGGGTATCAAAAATGCTAAACACGGTTTTAAAAAAACCGACCCTCATTCCCCTGACACCGAAAGAGCCCCAATTTCGTAGCGTTGGGTAAGACGAGAACGAAGAGGCTGCTAAAATCTCAGGACCAACGGAAGCTGCCTGGATTTCAAAGAAGTATGGTGACGATCTGCACCTACAATGCACGTACACTTTCATCCGAGTCCTCGATAGAGGACTTCATCATGCAAGCAAGAAAGTACGACGTCATCGGCCTGGCCGAGGCGAGACGATGCCACCCATTCAACGCCGTCCATGACACCGGAGAAGAACTGTTCCTCGGACCATGCGACAGTAGAGGAGTGGGCGGCGTCGGCGTTCTCGACAACATGAGTTTGTCCGTGAACATCGATTCATTCGAACAATTTACAACCCGAATCGGACGTTTACGATTAAAAAGACGTGGATCAATTCCAGCTTCGACAATCTTCGTCCTTTAAGCGCCGACATCAAACTATGATAAAGAAGAAGTCGGAGTGTTCTACATGGACTTGGAGAAGTTCAACAGAGAAGACCACACATTCTTCAAGGTCATCACTGGAGATTTCAACGCCAAAATTGGACCAAGAAGAACGTCTGAAGAAAGTCACATTGGGACCCATGAATTAGAATGGGAAGAACAGGGTGAGTGGCTATCTGCGTTTATCATGGCGACCAAGACAATCCGTGGTAACTCGCAATTCCAGAAGTCCCACCCTCAGTACTGGACGTGTGATTCTCCCAGTGCAGAGCACTATAACGAAATAGACCACATCATAGTAAATAGAGGGTTTGCCTAACCCATGTCACTGCTGTCCCAGAATTCTACACGGGATCAGACCACCATCTCTTTCGTGCAAGATTCTATTTCTCGCGGAAAGGAGAAAAAGCCGCTAAAATCCAAAACCGAAGTCCCAGAACCACCGGAAACTGGGAATTATTCAATTCATTAGTCGGCTGTTGGGAAGATGCCGTTGTCGATAACATCGACGAAGGATACGATCGGCTAATTCAACATCTTCACGCTAGCTCTATGAAAGCTGAGAGCTCGAGAGTCACCACGAGACGTTTGTCTCCAGAAACACTCGAGTTAATACGCTAGCATGGAATCGCACGAGCTGCAGGCAACCGCGAACTAACGTCTGGACTTGCAAAGCAATGCAGATAGGCGGTAAAAGATCTTGAAGAGAAAAGAGCAGCAGTAATGGCAGAAGTTGCAGAGGCTGGGGCAAGCATTGGCAAAGTCCACCGAAGCTTCGCCAATTACATGACCAAAATGATCGCACTCTGGCGGCCAGACGGAACAGTTACAGCGTCCAGAAAGGCAATGGAGAAAATCATTTACGAATACTACTCCGATCTCTTCGGTAACCACGTCCACCTCCCGTCATATGAAATAAAGGAGTATGGACATCTTGTAACACCGGTTCTCCCTTCCGAAATCCGACATGCCATTTCGTCGGTGAAAAATCGAATAGCACCAGGTCCGGAGAGGACAAGATCAGAACACCTGAAGAACCTTCCGCCAGTTCTCGTAAACGCACTGGCCTGGCTCTTCGCACGTTACCTGTCTGAATGCAAGGTCCCTAGTCAGTGGAAGACCAGCAAGACCGTGTTATCGTTCAAGAAGGATGGCCTACACAATGTCGGCAACTATCGCCCAATCTGCCTGCTGTCTCTCGTCTGCAAGCTTTTCACCAGAATCATCCTAAACAAGATTGACAGAACATTGGACGAAGGATAGCCGTGTGAGCAAGCAGGGTTTCGAAAAGGATTTAGTACGATGGACCACATCCACGCGATAACAAGAGTCACTAAAGTGTATCGCGAGAATACAAAAGACCGCTCTGCCTCACTTTCATCGATTTACAGAAGGCCTTTGATTCAGTTGAGATAAAAGCAGTCTTCGAAGCCCTTGATAGTCAAAGAGTCCCTACTAAGAACATAAAGACTCTTCGTGAGCTGTACAAAAGTTTCACAACCAAGGTATCACCCTTCTAAAACGATATTAACATTGACGTCAAAAGAGGAGCTAGGCAGGGTGATACTATCTCGCCAAAATTATTTACTTCCACCATCCAGAACGTTATAGGAACATTGGAATGGGATAATATGGGGTGAAAATCGATGGTCGGCAGTTGCACCATCTTCGCTTTGCTGATGACATCGTCCTTATAACACCAAACATTAGCCAAGCGGAATGCATGCTTGACGACTTTGATAAAGCCTGTGGAAAGATTGGTCTTCGACTAAATCTCACAGGAACGATGTTCATGAAGAATGGATTGGTTTCGCATGCTCCATTCATGTTCAACGGAATGAATATTTCCGAATGCGTCAGTTATATCTATCTAGGTCGGGAAATCAATATGATGAACGACCTAGCTACAGAGCTGAGCAGAGGAAAACGGGCGGCTTGGGGAGCTTCCAAGAGAATCGGGGATGTAGTGAAGAGAACAAAGAACACCCGACTCCGTGCCCACCTTTTCGACTCAACGGTACTTCCTACCCTAACGTATGCGTCAGAAACCTGGTCGTTACGTAAGCAGGAAGAAAGGTCACTCAGCGTTATCGAACGCGCAGTCGTAAGGACGTTGTTAGGAGTATCCCGTTCCACACAGGTAAGGGATGGGATATGAAGCTCCGATCTGCGTCAACGATCAAAAACCAAAGATGCTGTTCTGTACGCCAAACAGTCGAAGAGAAGGTGGGCCGGACAAGTAATGCACATGAATGGTAACCGATGGACAAGAGTCGTTAGTGACTGGATTTCTCGGGATGTCAAACGTACTGCAGGAAGACTATCGACCCGATGGTTAGAGTTCTTCACAAAAAGCCTTGAAGAAATATATGATGCTCGACAAGTTCCTAGAGCGAGCAGAACCCACTGAACTACTCTTGTACGCGACAGGGAAAATGGAAGATTTACTGGCGCCTGCTCGAGTCACTCGAACTACAGGTGATAATAGAAATGGGAGCCTTAGTTGGTATCATTTATGACATTTCAGCCGGATTTATACTAATTATATAATTTATACTAATTTAATCTACTGTATACTAATTATACTGTAGGAATTTGGGACAACTTTTAATTTTTTAGATCCTCTTTTCTCATGCTGACGCGAAATTTTGAAGAGAAGTTACCCGGTGACTTCATTTTCTTCACGGGTTTTCATATTGGGCGCGACTTCGAACACATATTGTTTGTTGTATGGATGCAGTTAGATTTTTTTTTCCAGAAGATTAGGGCAATTACGTAATTTTAATGACCATTCGACTTTGCTGGTCACGTCATGAGAGCTGTTAGAATTCCTTTTTAAAATAATGCACTTCCAACAGTAACTGGATCTGATCGTAGCTTTTCTCAACTTTAAAAATAAAAAGTGTCTATTCCATTTCCTAACCTGAAGGTTCCGTCATCAGGTGAAGCCGAGTAGGCATTGACACCTTTTTCCGCTGCTGAATCGAAAGGATAATTGGCGACGAGATCGCCTTCGTGAAGACTTGCTGACAACACAAACGGCAGCGAAAGTGTCCAGCGACCAACTGCTACTGTCTCTGGCTGACGCTGCAATGAAAATTCGTTTTATAAGGAAAACATTCTTCATAAATGAAGAAAATTTAAGCAAGGTATAGAAGCGCTAAGAGTTCATAATCAGATGACAGTACAACGAGGATGAGATGTGAGCAAAACTCGTGATCTCAGATGGGTTTCGAACTCGTGATTATCCCTTCGGGGGTCACGTGCTATCCAATATACTAACCGAGGCCCTTGCTTCGCCTTTCTCTTAGCTATGAGCTATGTTTTTAATCTATCAGTGCTGTCAGCAATTACCGGTCAACGGAAATTCAAAAAACTAAGATAAGAATTTTAAGAATCTACTATAATGATTTTTCATTCCTTAATTCTCTCTCGAAGACCATTGACTTTCAGCAAAATCGAGCCCGCTATCAAATTGCAGCATTACTATGATAGATATGGATAGAACGGAGACGAAGAGTTAGATCGAGCGAACCCAAAAAGTACGGATATTCAGTGAATGTACCTCTTTGTTATCAACGAACAAATCCATAAGATGATCAAATCGCGGGACTTTCAATTTTTCGAGTTCGTAGAATACTTCATCCAGTTCCGGGAAATCTCTGAAGAAGCAAGCAACATCGTGCTATAATACAGGAATTAATGAAATCTTTAGAAAATGTGAAGCCGTTGAGAATGGAAGAGAAATTGATGGTGGGGACTCACAACCCAGAGTTTCCATCGAGGCACCACACAATCCTCTTTTTTCCATTTCTTCTTCCTATCCTTTTTATTTGTTTCCCTTTGTTTATTATCCATCGCCGTTATTTCGCTGTCTTCTTACATTTCGATTTCACTTAAGATGATATCCTCCTAACGGTTTACTGCCTCATCGTTGCTAGGTGTATGTGGGTGTCGGACTGCGATGTACAGCGGGAGGTTTCGTCTCCCCGGTAGCGTCTCGCTAGTTGAGAAGGAGTTCGTCGTTTCCATCAGGAAGCTTGCCTAGCTAAGAGTAGACCAGGATCCACCACCGTCTTGGTATCAAAGTCGCATGGTGGCAAATCTTCCTCTGATCCACAAGAGCTGCAATTGCTCATGGTAGTGACGACCTGGGACAGACTTTGATCTGACTGACCTCGGGACTCCAGAGAACCACAATGGCTAAACGAACAAAACTTCGACAAAACGAAGATTATACTGGGGCGCGTACAACCAGTGACGACGGGCCATCCAAACACCCAAGCACGTAAGATGATGCAGGGTTCATTAGGAGATAAAAGCTACATGATGTTCGAGCCACATCGTGCATTCAACACCACTCGTAGCATCATAGATGAGAATGAATGCATTTTTTGCTTGTAGTGAATCACGTGGTCCTGCCGACCGACGTATCGCCAATTCATTGTTATTACCTTTACAGACGACTTGAGTACAATTTACCGAACACCGGGTGAAGGGTGAAGGGCTTGGCGAGGTCAGGACGCGGATCGAACCAAACATCATTTCTCTATTGCAGGACTGCTCTAACCACTGTACTATTCCCGTCCGGATTAATAACGAGTACTGAAACAAAATTCACCTGTTCAAGTCAATTTCATTAGCATTGCCCCTTCCTGTCAACCATGCACGATCGGCAGGATCCTAAAAGGCAAAAGTTTACATGAATGCACAAATATGTAGATGAGATTAACCCGATTTCTGCAGACTAGTTGGAACATATATTATATTGACCGACTCTGAGCCGGATGTGTGCGGAATCTTTCTCTAAGTTATCAGATTGATGATACACTGAGGTTTTCATACTAGAATACATCAAGTCTACTTTAACGATGTTGTTTTTTCCACAATCGGAATTTCTTCGAAGCTATCTTCATAGCGATTCATTTTCTTCAGGATTCCTCTCTGGCATCAACACAAGTTCAATGATACAGAAAATTCTGGACGACCAAGTGAATTTTTTACTAGTATTACCGTATTCAGTGCGACGTTGAAACCGTCTGGATTCATCGTTGGTAGAATGTGAATCGATGTAGAATTGAGTAGTTGAAGCACTTCCTAAAGAACAACTAACAAATACAGATAATAATATTAATTATCTGATATTATAGCAAGTAAATGTTACATTGTGATTTCGACTAAAGCCTCAGCTTAACTCGGTTCAATACCGATTTGTGCTCCGCAGATCAATCCCACTTACAGGTGATTGCTGATGGCACCGCTAGGTAGGAAACTTGATGAGAGAAAGGCAGAGTAAGGCCGCAGTAGTCTAGTGTGTAACATGCGAGCCTCCGAAAAGGGAAATATTGGTTCGATCTGGCCCGGGTTGCAAGTATTGCGAATATCTCAGCATCACCGTGGATGTATTTCACAAATATCGTCAATTTTTATTCACTGCTTACTAATTTTTAATGACAGCATATTATGTGTATAACCATAGTGTTAGCGAGATATTTGCAAAACACCGGACCATTGGTGTCTGCGGTGGTAGCCGAACAGGCCATTACCCTTTCCGGGGACTAACGCTTTCACATTCAGTTACAGCTAAAAGCGTTTTTCTAAACTTTTAATTTACCTTATTTCTGCTTAACGACATGTTAAATTAAAGTCTTTAGAAGTCTGACAAACCTTATCCTTCTTGTTTGCTGCATCGCAAAGATAGTCAGCAAGACGAATAAGCAGCTCTCGCCCGAGGGGTTCATTACCGTGGATGTTTCCAATATACTTAACTTCCGGTTTCACTAAAATTCAATGTTACCATTTTACTACACGATTTGTAGAGCACTTAATAGTCTGACATTTTTGAATAATATTTAGAGGTAATTAAAGGATAATCGGTTAGTTGAAGATTTTGAGGATGTCGAATTTCTCAATATCGAAATGTCGGGATTTAAAGATAAAGTCACTTTTTCCCAATGGAACATCTTGCTAAGACCTCCGCATTAAGCAGTTAATTTGCATAGCACGGCTTAAAATAATTAAATACTTTTTAGACTAAGGACATCACTACAGTAAGCATGTGACGCAATGAAATAACATCAATTGTGGGTATACGGTAGTTGTTTCCTAGATCTAGGCTATTCATCGACGCAATCTCCTATTCCTCAGACCATCGATCAAAAAATATCAGCTTCGTCAATATTATTGACACACGTGGTATGACAAGCGAAAATGCACTGAATTGTCAACGGTCACGCATGCAACTGATGCTGGTAAAGTCACATTCTCAACCTCTTCAGATGGGCTTTAAGATGTAATAATGCTATATGATGTTTTCCTGCAAGAAAGATTAAGGGAATGAAACTGGATAGACCGGACCAAATTCAAGTTTACTGCAGGCTTTGTCCCGGCGGGGAAGAAATTTCGCCGAGCACTGCATTACAAATACGATATTTAGCTGATTTTTATGTAGTAAAAGTAGCATGGGAGCTCTAGTACCACTTTTGCTTTCGTTTGCCATTCTTTCCGATTGGATGGTTTTTGCAATTTATTCGTCTGAATGAATGAAATGCTGCTAAGTCTATTTTACTGTAACTACGCAAAGAAGTTTTCGCCTCTCACTCGATATCGGCAGCATCATTTTCCGTATTTTTGCTGACAATTATGATGTAACAGGAATGGATAATGTAGGTATCGTACCAAAAAGAAGAAAGATCATAATCTGTTCTGCTTTTTCGTAGTAAAAATAGGACACCATGCCATAAAAAATTGTAGTAGGCGGCAAATAAAGAGTTAACATTCTGACTTCAACTACAGTCTCAGCTTAACTGGCTTCAATGCCAATTTGGGCTACCCAGATCAATCTCGTTGACGGGTGATTGCTGATGGCACTGATCGATAGGAAACCAGCTGAGAGACATACTAAACGAAAGACCCGCATGGTGTAGTGGTGAACGCGTTACTCCACGGAAAGGACAATTGCTCGTTCGTTCCCCACCGCAGGCACCTGTGATCCGGAGTTTTGCAAACATCTCAGCACCATTCATAAAATGTGATCATAATCCGTTGTTCATAATTCACTGTAGCACATGATAGAAGTCAAACCTAAGCCTTTTTAACGCCTATACTAAATTTTACTAAGAGACTAGATATTAGGTACTGATAGAAATTCATGATACTGTCATCTTGATATTTATTTGGTTTCAAACAGCAATTTCCTACTCACTGGCTTCTCTAGCTTTTCTTTAAACAATCGTGGAAAACAAAGGAAATGAGTTGGAAGAACGGTGTAAATTTGCACTATCCCCGCCACTGGCAAGTTCTTCTTTTCTGTCGATGGCCTAGCTGTAGTTTTTAATTGGCTATAATTGCACTGTCTTAGAAGAACATATCTGTTATGGCTTCATTCCTTAAGAACAATGCTACCATTGGTGAATTACAAGTTTTATTTTAGATTTTCCAACTACAGTATCCGGAAGGACTGGCTAAAATAAGTAGAAGGACCTTACTAGTGCTAATGAGAGATAATGTAAAAACTAGACACCGTAGCATATTTGATAACATGTTAGTAACAACCCTTTAGCCAGCTACATAAGTATATTATGCTTCAGTTCCTAGTAATAATATTAATGGCGTTGCTAGGAAATTATTATAAGTACTGAACTTCAAGCGGGTGCGGGAAGCACAGTGTCTAGAGGAGCCATGCAAAACACACATGTTTAGTTCGAACCCTTGCCCCAGGCACACCAAAGTTTCCATCCCTCTGGAGTTGGCGAACTGGTACCAGACGCCCTCGCCGAGAAAGACATCAGCACTGACTTGATATATCGATAAGAGACAAGAAACCATTGCTTTGGCTAGATATGCATTCATTCATCTTCAACGATGCTCGATGAAATCGAATGCATGGCATATCCCTCAGAGATTGTTCAACAGCGACAGTTTTATCATTTATTCCTTAGCTTTTTTTGTCAGATATCGAATTAGTTAGCCGGATACAAAACGATACAAAACGAGGAAAGAAGAAATCTGATGGAGTGTGGAGATTTTGACCAACAACTAAAGGAGATTGAGGAATGCTAAGGTAATTTGTTGGTGTTGAGGTAATAACAGCGAAATGTAGAGAGAAGATCTATTATGTTAGGAATAGAAATAGATGAGACGGAAATTCATGGAAAAAGGATAAGGAACGCAGAATAGAAAGTGAACTGAAGGCATTCATTACACCTATCCATGATCAATGGTCAGATAGGTAATGTTTTCCTACAGTTATCTCATCATGGGTAGCTATTTATCCTTATGCAATGGTATCAAGCTTAGAAGAAGCCCTGGCTTTCCAGCTGGATGGGCAGTTTAGAGTAAATTTATGGTATTCGGGATCATGGTGTCTCTTCACCCATATCAGTGAAAATAAAGGAACAGAGTACTTCATAGAAAAGTACGATGTAGTTCGTTTGCCCCAGATGAACCGTACCCACTGGGCTGTTCTACCATACTAGAGGAGACCTTGTTGCTTCTCACTCGAGTCATTCCTCAAATAGTTGCACAAAAGATAGTGCAAGGGATGTCGGCCGTTTCATACTTGACTTATAAATTGACCTAAGCCTCAGACACAAACTTAATTTATGAGGTTGTTGGAAAGCAAAATGACGCCGATAGAACTAACTGACAGGCGAAACGAAGGACCCGCATGGTGTGCTGGTGAACGCTTTAGCCCCTGGAAAAGGTAATAGCGCATTCATTCCCCACAGAAGACACCTGCAGTGTGGAGTTTTGCAAATCACTGAGCAAAAATGTTTTCACTTTAAAACACTAACTTGCAAAATTACGGAAGATCATCGGTTTGCAGCGTTTGGATTTCATGGCTGGTACGAGGTCTACGTTAAATTTTTCCGTAAGGCGCTTTATTCCGATAGCTCTAACTATGAAAAACTTCAAAGAAGATTACGTGTTTAATACTCTAGTGATGCAGTTATAGCGCACAAATTTCAATTGAGGATTGGTAAAAATCGAGATATTCGCTTACGTGCCACATGTTCTGATGGTGTTGTTGAAAACTGAATCACAACCAGTTCACGTCCTAGAACTGACCGACCAATACTGTATAGAGTGGAAATCTGAAAATATAAGAAATGATTGAACCCCTCTTTTTTTGCAAATAACTGAAGAATAGGGCACAGTGGTCGGAGGCACCCTGCAACACACACGTGGAATCGATCCCAGCGCCCATGGCCCACCAAACCTTCCATCCTTCCGGAGTCGACAAATTGGTACCAGATTTGTCTGGGAGGATAGCACTGGCTCGATACGTTGGTAGGCCACCGCGAGTCATTGTAAAGGCCAGATATACATTCAAACGATGCTTA
Source organism: Angiostrongylus costaricensis (assembly GCA_900624975.1). Taxonomy (NCBI): domain Eukaryota; kingdom Metazoa; phylum Nematoda; class Chromadorea; order Rhabditida; family Metastrongylidae; genus Angiostrongylus; species Angiostrongylus costaricensis. The sequence goes on along the minus strand of UYYA01003822.1, from coordinate 79,384 downwards.
ATGAAGCTGAGTGCACGGCTCATCTCTCATGGAACGGTCAACGCCGAAAGTCCCTTTTTTATCCCTTTTTTAAGTTAAAAATGATCTTTACCTAAGAACCGAATTTTTTTGAAAGCATTTTATCTTTATATCTTGTAGTTTAAAGCCCAGATTTTTCAATCTAGTGTTTTTCTAGTAATAATAAATAGTTTTCGATACTAGTTTTTAATACGTTTTTCAATTATTAGGTGCTTTATTTCATTGAACCTTAGAGTGGAATCGAAACATTTTATTGCGAATTTTCCAGCCAACGGATGAACGAACAACCACTACATTTTTAGACTACGTACGTAGTTGATTCTGAAGGTTATGATTGAGGGTAAAGCGTTGATCAACCTCTTCTGGATGTGCCATGGAGCGAAATCCATTCGTAACACCGTAGAGCTAACTAATGCAAACCGGCCTATGCGGTAATTTGCGATGGTCCGCCGATATATCAAATCAGTGTTTTTATTCTTCCAGACAATTCCAACAGTCCCAGTTTGCCGTTATCAGATGAATGGAAGAATATATGATGCAGTATTGCTGGAACGAACCCATGATCACGTTTGTCCAGCAGAGCACGTCTAAGTACTACACCACACGAGCCCTAACAAAGCGTAAGTCAAGTTTTCGAAGTTTTCCTCTAATTCTCTAGTTATGTGTGAGAAGTAAAATAACTCGGTGGTTCATAGCAACTGTGGTTGTTCGTAACAAAGTAAAGAATTTCAGAGATGGCGAAAGTACATCTTACCGTGTTGAATTCAGCCCTCCATTAAAATCTTCTATTGTTTTCTTCGCAAAGACTTACAAAGTAACTTTATAACATGTAAAACTATTAATGCGACACTCACTCTTTATGAATTCGAAAGCTTACAAGTAGCAAAGAAATTTATTTTAAGATAAGCTCTTGGCGCTGTGTGCTTGGCAGAAAAATCAAAGTGATATTGTACGGTAACTAAAGGATAAAGCTCTCGGCGCTGATCAATTCCTGAAGGAGCGCCATGCATTCGACTTCATTAAGTATCGTTAGAGGTGACTGAATGCATATCTGGCCTTTACAATGACTCGCGGTAGCGTACCGATTTATCGAGCCAGTGATGTTATCCTCCCAGACAAGTCTGGTATCAATTTGCTGACCTCGGATTGATGAAAGGCTCGGTGAGCCATGGGGTCGGAGATCAATTCCACGTATGTGTCGCAGTGGCGCCTCCAGCCACTGCGTCGCACGCGCCCATTTATATTGTACAGTACCAATGAAGATGGGCTATAGAACTCAATAAAAGTTTCCTTTATTTGGTGGACCAAAATATCATTAAGCGCTTGCGTAACCAACAGCTAAATATATCTTGGCTTGTTTTTCTAAGTAGGCAAGTAATTCAAAGAGATTAAAGACAACTAGTCATAGCAGTTTCTAATGAATGCTCTAATTTTGCACTTAAGAGATATCGTAATCTTGTTCAGTGCTAGGGTTTCAGTCTTAAATCACTTTCTATTTGGCTTTTCTTTTTACAATTTACGGTCATAATCTTTTTTTGCTTTTGGATAACGTTGTAAGCTTATGGAGATGTCTTTTTTTCGTTACAATTTTATTAATGAAGCGCTGTTACAATCCGATTCTAAAGAAAAGCGACGAATTTTAGTCCTACGCCATGGTACTTTTACAAACATTCTCTGCGTGTTGCGCAGTGGTTATATTTGTCTTGTAATACAGACGGGACACCTGATTCGATCCTGCGCTCTACCCAAATCAAGTCCCTATAGCTCTCTGTTGTCGACAAATTGGTGCCAAACTTGTGTGTCAGGATTAGACACAATGCCTTGATGGGATTATTAAAGGAAAAAGAATATAGCTTTCCACGTTAAACAATTCCTGAAGGATGCGTCATGCATTCGACTCCATCAAGTATCGGTTGAGGTGATTGAAAGTATACTTGACCTATGGAATGTCTGTGGTGGCCTACTGAAGTAATAAGTACCTTGCTATCCTGCTAGTAGGTCTGGCACCAATTTTCCCACCCCAAATTAATTTAAGGGTTGATGAGTCTGTGGTTCGGGATCGAACCCATGTTTTGCACGCCACCTCTAGCTACTGCGCTACACACGCTCTTAACATGAAATATGTGACATAGAAATGTGTTGATGTCACAGCGTTTGAGTGTCCTCAATTTTCCCATAATTGTTAGCAACAATATGTCATTCCATGGGTCACATAGGCATTCACTAACCTCTACGGTGCTCGGTGAAGTTGATGGCACAGCGCTCCCCTACGGAATTGATCAGCACCAAGAGCTTTTTTTATCCTTTATACTTTATTATACCTCAGTGAAATTACAGCATCCTCTCGCCTAATTCACGTAGCTAGCCTTTGTTGCGCCAGTTCGATAAGCAGTAAGAAATCAAAAAATATATGTGGGATTTGGAAATAAAGAACTTAAAGAATATAACACGACCCTCTGTATCAGATTCTTCCGAAATATTAAGGAATTGGAAGGCAAACTCCGTAAGTCTCAGTTGGAAGTAGAGAAACAATGTGAATCATAAGAAAGAAGAGTTCTCAGGGTCTTTGGAAACTGTGAAGAGGTCAACATCGTTTACACAAGGACGACTGTAAGTAAGTTTCCTTTTGAGTACGTTATGAACCAGAATTGGACTACTAGGTATAGTTAAAATTTACTGAGTGTATTATAAACATTTCTGAAGATTCGTCTTAGGCTGACTGCCACCTTATTTCTACCGTATTATAAAGATTGCTTGGTATATGCTCAAGAATGAATTCTAGACCTGTGTAGTACAGATATAGGAAATACCCTGCAATATAAAATGTAGCCCTAGGTTCGATTCCACACCTGTACCTAACCAGACTTAATTATGCCAATTTAACTTCGTTATAATGAAGACATGGTTAGAACTTATCTCAGTTTCTAGCGGAATATTTTAACGTGACAAAAGTTGTCGTGAGGTCGGAAAACTGGAAGGAAAACAATGAAAAACGAACTAACTCCTAGCGAAAGCTAATAGTCACTACTGTTCTTTATTAAGTACAAGTTTTACGAGAATGGTAATAATTTTTATCACATTAATATAATAAAAGGCCCACCATGTAGTTGTTTAAACCACTTATTAGTGGCCTATACAAAAGTTCGTAAGGTCGACATGAAAAGTCAAGGGTTCTAGGAGATCCGCTGAAACCTTTCAAGATAAAGAAGTCCTTCGCTACTTGCCCCATACTTGTTAAGTACTTCATTTTGATTACATCTTGCTTCTGTTAACGTTTCACTACCATATGAAAATGAAATTCCTTGGCAAAATTCACTTCTGCCATAGCTTAGATTTACCTCAAGCGATTGGAAGGTCGTAGACAAATTTCAAATGAAGTAAAATTATCTCCAATAGATAGAAACAAATTTCATTCTGAACAAAGAAAAAACGGATGAATATACTAAAAACGTGATGAGAGAAAAAACAGTCATTAATGGGACGCTATTGAAACTATGTTAGGTGGATTAATCCAGCGCCCAAAAAGTAAAACGGGCATTGGTTAAGAGGAAAAGAGGACCGAAGCATGCTCTGAAGCAACACTACTTTTTCTTCAGCATAAAGTCATACGGTATCTTGGTGTCTTAAAAATCATCCTCATGTTCGTTACTGTAGTGTACGGTACCGCCAGAGAATACTCCAGTGATTCGAGCTCGTTTCGATCAATTCTACACTCCCATGATAAGAATCTCAACCAATCCAATGGCAACAAGTTGCAGAAAGTTTGGACTTTCATTGTTTCAGCTCCAAAGGAAGAAGGGAAAGGAGGATGTTAGCCTCATTTCGTTTTTCGTCCAATGTTGGCGAAATCATAATGGAAGGCTATGAAAAGCAATTAAATATATTTTGGAACAAAAAAAGATGCCTCCAAAATCTAATTATACAAAGGAGCGTAATTCATTGAGAAAAGGACGCGACCAAATTAGACATTTAATAACTACAACTCTAATTACTTGCGACCAATTTATTTCTGATCACCTGTATCTTCCCATCATTGCACTTATGATGGTTTTCTTACATAAACGACTAAGTCGAGTATTCTGTGGCAGCCGCTAGGGATAATTGGAAATTTTCCGCGATGCCTCGTACGCATTGATGTCGATGCATACAGTCCCATAGTCAGGACCACTGTTATGATACGCAAATAGAAGTAGATTTTGATATTCTTCACCTGGAACAGACGTGGGTAAACTTCTACGACTGAATTCTCATCATCAATAGCGATCTCATAAGCCTTGACTAAGCATTTAGAAAGACTGCTGTGGCAAAGATCGATAAAAATAGCTGAGAGACAGGCGAAACGAAGGATCTGCATGGTGTGGTGGTGAACGCGTTACTCCCCGGAAAGGACAATGGCGCGTTCGTTCCCCACCATAGACACCTGCGGTCCAGAGTTTTGCAAATATCTCAGCAACGTTGTGGTTGTATTTCGCTTAGTACCCTGCCGCGAAATTATAGTAGGCAAAAAACAAAAAGGTATAACATTTAGATAGAGTTTTATGGTCAAATAAAGGAGAACGCGACGATTTTGGAGATAATCGGAAACGAAGGACAGCAGGTTAAGTGCTGATGACCTGTTCTGATTTGGTTAGAAAGCATAGGACAACTTAGCAAAAATCCTTAATTTTAAGCAAAATATTATACATTGTTCCCCTGACAAAATAGGGGATTAAATATAGCGGAAACCTTAAAATTTTACAAAACTTAGAAAGACAAGTGCTCAACAACGGGATAAATTTTCCGGGATATATTTAAGAGAACTGCAGCTAAAAAGTTAAGGAAAAACACGAGTATTCCACAATTTGAATATGATTGTTCAGTTTTTTAACAAATGAGGATTTTTTCAAAGCAGGATAGAATGGGGAAGAAACTTCCATTGCGAGAGCCTCTAAAGAGAATTTCATGGACGGGAAGACCCATGTGTTTTGCTGGACACATTCATTACGAACTAAAAACTGAGAAGAACCCTACTCAACTGATTCAGTTGCCATTCCAGTGATAAGAAAAGACCGAGATTCACCCTAATGACGTCGTTATCACCACGATTGCCAAGAAGGATGGTTGGCATAACGTTGCATGTAGTGACCAAGAAATCACCATGTTAGATCGAAAAGAACTGGATTAAACGGGGTCAGGAGAAAAAAGAGTACATTCCTTACAACGTCGCGTTTTTGTTTTGTTATGCTGAGAGCTACCTTTAGAAGAAAAATATGATAAAAAAGGCCATGTATAAACGCCCATTGATGTATAATTTAAGGGCGCGTGTGGAACAGTGGTCGAAGGCAACCCGTAACACACACGTGGAATCGATCCCCGCGTCCCTGGCCCACCAAGCCTTCCATCCCTCCGGGCTCAGCAAATTAGTACCACACTTGTCTGGGAGGATAGCAGCACTGGCTCCATACATCGGTAGGTCACCGCGAGTTATTGTAAAGGCCAGTTATGCATTCAATCACCTCCAAACGCTGCTTAATGAAGCCGAATGCATGGCGCAACACTAAGCGACTGATCTATGCACCGAAAGCGTTATCCTTTTATCCTTTTTAATGTATAATTTGGCGAACGTTGAATTGTTACTTATTCAGAAAGTGAAGTATCCTACTAGTAAATAATCCATTAAGTGCACTGCTTTTTATTGTTTTCGACGTGTTTTCGACCATATTCCGCTTCTTCTAGAAGCTTACAAAAACTCCGAAAGCAGCTATCCATTCTGAGTTTCTAGACATAGCTACGTCGTTCATCAGGGACATTTTCATCATCTCGGTTACAGTAATCCACTCAAGCAATACAAATAAGCAGTATTTTTTGTTGACACGAAAGTCTTTTTTCACAGGTCAATGCGAAACACTCAAATTAAAGAGATTAATGTATAACAGATTAATGGATACACACATAGAAACTTAAGAGTCTCGTTTTTAATGGAAGGAATTCATGCTTGTCGATAATGGCAGTAACACGCAAAGAAAATTAAGTGGTAAAGTACGTTAGGTAATTCCGTTTAAGTTACAATCGCCGGATTCTCTGAGCCTGAAACTTCCTTTAGACTTAAATGCTTTTAGTTTTAGTTTGGAATATTCTAAAATCTCATCAGAATAAAGTGTTATCCCCGCTTCGAACAAAATGGCTTTGAGGAAGTCGATGTCACAGAAAAGTCATCCATCGAATCTAATCCGGATGTTTTGTGATCGCGCTCACCTGTGGACATTCCTGTACGATTTCTTGTAGTTTGTCGACTAACGCATCATGGTCATGATAGCTTTCCCATTCAGAAGGGACAGCGCTCGAGGTTGTCCCTCCTCTTAAAAAACAGAGGAGTAATGAGAGAAGCAGCCAGCTGCCCGTCATCACGACGGCAGAATGAACGTTGTCGCACGCCCCATCCGGGCAGATCGATGGCGAGGAGATGACGTGGTGGCCCGACGAATGAGAAAGCTCCGGCCGACTTTCCTCCTCAGGCACTCGCCATCAGGGACACAAAAAAAGACTGCTCTAGTAGATGGGCATTAATCTCTGCCAAATCCAATCACGTAAAACTTTATTCTGAGTCCACTCTATTTGCTAGTGCTAACAGCTGCTTTTAGTCGACATTGTCCTACTACGATATGGATTATGCCAACTCAATTTTAGTTCAGTTTAGTTGTATTGGTTTCTTTAGTTAGTCTTTTCGGTGGCATTGTATAAATAATGATGGCTAATGAAATGTGCACATCGTCTACTTCTGATATCTGAAGTTAGTGAAAATTGGGATGCGTAGGGAAACTAAGTTTCGTAATGGTTATATGCTCTTAATTGAGACATCTTTCAGTACTTTACCCAAACTCTACCGATAGAAATTCTCGACATCATGAAGAACACTAGGAGCTAAAATGTTAGGGCTCTTAGATCATTAGGAAAAACAAGAAAACAAATTAAATGCATGTCTTTCATAAACTACTAGCACATTTGTCACCAACATTACTTAAATTACCAAAACCTCTTAACGGACGCCAATAGAGACTCCATTTTTCCTCATTGTGAGTAGGACACGCCGAGCTGGCTCCCTTTTCCACAGGGACCAGGAGGGCAGCACACTCTGGATATGATTTCTTCGCTCTAACCGTTCTTTTTTCTAGGTTACTCACGGATATGTTCAATTATTTACTTACCGCTTGGTATTTCCTCATGCCAGCGTATTACGTGAAATACAACCACAATGATGCTGACACATGAGCAAAACACGGGCCTTAGGCCAGATTCTAACCACTGATTACTCCTTCCGGAGGCTTACATATTACCCACTCCACCAATCGACTCTCTTGCTTTGTCTTTGTCTCAACCCATTTTTCCTCAGCTGCTGCTAGCAGCAATCACCGTCAGCGAGAACGATCTAAGGAGCACAAATCTGGACTGAACTCAATTAAGCTAAAGGTGCAGCGGAAATTACAGCCTTTATATTTTTTGTTTGCTACCCATTAATTTAAATATTGTAAGCTGAGCAATCCAAGAAAGTAGTAACTACTGCCTATTAATTCTTTTCTCATGCTATGGTACTCTTCACGGATAGTTCGATAGTTTGTATGACTTATTCTTATCTAGAACGGACTAGTTCTTACCTAAACTTTCTAATGGGAATGTTGGATGGTTCTCCTCATATTAGGAGACTATTCCAGTTGGATGAATGCATTTCCGATTTTGAATCCGAGCTAATAAACAGCCATGAACATCTTATGACGATGGAGCAGTAAAAAGAAAATTAATATATATAAGTCTCATCTCGATTGCCATCATGATCTTACCGAGCGAGCATTGTTCGATGACAATACACTTTCGTTATTTACTAAATCACTCCTGTGTATCACCTGAACACTTCATATTCGGTAATTTTTAGCGTTTATTCTCTGACACACGTTGTCCTTGGTTCATTCTCGCTCCCCGGACCAATCAAGTCCTCTATTGCTCTTTTCTCGACCATTTAGGACCAGAATTATCTGAGAGAATAATAAACCCTGATTTTATTCATCATTTGGTGACAGTAAGCCATTTTATGGATCATTCATCTTCTTCTACAATGCTTAATGGAGTCGAATGCATGGCGCATTCATAATGAATGGGTCAACGCTTTTTCCTCGGACGAGTTCAGTTTTAAGCTTTCCTTTTCAACAAAAGCAGCTATGAAACAAATTTCAAATATTTTCCTTTTTCGACATGAAATATATTTCTTCGTATTCTGTCAATAACGAAGTGTTGGTCGTAAGTGAAGTCTGGACACTTACGTCACGGGCCGGGCACAACTTAGCATGTAATACCTAGTGCGTACAAATGAATTGAATTAAGCAAATGAAGTATGCACTTTCGCTGAGTGGTTTTTCTTAGAATTAATGGCAACAGAGCAAATTGTAAATAACTGTTACTACTTAGCTTATTTATAATTATTTGAGATCACAATCGAAAAATATAGATAATTTTAGGATAGGATGACAGCTGGTAGGCTCTGGAGGCCAAAAAAATGACAAACAACTACAGTATCGTCGTTCGCTTACAGAGAAAAAGTAGAGCTCATTCTTCTTCTTGAGCTGCTGCAGCTGTCAATAGCAGTCATCATTACTAACAAGTCCAGCATAATGATTGGACTATACATCAACATAATTATGCTGAGTTATTTGCAGAACTCCGGACCGCAGGTCTCTGCGCTAGAGAACCAACACGCTGTTAACCCTTTCCAGGCATTGACGCATGATTGCTGATACACCTGTAGGTCAATAAAACGAGAGAGAAAACCGAAGCAAACGACTCGCATAGTACATTAGAAAGTAAACGCATAGCATAACATTCGTTCCCCACCGCAGACACCTGAGGTCCCGGTGTTTTGCAAATATTTCATCATCATTGTAGTTATATTTCACAATATACCCTGTCATGAAAAAAGAATAACCAGTAGAAAAAAAGTGACTGTACAACAGCATTTGTTGAAAAGTACTTACAAATGGATGCTGAACTTAAATAAGCAAGAAAAGGTCGATTGCTGTATTTCAAAACTTCGAAATCCACTTTCCTTTAACCTCGGTATAACTAATCAATATGTACTCTTTCTTTGATGAGCTTACACGAGGTTGATAAACACTTTTATTTGGCTAACGTTTCGACATCTTCATCTTCATCAGAGCCTACGCTCCGAGTCCGATCCATATATATACAGGTTGATTGCTGTGATGCACAGCATTCTTATTCCCCTTCATCACAATTTTGGCAAAGCCCTATAATGAGAAAAATGTAAGTATTACGCAAATGTATTGCGTAAAATCCGGTCTTTGATCAAGGAACTTGATGTTTACGATTAAATACCAGAATGAAATTTTAGAAGTGTAATGAAAACTATGGCTCCGTTTAGATTACTTTTATGAACTCACTCCCACTCCTCGATTCTTCGGAAAAATTAGGTTTACCGAAATTCGATGAGAAAGTAGGAATTTGATGAACAACATTTTGATCCATCATTAACGATTTCCCATTAAAAAAAACAATCAGTAATCTTCCGTATATTAAAATTTGTCCCTTAAGTAAACTTTTCTTCATTACATTACTTAAATCTCAAAGACGCTATTCCTTTGCTTCCTCAAGACGATCTCGAAAAGTGCTCATGACGCTTTTCATTTTATTCGCGCGAGATCGAAAACCACTGCTTTAGTATATAAGGATAGGACTGGGATGGCCCTGATACTCGTATGATGACACTGCAGATAGACACCAACCAATGAGACTACAGATAGCTGATTGTTTGCATACTTTACATCAAAGTGAAGTTTTAAAAAATTCTGAGACAGTGTGCTTAATCACGCATACGATCTTTCGTCCGTAGTCCCATTAATCGTTTAGCAGCCGTGACTAACATCTCAGTTCCCTCCGACTTCGTAAATAATTGGACATTAACCCTTTTCTTTTGTTGAAGAGCAAAAAAAAACGTCGTTCTGATGAAGGTATGACAATTACGTTAGCGATTGCGCGGTTTTCAAGAAGTTCATACTATATCTACGACAGCCGCCAGGTCGGTTCCCACGTTGATCCTCTCGAACGTAAGCACGTCGGAAGCGGCGCATTCTCATTTCTTAATTCACATAGTCAAAGCTCTTGTCACGCTGCTCTTTAATAATGGATTTTCAGTTTCCTTCGTATGTTGAGCATTATGGAAACTTCTTCAGACACACGTGACTATAACTGTGAGCGAGTCAAAGAAACACGTTGAATGAGTCGATTCTGTGTTTATTTTCATCGACTTTCTCGGAGATCAGGATTGCTACCGGGACTTAGTAGACTGAAGTGAAAAGTCTCTCTAAAAAAAAGTTTGCATAGGAAAATCATACTATTTGGGATAGCCATTACGAATGAAGTCTTATCCTCCAACCTGAAGCAACGCTTGAGCGTCCACAGCCAGAATATGATCCAGAGTGATGAAAAACATGGTAAATTGAACGGAATTGCAAACACTATGCGGTAAAAGCTCTTAAGCTTTCAAAGACGCTTTACGCTTTCAACATTTTCAAGTGTTGACTAGCACAAATCTGTTTTCATTGTGCATATTCCTTTACACTTAAATATTCGAACTTTATTTAAAACAACTCGCATGGTTCCCTTATTTTAAATTTTTCTGAAATGTACGGAAGAATTTTATACAGAAGTAAGTACTAAAAAATGGTGAAAAATCCATTTAATTCATAACTCCCACGACCGACACTATTTAACCTTGGCATTGATCGAACAATTCCTTATAATCTTCTTTAGCAAACACGAGGTGTTATTATTTCCTTATTTACGCAGAAGCTGACCTTCCGGCGCATTGCGCCTTCCTCGGAGTTTGGAAAAGTCAAGTTGATCGCAATCTACCCTGCCAAACACCTCCATAACCAGACAGAGAAAATGCAAATGCATTTAGGTCATGTTTTTTGTCGAATCGAACATGATCTGCACAATCGAAACCTCTTAGATCTGTTTACCTACGGAGCTTCAACTATTCGTTGAGCGTGTTTCATTCGGTCATTGATGCATTAACAATTGGGTTACGGTAATAGACATTAGTTGGACTGATGCATAATCTGTTTTTAAAGCTCTGAGGGGAATGATAGGCTAAAGCATAGCGTAACTGGTAATTGCGAGCACCATTCTAAAGCTTATTTCATTAAAACAGCCTGAATAACATAAATAACTGGGCGACGGATATTGATGACGGATGATATTGACGGCCCAGCATAACCCAGTATTCATTTGTCTTCTTCCCATGAGATTCTCGAACATGAAGTGATGATGTGCAGTTGGTGCAGCTAAAAAGTTAAGAAAATGGTGCCATATCCAGTTTCAGTAAATGGCCCAGATGTTCTGCTTGACTGCAAATAAAGTAAGTAACACAGACAAGTAAACCAGCCTAAATTGTGGATGAACTACTTGGAAGGAGTGTGCATACCACTAAATGCAACTGAGAATTCTTGCTTATACTTGGATATTCTCGACCTCGACTGCTTTCCATTTCTGAGGCATTTACTCGCAAGCCAGCAAACTTCATCGCAATCTACGGCGCATGTATAATGGATTGTGTACACCCCCGCATTCATGAGGTTCCAGAAAGATTGCTCTAAGGTAGCATTTGATTTATAAATGTGAATAGAAGACGTCACAGCGCAATACAATGAACTCAACCACAGATATGGATTATGGTTGCGAAGCAGCGAAGTCAATGGATAACAAAAGGTGCTTTTTCGTTCTATTCAACAAAAGAGCGACAGATATGCGTTCTTATATAGTAGCACCTTTTCTGTTCACATTAGAGGACGAAAAAAACTAGGTATAAAAAACAATGCTCTGAGAAAAGAGTTTCCATCGAAGTTACGAAGTTGTCGTCTAAACTTCAATGGTTTGACTCTATTCCCTACATTGCCTCATCTTACAAACCACCGATTATGCCATTACCGTGTATATGCCATACACCATACTATTACAGTTCTTACCACCGACATTTCGAAAGTTCAGGTGGGATTCCTTCCGAGGCCTCCATCCTTTGAATGCTCACATGAGTTGTTTAGCTCAAGTTGTGTGTTACTAGGGTAGGATTATAACAAGTGTTCAATTATGGGCATGGAACACCATTAAATCTACTGCTTTATGAAGTTTATTCAAACATGATAGTTCGGAAAAATAACACTAAGCGAACAAGATTTGGTTTAAAAACATCGTATTCATTAAGGCTGAAGATTCTGAGGGACGAGTTGAGGGCTCTAAAATAGCAAAATTCTATGTTACTGAATACTAACTGAATGAGTTATTGATCTGAAATCTTTAAGAAAGTGCTTCTCATTGTAGAGACGTAAGTTGTAGGAGTTGAAACTGACGCAGGAAAATGAACTTAAATAAACTGAGTAAGACTTTTTTCTTCTTCTATTTGTTACACTGACACGACATCACACGTACCACGTTTTGAGGATTCCACCACTTTTTGCAACCGATTCGTATCCGCGCATCCGCCATCCACGAAGTTTCTTCGAAGTTTTTAGCGCATGGCGTCAGCTACTACTTAAGGCCGTTGAATGCTGCTCGAGTCGATTTCCTCTGGAATGGTGAGATAGCCGTACAAAGGCGTTCCTGCTTAGATTATAGGCGGTAGGCTTGTCAAGCTTAGTAACGAATAATCGACATTGGCGATAGAAGAGGATTGTTGGGCTCGGCAAGGGCCTAGCGGGGGCCTAGGTAGGTTGGGTCGTCTACGTAATGAACAGTATAAAAATTACTCGGAAGACCAGCAAGACATATAGAACAAAAAAATATGTGTACTTCTTTGCATTCGTTGCAGCAAAAAAATGTTGCTCAAATCCGTTCTTATATTATCCCAGTGAACTCCTCAATCTCAAATCTCCCTAACCATCTTCACCAGTTTCCCTCCACTTTTCCTCGACAACCTTTTTATTTATAAAAAGAACATATTTGTTTAAAACGTTTTAAACATAATAAAACATTTTTAGTAGGTGTCGTCCTCCCATTTATCAAGTGAAAATGCGAAGCGTTCTACAAAATCTTCGAAATATACAAAAAGATTAATAAATGCCTCAATATTTAAATATTTGAAAGTCTCTTTTCATGGAACATGAAGAATCTTGTAGTCTCCAATACAACCTCGATTTCACAAGTCATCTGGTTGTTGCCTTTGAATTTCCTTCCCTAGAGGGCCGAAAGTTGTTCTAGGGCTTTCCCACCATCACTTATCAAGCATGGACAATGTTGTTGACAGGACGCTAGAATTTTCTGTTATTACTAGGTTGGTACGTACGAAATGTCCGATTTTATTGTTTTATCTTTCCTTATAATCTTTTAAACGAAAATTTTGTTCTCTATGTATGTTTACTATTTTAACACTTTTATAGGCTTTAACTTTAGTAGGAATAACGTACTATTCGATTTCCTTTCTTGTGTGAGTGGAGAAGTGGACATAACGCCGCAGCGGGAGCTCGGAATACCATCAAGTTTGGGGTGACTGTAATCAACAGTGCGAACATGGTTCCGAAAATTCCGATGTGGTGATTTCAAACCCGATGTTGAGGAAGGCCGTGGGCGTTCCAGTGAGGTCGACGACGACGAATTGAAGGCAATAGTTTGAGCAAACACGCGAACAACTGTTGGAGAGCTTGCAGAATAGCTTGGCGCAAGCACAGGAACAATTTCCATTCACTCGAATCGCATAGAAAGACAAAAAAAACTCAGCAAGTAGGTGCCGCGCGAATTAAACGACAATCAAAAAATCGCCGTTTTGAAGTGTCGTGTGACCTTATTCTGCCCAACAATGACGACCCTTTTCTTGATCGAATTGTGACGTGCGACGAAAATTGGACTCTGTACGATAACCGGCAACAGTCAACTCAATGGTTGGATTGCAATGAGGCTCCACAGCACTTCCTAAAGCGGAAATTACACCAAAAAGGGTTATGGTGACTGTTTGGTGGTGTGCAGCCGGGCTAACTAATAGCGTTTTCAATCTGAGCGAAGCGATTACGGCAGAAAAGCACTGCCAACAAATCAACGACGTGCAGCGTAAACTCCAACAACAACGATCGGCATTAGTCAACAGAAAAGGACCAATCCTTCTCCACGACAACGCACGGCTTTGTGTTGCATAACCAGCGCAGTAGAAGCTGAACGAGTTGGGCTACTAAGCTTTGCCTTATCCGCGATGTTTTTCAGACCTCTCGCCAACCGACTGTCACTTCTTCAAGCGCCTTGACAACTTCCTGGGTGAGAAATGCTTCACAAATCACGATTATGCAAAAGGGCCCTCAACGAATTCATTGCCTCCAGAACTCCATAACTGTATGGTAAACTCGTTTCTTGTTGGAACAAATGTGCTGATTCCAATGACGTACATCTCGGTTAATAAAAATTGATATGAAAACAGTTAAATTGAATTGCATATTTGAATTGTACATTTAAAATCGGACATTTCATATGTTACAACATAGCAATTCTCTCTTACTATGGATAAGAACAACGAAAATAGTATGGTGCAATACAGAATATGTACAAAACCTAGAGTTTATGAGAAATCATAACTATTTTTGTAATGTATTTAACACATTCCAAGGTTTTTCCCAATAAAATGTTCCTGGATAAAATTTCTTGAGCCGGTTTCGTCCACTCTCTCCCTCTTCCTCTGACTATTCCTTCTTCTCAACTTTGTTTACAAATTCAACTATGATTTGCTTTAGCGCTGATCATTAATCGCCTCGCTAATCGCATTACTTACCCGTACCTTTAACGAACCATCAGACAAGATGTTTACTCTAGTAGACAAAAATAGACTCATAAGTATACGTTACGTTAGAGTTGTAATCTGCTTAGTGCAAATTCACTATAATAGGTTCCCCACCATCACACAATGATGACCGATACATGGAATCCATTCAGACCAAAAACATCTCGAATACCCTGAAATTCAGTGCAGTACACCTCTATGAAAAAGTTACTTTTTCACCCTTAGATTAAATGAAGTCGAGTAGCCGTGAGATCATGAAAAACGACCTGAAGTAGTCGATAAAAGGCTTCACTGAAGGAAAAGCGATAATGAAGGGATTGTTACCATATTCAGAGTTACTTAGCTAGAAGAGGGACCACTGCACCTGTGCGCAAATGTTTAATGTAATCCTTCTGACTTCTTATACATCTTAACGACCTTAACCTATCTCGTAGTCCTCGGGTCAGCGAAACCATTGTAAGAATCGCTTCCAAAATAGGGTCCGCTGATGTTCTGAAAGAATCCTAGTCGTAAGGCAATGAGATAGCAGATTACACGATGTTTATCGATATCAACCATTTTTCCTTCTGTGTATTTCGTTTTCGGCATTGATTTTTTCCGAGATATCCTTTAAATTCGGCAGATCGAATCATCTTTTGAAACGCCTTGAATCTTAGGAGAACAATCACTGCAGAGGATGAGAGCAATCCATCACAACACTTGATACTTAACCTTTTTATTTACTGCCTATTCTTTTATTACGGCAGGGTGTTTAACGAAATATAACTACTATAACGCTGAGATATTCGCAAAACTCCGGACCGCACGTGTCTTCAGTAGGGAACAAACGCGCTATTATCCTTTCCGGGGAGTAACGCGTTCACCATCACTGATTGTGATTACAACCATAACCTCAGCTTAACTAGGTTCAATGCCGATTTGGGCTCCCCAGATCAATCCCGTTGACGGGTGATTGCTGATGGCAAAAAGATCGATAGAACTAGCTGAGAGACAGGCAAAACGAGGGACCTGGATGGTGTGGTGGTGACCGCGTTACTCCCCGGAAAGGACAATAGCGCGTTCGTTCCCCACCGCAGATACCAGCGGTGCGGAGTTTTGCAAATATCTCAGCATTATAGCACTTGATACCTACTTCATAGTTGAATGGTCCCTTCCTCACTGGTTGTCCGGGCCCTAGCATTATCACCATTTTTCGGAGATTTGCTGGTTAAGCCGTTGTGGTTCTCTGGAATCCCATGGTCAGCCTGGCCAAAGTCTTCATCACCACAGGCAGTCGCAGTCCTTGTGGATCAGAGGGAGATTTACTACCATGCGACTTTGATACCAGGACGGTGGTGCATCCTGCTATTGGTGTACTCTTAACTACTTCCTGATAGAAACGCCAGACTCTCTGTCAGCTTTGGAGACCCTACCAGGGGACGAATCCCTCGCTGTACATCGTTGTGCCCGACACCCAGGAACACCTCCCAGCCACGATGAGGCGGTAAACCGTTGGGAGGAATCAGTCGCAATATTCATTGTAATGTCAGAGGTTGAAAACCTATGACCGGATTAGAACCACAGCTTTTGCATTAGGTACAGCGGCTTAATTGTAGACAGCGACGGATTTCTGAACCAAAAAATAATTTTGCGAAGTCACAATGTTTTAACTTTTATCTGCTGCCTATTCTTTTTTCAGAGTTGGGTATGATGTGTGACACAACCACAGGGATGCTGAGATGTGAGCAAAACTCGAAACTTCAGCTGCTCTTCCAACCTCCGATTACCGCTTCCGGCGCTGACGTGTTTCAGGCAGTTTTTATCCAATGATGCCATAAGCACTCAACTTTCAACAAGATTGATCTGGCGAGCACAAATGGCATCAAACCTAGCTAAGCTGAAGTGTAGTCGAAATCACGATGTTTTAACTTTTATTTAGGACCTGAGAGAAAGGCAAAGGAAGGTCGTTGGTGCATAGGACAACAGCTCTCTCCGGAAAGGGTTACTGCTGATTCGAAGCACACCTGAAGTTCCGAGCTTTGGTCATATCCCAGCACTCTTATGGTTGTATTTTTGTGAAAATTCTTTCCACAATACACTTAATTGAAGTTGACCAAACAATCTGTTCGCTTGGCGATGATGCAGCAAAGCGCTAGCGGTGTAGATCGATCCACCATTCTAATCCAAAGTGTAGAGTCTGCTCGTAAAATTTTTGGAAATTTATTTAAGTGATCTTATAAACTGATCTTCTTAAGCTGACGCGAGGTTGGTACAGGTCTTCGTTGTCGTTGTCGTTGTTTTTGATGTTATTGATCGATGGCTGACGTTTCGCCGACCTCGTCTTCCTCAGAGCCGTGATGTTACGAATGGGGCTGGCCATCGACCAACAACACCAGCAACAACAACGACAACGAAGACCTACACCAACTTCGCATCAGCTTAAGAAGATCAGTTTATAAGATCACATAAATGAATATATCTAGGTCGAGGTTTATAGGAAGTAGGTCTTTCGAGTTTTTTAGAAATTTGTCTCTAGCTGTGGTACAGGTGGAGTAACCATACTGAACGTAAAAGTAGGACAAAAACACGATATTATACCTTTTTATTTTCTGCCTACTATAATTTCGCGGCAGGGTACTAAGCGAAATACAACCACAACGTTGCTGAGATATTTGCAAAACTCTGGACCGCAGGTGTCTATAACGGGGAACGAACGCGCTATTGTCCTTTCCGGGGGGCCGCAGCTTAACTGGGTTCTATGCCGATTTGGGCGCCCCAGATCAATCCCGCTGACGGGTGATTGCTGTGGCAAAGGTCGATAGAAATAGCTGAGAGACAGGCGAAACGAATGACCCGCATGGTGTGGTGGTGAACGCGTTACTCCCCGGAAAGGGCAATAGGACAGAAACAATTATTGGACAGTCATTGTTGGATTTCTGCAGGGATAGTGGATTGTTTTTTTGGACTGCGACGGAAGATTTGCCTCGATATGCTGGGCTATCCGGTGGGAAGCTGATGCTATGTCTCTGGGACAGTGTTGTTGTGCGGTTTAAGTGTCTGTGCTGCGACGTCATCTAATCACGTGTTACCCTTAAAGGTTCGATGTGTTATACAGCTCCTGAGGACGAAATATATTATCGAGTTGCTGCGATAGATTTTAGGATGTAGATGTTAGGTGGACCCACGACGGCGAGTTCCAGGGATTGTTGATTTAATAGATGGTTTGAACAAAGTCTGGCATGATGATAGGCTGGTGACTGCTTGATGTTGCTATGGGCTAGTGCCACGTTGGTCTTCATGTGATACTTTCGTTCATAGTGTATATTTCGTCCTTTGATTAATAGATTTTTATCAAGTTAACAAACCAATACAACAATAACAACAATATTTTGAGAGAGTACCAACAATATAACCACTTTTCCGATAAACTATACTACAACAACTGAAGAAGCGCGGCTTATGGAATAGTGAATAAGTACCGTACTATGAAAGTGATTTTATATGTCATCCCAAAGATTTTACTAGAGACCTAGAATGATCGTTCCAGAAGAGGTAGAAAAGGTACAAGGATTTGTCTCGCTCAATAATACATTCTAACAATTGTTCATTTAGTGCGCGAAAATACATCGGACCAAGATCGGACAGTTTTAATAACAGAGGCTATTCCATTTGTGTTATAGTAGGCGTGCGAAAGGACATCAAAAAGAAGACAGAAGGAGCTCTCCTTCCAAAGAAGGTACATAAGACAATAACGGGAACATAGAAAGGACAATCTGAGTAACTCACGAGAACATGAGTACAAGTGCAAGTGCATATGTGGGAAATGATAGACAGCATTCGCTGCTTCGTGGAGAATGTTTACAAAGTCGGTAATAACACAGTTTGTTCGAAAGGATAAGGGACCACACGTTTCGAGATGGTATGTCAGCTATATTTGGTAAGGAATAGTCGTGATTTCATGAAAACACGAAGCAATCATACTAGATGCGACTGAAAATCACCTAAGTAAGTAAAACTACGTCATCACTGAGATTTTTTACCATCCATAGAGAACGTAGAATCCTTCGGTCCTATAATAAGCATTGAAAGAATGGTAAGATAATAGGGAAGGGAGGTGTACAAAGACAAAAGATCTAGGAATAAGAAATTCGAGTGCTAAAGTTCACTTTGGAGTAAGCTTATTTAGCATCATTTGAAGTCCGTTAAGACTGACAGGAAATTATCGAACCATCTAAATCTCTAGAACAGTACTTGGAAGGTCCTGAGAATCCTAATGTGATAAAACTTCTACTACCTCCCTTCCTCTGCAACTCATGTTTCCTTCGACGGTAGCACTTCTTAACGATACCGTTGAAGTACCCTAGGTATACCAAGACGATTCCTCGTAACAATCCACCAAGCAACACCTAAAAATTCTTCAATGTTCAAAGCAAATTTACTCACTTTAATAGTCCGCCTTCACTGATTGTGTGGGCCCTATAATAATTCCCAATTTCTCGGAAATTTGCTGGTTTAGCCATTACGACTCCCTGGGTTTCCGAGGTCCGCTAAGCCAATGTCTGCCGCACGTCGTCACCACCACAGGCAGTCGCCGCACTTGTGGAACAGAGGGAGGTTTGACACCATGCGACTAGTTTGTTACCAGGACTGTGGTAGATCTTGGTACTGGTTTACTCTTAGCTGCACTTCCTCATGGAAACATCGAATTGCTTCTCAGCTTAAGAGGTCCTGCTAGAGGGATGAATCCCCCGCTGTGCATCGCAGGCCAACAACCAGCAACACTTTCCAGCCACGATAAAGCAGTAAATCGTTGGTAGCGTCAAAGTAAAATCTCGCGGAAATGTAGCCGATAGTCACATCTTGCACATTAAAAGAAACGGAAAGATAAAAAATAAAAGGTAAGTCTAACTTAATCAATATGTTAACTTCGCAGTAACGTTACATCATAAACGCGTTCAAAACAGATACGGCAATTTACCTGTGGCAACACTCTGAACATGCTCCTCTCAGGGGACGATCCAGCAGTGAGGACACCTGAAAAAAAATTCGAGAACAGGAAAAGATTTCAATACGTAGTGCAACCTAGAACAAGAAGTAAAATAAAAAGGATAAAGCTCTCGGTATTGATCAATTCCTAAGGGATGCGTCATGCACTCGACTTCATTAAGCATCGTCTGGAGGTGAAAGAATGCATCTTTCGCCTTTACAGTGACTCGTGGTGACCTACCAATATATTGAACCAATGGTGCTATCCTCACAGACAACTCTGGTACCAATTTGCCGACCCCAGAGAGATAGAAGGCTTGGCAGATCATGGGCGAGGGAACCGATTCCGCGTGTGTGTTGCACGGCGCATCCGACCACTGCGTCACACGCGCCCTTGGACAAAAGTAGTACTATGCTATCTGGTAAAAACCAAGTTGGTAGGAAATTATCTTATAGGTAAATGTAGTAACTACCAATAACTGACGAGTCGAGTGGAACACCTCTTCATTTTCATTTATTTACGCTTCCGAACACAAACACAGTGGAGTTAAGAGCCACTAACACTTCCAAAGGTATAATGTATGGAAGAAAACTGATGAACGTGCATTATGTGCACGTGGTTGAATTAATCTGGTACACTTTTTATTAGATTAGTCTTCTGCACTAGATCAACAATTATGTAGAACGGTTTCTTCCAAAATGTTAGTTGCGCAGACAGCTTTTCATGGATCACCCCGGGTGGGATATCATTGTTTTACAGGCTACAAGCGGCGCGTGTGGCGCAGTGGTCGGAGGCGCCCTGAAACACACAAGTAGAGTCGATCCCAGCGCCTACGGCCCACCAAGCCCTCCATGCCTCCGGGGTCGGCAAAACAGTATCAGACTTGTCTGTGAGGATAGCAGCACTAACTCGATACGGTGGGCCACCATGAGCAATTTTAAAGGCCGGGTACACATTCATTCACCCAAACACAAACACACATCGTTCACTGGTACAGAATAAAAAAATGCCGGTTTTCCTTTTTTTTGTTGTCTCGAACATACGCATCTGTAAAGGAGTAGATATAAGTAATACAAAGTCTCACATAACATCCACCCATCCAGGCCTACCGCTGTTGCGTATTGTCCGTCTTCTATGTCTTGTACATGCGCCTTAGCAACATGCTGTGGACTGAAAAAGCCAGCGGTTCCACTTATCAAACGCACCTCTTCAGGCATCGTTGCCATTTCTACCTAAAAGCGTAGCATTATACTTTTAGTTGGAGCAGTAATGAAGGAAACTTAGTCAGCTTGAATACTTAGATTCCACGAATATCAAAAAAATAACTGCGGTTGAGAAAACAATGCTTCGAAAGATCAAAACGTTTGTGGCAGAAAGTTGCGGTTAAACCCCCTCCATTTCCCTTTGACGTTCCTCATCACTCTAAAGATATAATATGCGAAATTAATCTAGAAAACGGCATCTTTCCTGAACCCACGAAGAGCAGGGCACTAGGTAGAGGAGAGGTCTTGTTAGCTAACCCATCCCAGTTAGAGAAGAAATAACAGAAACTGCAAACACCTTGAATCCTTCTGTATCCGTATTTGGAGGATAGAGCACAGAAACATTAATATTGTATGGAGAAAGCTCCATTTGTAAAGCGTCAGCAAATCCTCTGAAGGATATATTTGATCGCCTAAGTCTTTCACTAATACTCAGTAGAAAATGATTTCTACGAAAACAATCGACCATGTAAAGATAATAAAGGTTCCGGACCTTATAGCGAACTTTGTAGGTGCGTACGCCGTGTATCCCCAAATTGCGCACTGACCTGCTGCCGAAGACACGAAGGAAATATGCCCTGAACGTCGTAACTTCATTCCACCCACTATACAGCGAGTAGCGTACACCTAAACCCACATGACCAAATTGATAGAAACTTTACAATATGTTCCATTGAGATTGAGACAACCTTAACTGAATCCAAAATTGATTATTGTAATTTCTTTCACTTATATAACAGTCCCTTCACAACGGTTTACCGCCTCATAGTGGCCGGCAGGTGTTCCTGGGTGTCGGACTGCGATGTACTGCGGGAAGATTCGTTCCACCAGTAGGGCCTCCTAAGCTGAGAAGGAGTCCAGCGTTTCCACCAGGAAGTCCAGCTAAGAGTTAACCAATGCCGAAATCCAGTACTGTCCTGGTATCAAACTAGTTGCATGGCGGTGAATCACCCTCTAATCCACAAGAGTGGCGACTGCCTCTGGTGGTGACGACTTAAGGCAAACTTTGGCTAGGCTGGCCACGGAACTTAAGGGAACCACAATGGCTAAGGCAATAAAACTCCTAAACAACGGAAACTATGCTGAGGTCCACACAACCAGTGAATTCAGGCCAACTAAGTATACAAATAAGTAAGTACGTAACACCACCTATAAACGTGATATATGTGCACATTAGGAGTAATGTATGAGAAAATTCACTCAATCCCACGAGTTTAAAAATGGCATTTGAAAAATACGTATTTGCATGCTAAAAAAATGAACGATAATTTAAAACGTACAGCACTAAGGTAGTTGATCCTCATCTGTTCTTCAAACGAGGAAATTGGAAGTTCATCGAATGCCCCCTAAAACTTAAAAAATTGTGGACTACTACAAACTTTCGTAGGTTTTTTATGGGATTCGAACATTTATTGATTTTTCAGCACACTCGCCACAACTAATCAATACTCCAGTTTATTGATAAACACACTAAGTTGGTGAAAAATCTTTACTATCACCGACATTTTAGTTATACTTCGTCTCATCCTAGAAGTTTCTGTTCCACATGATTCAATAAGATCCGTCTACGATGAGCTAACTATAACTGCTGTCCAAACTCGAATCTACGAATATGGCTCATAAGACAACGAAATTGTCGAAAGGTTAACAATAATAAAGACTTTTCTCCCAAAACTGTATAAGTTTATCAATATCTTGACCATTAGTGACTGGTTCGTAACCCAGTTGAACGATAGTTTAAAATTCAAGTGTAGTTTACAGACAAATGTAGTTGGCATACAGGAGATTACCTGAACGCTCGTCCCTACATTGTTGATCAGCACATCAACTGGACCAAGTTCAGTTTCAGAAAGACGAACTACAGATTCGAACTAAAGGATTAAATTTAAACTTCGAAAGTAAAATTGACTAAGCAAAACTAAACATATGCACAAAGGATTTAATAAACAAAGATAACTATAATGACGTCGAGATATTTGCAAAACTCCGAACCGCAGGTGGCTGCAGCGGGGATCGAACCTCGCTATTAACCTTTCCTATAGCTAACGTGTTCACCACCACACCATGCGTGTCCGTCGTTTCACCGCTTTCCTAGTTGTTGACGGGCGATTGCTAATAGAGCCTATAAAACACGGACGAGCGGAAAGCGAAACGAAATACGAGCATGGTGTGGTGGAGAGCGCGTTAGTTCCCGGAAAGAGTAATAGCGTGTTCATTCACCACCGTAGACACCAGGAGTTTTGCAAATATCTCAGCATCGTTACCGTTGTATTTCCCATAATACCCTGCTGCTAAAAAAGGAATAGGCAGTAAATAAAAAGTGATGAGATTGACAAACAAATTTCTAACAGCACCTCTTCATAGCTCTTTGTTACATCTAGCGAATACCATCGTACTTTCTGCTGTTGACCACGCTGATCTGCGGCCATTTGAAGATCTTCACAGGCCACCTACAAAGCAACAAAAGGCATGTTAGAAAGAAATACGGACTGAGTAGCAAAATTCAACACTTTCCTGGATAATGCGTTAACTGGAATATTTAAGAAAGATGTCAAAAAACTATATCAACCTCATAATAGGTATAAGACGACACTCTTCCGACATTTCATGATTAGTTCGTATAAAAAACAGGATAGACAAGCCTTTAAGTCAGCTTCATTTCTCGCGATAATGGAAACATTGCATCCTTTCGATATCAGAGAATGGGCAATTTCCTTACCAATGCCTTTCGAAGCCCCTGAAAATCGTTTCGAAATAAAAGAAAGACGGATAGAATGGATGATTTTAATCGGTGGTATTCAAATTGAATAGGATATTTAATGTGAACGTAGTCTGTACAAAGAACTTTTCATAACAACAGAAAAATAAGTTAGTGTTTAAAAATTCCGAATCTGCTATGCAGTAACCAATTTGGAATCAACAGGAAGAGGATTCTGTTATGTCGGTAACGAACGAAAAGCAAACAAGCTTTACATTGAGACGGTACAAGATCATAACATATTAAGTCACTTCTGTGCCCAGGAAATGGTGTAATAAAGCAGTAAGGAATGATTTTTTACTCGTTACGTATACCTTTTTCACGGCAGGGTATGATATGAAATACAACTACAATGATGCTGAGATATTTGCAAAACTCCGGACTGCACGTGTCTGCGGTGGCGATCGAACCTTGCAATTATCCTTTCCGCTGTGGTCACCACCATGCCATCTGTAACCTTCGTCTTTCTCTCAGCCGTGTTTTATAGGTGCTAGCAGAACGATTCCTCGGATGGTGAAAATAGAACATAAGTTTTGCAGGTGCTACAATTTTTAGCTCTAATGAAGTGACGTGGTTTTCATAATTGTTCGTCAAACAGAGATTTCCTAGGAATTGGCACTCATTCATAAAGACTAAGGAGTAGACGAGCTCTTGTCTTATTACTGCGGCTCTACTACTGTGACTATATCAAAAATCACAAAGTTAACTCCAATTTGAAAGATATTTTACTTCAGGAACTAATTTTAGGAACAAAAATCAACAGTATTAAAAGCAAAAAGGAATAAATCCAACACACCTGTAACAACAGCATGCTTCTTCTTGAGCGAAAAGCCTTTCCGAGATGGAATCGAGAAGTACAGCACGAGCAGGAGCACTAGACCAAGAAGGACTACACCGATTGGAACAAGTGCTACCCATAAAGATGTCATGTCATCCAGTAATGCCTTTGACTCGTCGTTTCTGAACACTCTATGAAACTGAAGTGTTTGTGACCACTATCGAACACTAAAACCATAAGAAATGAATAGTTCTAGCAATTTTCTCTCAAAAAAGTCCCACACGTAGGAAAGCTTACAATTCTTTGTATTGTAGTAAACCCTCTATTCCATCTCCAAGAGGTGAATTGGGGAACTGACTACTGCTAGGAAAGCGGGAAGAACCGAAAGAACTTGGCAGAAACACGGTGAAAGTGGAAAAGAAGTGAGGTTTAGAAAAACTCCAGCGCCCTAGCCGAGCTTACAACTTGTTCTATTGCAGTAAACCCCTCTATTCTAATTCCAAGAGGTGAATTAAGGAACTGACTACAGTGAGGGAATCGGCAAAAATTGGAAGAACTTGGCAGAAATAAGCAGAAACTAGAGAAGTGGAGTTGATAGGAAAGATAACAGCCAGTCCATTTCTATTCTCATAAGGAGTCCTTAGCATGCTGGAGGCTAATTGATTGGAACAGAAAGGAAACTGTAGGGAAAGAATGTAAGGAGGAGCTGAAAGCAAGGAAAGATGGAAGGAAATGGGAAATTACTATGTCTTAATCATGTTCCATAACTGCACAACTCATGAAAAATCGATAGAAACAACTTCACGCCTAAACTATCCAGACCTATTACTTGCTCATTTGGATATTGGATAGCCCGTCCTCAGTGGTTGTGCGGGCTCTAGCATAATCTCCACTTTTCGGAGTTTCGTTTGTTTACCCATTGGGGGTTCCCTGAAGTCCCGAGACCAGCCTGGCCAAAGTCTGCCTCAGATCGTCACCACCACAGGCAGTCACCTCCTTTGTGGGTCAGAGGGAGATTTGCCACCACGGGACTAGTCTGATACCAGGACGGTGGTAGATCCTGATATTGGTTCGCATCTATTACTAGTAATTGTAGCTCACTTCTTGCTGGGACCTCTGAGAACCTTTTGTTAGACCATCCTCTTCCAGTTCACTCCACATTTAACGACAAAGTCGGAATTTTAGTGCTAATCATCGACAACTGCAAATATTGAGTGGACTTGCGCAAGAATCTAGAAGTATATCGAGCATCTGAAGGCGGCCGAGGCTCATGGCCGAGCCGAAACCAAAATCCTATGAGCCCCTCGGGCATGATTCAACTTCGCTTCGATGAAGTTTTCATCGGTATTGAGCAGAGATGTAAGAAACGCTGTTGAGTAAATTGTCCCTAGTCTATGGAAGAGGGGTAAATTCTAAGTTGTAAGTGTGATACATATGTAATTAGTGTACACTGTGAAGACGCTAGCTGTAAAAGTTCCAGATCACGAATTAAATCCTCTCATGCGGAACTTTTTCACAACATCAATGGGGTGGAAAAGGTGATAATACAGTGTTTGTACAAAAAAACACTATAGAAACGAAGTGCTAAACCTCTGCCCTCTTTATGAATGTTTAGCCTTCTACAACGATCCATTCCATCGATGCCATCTATGCATCTATGCGACATTTACATCTATCATGGATCTCTTCAATACCTTGTCATCTATTTGGAGCTGAAAGAGTGTCCCTTTGCTTTGTAAAAACTGCTTTTATAAAGTATTACCTATTCGGAATACCTTTCTCAAGCCTCCTCTTCGTACAATATTTGTGGTAGAGAAGCTACTGCGCTAAACTTGACAGCGAACAAAAGAAAGTCATTCGTAGAATTATTTATTTCTCCTATTTTCGAAGACATCGAAGGCGAAGAGAAGAACGAAACTGCCGATATGCAAAGAGAAAATGCACATGGGAAAGAAATCTCGAATTCTCGCTATTTTACAAGTGTAACTCAATATATTAACCATTAGAGTATCTACCTATACGAACACTTAGAATGTTTAGTCAGAGATAAAACAAATGCACTTTTCAAACGGTTTTTTTAACAATAACAAAACTTTATACAGGAAAAGAGACCAAAAGAAAAATAACACCGCTCTAATTCCGTAC
The DNA here is from genome assembly GCA_900624975.1 of Angiostrongylus costaricensis. Classification (NCBI taxonomy): domain Eukaryota; kingdom Metazoa; phylum Nematoda; class Chromadorea; order Rhabditida; family Metastrongylidae; genus Angiostrongylus; species Angiostrongylus costaricensis. The sequence goes on along the minus strand of UYYA01003822.1, from coordinate 52,657 downwards.
TGGTAACCTCCTCAAGAATGCTACACTAGTTTAGCCACCTTTAGCCAAATAAGTAGTTATATGTGGATATACAGAGTCAAGTTAATATAGCGGAGATAGTACGAAGTTCTCGTCGCTTTGAAATTCCGTCAACTGCAACAAAATCAGTTCGAGCCATAATAAGCATTCATGAAAAACGGTTGAGAAGGCTGGTTACTTACGAACAGATCAAAAATCGAACAACTATAGGTAAGGAACATGGATAATCATCGAAACGAAAACTAAAGAAGAGAAAACCCTTGAAACATAGGTGCATAGATATAGGGGATAAAGAATAAAGCTCCGAGCGTTGATAAATCTCTGAGGGATGGGCCATGCATTTGACTTCATTAAGCATTGTTGAAGGCGACTGAATTCATATTTGGCCTTTACAATGACTCGCGGTGCCCTACCGCTGTATCGATCCAGAGCCGCTATCCTCCCAGACAAGTCTGGTACTAATTTGCCGACCCCGGAAAGATGGAAGGCTTGGAGAGCTTGGGTTGCGGAGATCGATTCCATGTGTATTACAGGGCACCTCCGACCACTGCGCTACACACGCCCCAGTTATAAAGATACTTGGAGAAATACGAATTAAGTGTTAGGACGCATTCTTGGGGCTAAACACGAAACTTACTGAGAAGAAGTGCGTTGCGATTGTTCTGTTCTGATACTGTCCGCTGATAGTCAACGAAGCCCATACAAGCTGAGCATCCTCACCGGGCACTATGACACTCCCTTTACGGGTTGTCTCGTCGAAGTCATCAACCTGCAATTTTCTACTTAAGTAAAACATATCACTTCTTCGAAGAAAATCTTGATTGGACAATTGAACAATAATATATTACAATTGTGAGAACGAAGAAAACTGACCTGTACTTGAGGACCACATGTACCCAACACTCGCTTAATGGCTTGAGCTACGTACAACTGGAAATCCGTCGTAGTGAACGGCATTGTATCCGTTAGCTCACTGAGTAGACAAAATTAATTCATGAATTCGCACAAATGCAAGCTGCTCTGTACAGTTCTGCCGCAGGATAAAGGTCTCGGTGTTGATCTGCCCCTGAGGGATGCTCCATGCATTCAACTTCACTAAGCATCGTTAGAGGTGACTGAACGCATACCTGGCCTTTACAATGACTCGTGGTGGCCTAACGATATATACGCCCCGTGCTCCTATCCGCACCGATTCGCCGACCCCGTCTGGGCGAAAGGCTTGGTGAGCCTGAGGCGCCGGGACCCGATCCCATGTGTATTGCAAATGGCCTCCGACCACTGCGCTACACCCGCCCTTCTGTAGTGTACTCCAGCATTATGACATAAAAATCGTGGTTTGGGTAGACTGTGCCAGAGTACGAATAAAACACTTGCGAACACTTACATTTTAACTGTTAAGCGAACATAGTCCGCCTTTATTGCAGTCCTTTTCTTGGCCATTCGTGGTTCTGGAGTTATGAAGACTGGAAATAGTGATGAAAACTAACCAAAGTTGCTTGTCTCAAGTTGGGCAAAGAGGTGCTAGCGTCTTGGCAGACTTAACAAGAAGTGAAGTAAGTTGGAAAACTCAAATCATTGATGTTATCCTTACGATGACACTGAAGCAAACTGGATTTAACCATAGCATATTTATTAGAATGCAGCTTCAAGCTTCAAAGTAATACTGGCAACTGGAAAAGAAGGAACTGCAAGACCAACAAGAAGAATATCTACAACTTGGTCAATTGATAGTAGTGTAGCCTAATATACAAAAAAATTTTACAAGCTGCTGAACAACTGGAGTACTACCCATAAAGAAAGATCATGGATGCGTAGTGGTTAGTGGAGAGCAACGCAACCCTATACTGAAATTAATGTGAATAACAGACAACTCTTAAACACTTGGTGTCATTCAATGAAGCATTTCGCAACTAAGCAAACGTATTTACAGTAATTGGTAGGCTAAACAGACCTTCATTAGCTACATGACGACCATAAGCTTAAGCTCCATTAACATTCTCAACTGGTCCACATTACAGGTATATGATAAAAATGGCCGCGCTAAGAAGACATGAAAGAATAAGCCTGGCAAACTGAGGATGGAAACAATCACCAACAATGTTTAGCACTTATATGGACAACAGTGTCCAATTAGAATGAAAAAGATACCTTCAATGTTAATCGCTAAACTAGTGCGGATCAAGAAAAGGGAAATGTCTAAGCACATGGTCGCACCGACCATTAGGAAAACATCAATAAAATGACGGACATGATACCGGCCTGAGCTAACAAATACTTACTTAAGTATCTTAAATGTGGTAAACTATTCACATTCTGGAACTTTGCTGAATGGTATGCTTTTCCTCCTGATAATCACAGCACCACGCTGCCGCTTAACAACTTCCAGACGATAATGTAACAGCATTCGGTTAAACTGAAAGAAAAATACATTAGCCGCAAAGAAAAACCATAAGCAGGTCTTTGTCACTACCATGAAATAACACTGTGACAGGATGTGGTGAGGTGGTGCTTACTTACCTGAATAGTTGAATGGCACATCCTAACTGGCTGAGCGGGCCTCAGCATAATCTCCATTTTCTGGGAGATTTGTTGGTTTAGCCTTTTTGGTTCCCTGGAATCCCGAGGTCAGCCTAGCCAAAGTTTGCCCCAGGTCATCACCACCACAGGTAGTCGCCGCTCTTGTGGATAAGAGAGAGGTTTGCCACCATGCGAATAGTTTGATACCAGGACGGTGGTGGACCCTGATGTTGGTTGAGGTGGCACTTCAGCAGTCAACTGTGGAAATCTGCTCACATTCTAAGTATAACACTCGCTTAGTCCATAAAGTGAAGTAAAGCCTGTTTTCCAGCTGAAAATTCCGCCGGTCGTGTGTTGTCTCTTCAATCTTCTGGGCAAAACTGAATAGGCTAATGCTCGCCGTGATTCTATTTCAAGTCCACTGATCACCGCAGTTTTGTTCAGGATGAGTCATAACATATCTCTGATGGAAAACTGACAATAGCAGATGTCGAAAAAGGGATTCTGATGCACCAACTTTAAAAGTGCTGACGAATTTCGCAAAGGGATCAAAATATTTTGCGCCAAAGAAGGAAGGGAAAACACCCAAAGTTGCAGCGGCGGAACGATTTGAAGAAAAGGCAAAGTGCGGAAAATTACACGAGATATTATCATAATTGAAAGGCATGCGCAACTTGAGATGGGATAAATCGAATTGTACTGCAAGATTAAATGTGGATGGCGGAGAACTCTCAGTACGTTTCAAGTCTAGATTCATTCGGGAAGTTGAATACCGCAGCGTTTATAGAAAACAGTATGTTTTCCTTTGTTTTTTTTCTTTTTCTAAAATGTTTTTTATATGAAAGTTCGCTTGTCAATTCTAACGACTACAAAGCTGATTGAAAAGTGCTAGTGAAAAGCTCTTAGCAAGTTAAAAATAGACTTCCTTCGGTAATTTCAATACTGGTACATTTATGGAAAGATAGTATGTGAAATTTGGTCACCAGTTTTAAGGACCACACGCTTTCTACACTGAATAACTTCGGCGCATAATTAAGAACAACGTAAAACCACATTACTTGGACAGAGTTCGGACGATCTTTGATACGAAATTCGATGTTCATTTCGCCGCGGCCTCCTTCAAGCGCGAATCTTTCTAGACGTCGTTGAATCTGCGACATTTGTTGCTTTCTTTGGAGACGTCGAGCTCGGCGCTCTTCCAGAGGGTCCTTGAACATGTACCTAACATGCGACGAAGAAAAATTTCATGAGTGTAGGAAAAAGAAAACAACAAAGAAAGAAAATCAAAACAAGCATTAAATGTAGACTTTTGCAACAACTGGGAAGGACCTCCAGGATTAACGTAACTGCCACATGGAAGGACTTCATACCGAACAAAACAAACTCCTTCCATATGTGAAGCTCTTGCATTTTTCAGCTATATTTTGAAAAACTGGTGACTTCATTGCCCTCGTCACTTCAAATTATTGCGATTGAATCACCACTTATCACTTTCTTCAGAGCCTGGAAAGGTATACTGATGTGCAATTAACTACGCCAAACGCTTCAATAACAAACACAGGAAGAAGGAAATCTGAATGGAAACCATACCATCAGTTTCTCGAAAACCCACCGTTTTTACGTGCATTCTAATGAGGAACAGCACCTGACCAGAGACGCGTATGGTTGAGGAATGCACCACCCCACATCAAAAGTCGATGCGAAGATAGTTGAAGACTTCGATGTGGGTTAGTGGACTTATCGACCAAATGCGATTCTGATCAGCTGTTATTCTTCAGTGGAAGTCACGTAAACAACGGTGGGTTTTCGAGAAGCTGTTGATCATATATATTTTCATCTTTCGGTTCATGTTATTGAAGCGTTTGACGTAAACTGCGTATCGATATACCCTTGCAGGATCTGAAGAAGGCTGTACTGCCGAAACTGCAGCTTTAACACCTATTAATTTTAAAGAGGCATAAAGAACAGTTGCGAACTGCAAAGTCAACTTTGCATACGGTAAAAATCCCAGATATCTACATGAACATGGAAAGGAAAGTAGTGATCTCACAAAGTCACCCTCGGTCACGGAGGGAGCGTACCCGACCCAATCACTCTGTTCATCGTCAGCATCAGCAGCGCAGTTTCCACAATCACTTTCGCTCGTTGATGATATGCACGACTCTGCTCCGTCCCATTCCATTCGGCTATCTATAAAATGGGTAAGGAAACAGAATTTTCATATATGATACGTACAAAACGTACTATGAAACTATATTGTTATATTTAGAAGTCACGAGAAGGGTCGGATACTGTTAGGGTATACAAACGCAGCATAGGTCAACTGTGACAATTTCCCTTACAATTCTCACCAAATAGTCAATGAGTGTTTGAAACATCCACACAAGATCTACGATCCCCCCGAGCGGGTAAAGTAAAGGCGTCGGTCTTTACCAACACACCTTCTACAAGGATATCACGGAAGCCTTTTTCTGTAGTCACCAAAGACACATGCTTAGACATTATTACTGGAACCCACTAGCTCAACCCTCAAAGAGAAAGAGTTCAGTTTTTCGAAACGGAAACTATAAGATGGATCAATTGTTCACAAAGCGTTTGAAAAATCACACACCAGGCTTATTCTGAGAGCTTGAGGGCTGAGGATCAACATCCATCTTGTACCCACGAGGACGTCGTACTAAGCGTTTTTTCTTTCTAAAACAAGCGCAATATAAGGGATGAAATGAGACACACTCTGAGCTGAGAATGACACATATGTTAGAGCAATGACATCATCATGCACCAAGCCGAGGGTTGGAAGAGAAAATCAATATTACGGATCAAAAACCTTGCTCGAAAATCCAACTCCTTTAATGACAGTTTAAAAAGTGATGGAGCTAAACCCTGTGTTTCAACTATTTAGCTACATGAAGTTGATAAATGGGCTTTATACGGCTAACGTTTCGACGTCTTCGTCTTAATTAGAGTTGTGGTCCATGAACTCGGATAATCGGCTCTGATGAAGACGAAGACGTCGAAACGTTAGCCGAATAAAGCCTATTTATCAACTTCATGTAAACTCACCAAAGAAGGAATAGATATTGATCAGTCATATAGATGTTAAAGGAAAGCCGGAATGTTTGGAATATTAAACCTTGTAGTCCTGGGCATGTTCGGAGTCTCCGGAAGAGAATCGGATTCCAATGTGACACAAGCGACATGCGATACGACTTTCTAAATGACTGGACTAAAGGCGGAACCGGAAGAGAAGGATGACCCAGACTACAATTTAATGGAAAACGCTTCACTAGCGTAGAAATTACTTACTTCACAATCCTCGTCCAGATTTTCAGATTTTGGCTTCGTGCTGTTCTCTAAGTTCACCTGTGAACCATTCATTGGCTCGGAAGCTAAAGCTTAAAGTAAAGACAATAACGAAAGGAAAGAAAGGACTCTAAATCACACATGTGATCACCACAACTCAAATCCTGCGAGCCAATACTTGTAAGCCCTAAGGAGCAGAAGAAAAGACCATGAGAGAACAACTCTATTTTAATAAGGAGAATAAGAAAAACAATACTATTCAGCGTAAAACGTATTTTACACCCTAACGATTATTCACGTGCACACGATAACCGATGGACAACAGCCGTTAGGGACTGGATCCCTCGGGATATCAAACGTACTGCAGCAATACCACCGATGTAATGGTCAGAACTCTTCACGAAAAGCCTAGAAAAAAGATATGATGCTCAAGGAGTCTCTAGAGAGAGCAGAACTCAATGGGCTACTCTTGCACAGGGAAAAATAGAAGATTTACTGGCGCCCGCTCGAGCCACTCGACGATCAACGGGACAGCAGTTGATACAGGTGATGCCACAAGAGGTATGATGAGAATTAATTGCAACAAACTGACCACTACATAGACTTTTACAGAATCAAGTAGTGTTAGAGAAGAGAACTGTAGTTTCAATAGACTTCGGTAACATCAAGAACAAAAGAAAAGAGCCTTTATAAGTAACTTTAACTTACGGCAGATGTCCACTCACCTTATCACAAAAATACCTTCCTAGAAGAGAAAATGGTAGGTGTCTTTCATTAGGAAATGCTATGGGATGGAAAGAAGAGTGAAAAAAAACAAGACATTCAATCGACTTGGCGATTTGCTAAAAGCGGACACTCTCATAGACTAGAGACTGTCCACACGAAAGCAAACCAGCGTTATATACGATATTGACGTCACAGTGCCGTGCTCCTCGGTGACGCTGCCGTCTCTGGCTTCAGTGCATTTAATCGAGGAAATCTTTCGCCTTTTACCAAAGATTTCCGTGCACGGAAGCAATGTATGAGTATTCGCCGATTTTTGCTGGTAGGGGTGTGGTAGACACGGTGTGTGTTGGGACGCGTTGACGTGGGTGCCCGTCCGAGAAATGAAATAGCTTCAGAAGGTGCTTCAGGTAGATCGCTAGATGCAGAGGAAATCTTATCTGGGTGGAGTATCCCTCATCAACGTTAGTATTAGTTAGCTATGTAAAGAATATGTGGAGTGCACCCATGTATGTAATTTGAATAGAATACAAAATAAAGGAAAAGAAAAGAATACAAAATAAAGGAAAAGAAAAGGACAAAGCTTTCGCCGTTGATCAATCTCCGAGAGATGCGTCATGCACTCGACCTCATTAAGCATCGTTGGAGGTGATTGAATAAATATCTAGCCTTTACTCGCCGTGGCCCTACGATGTATCGAGCCATTGCTGCTTTCCTCCTAGACAAGTCTGGTACCAATTTGGCGACACCGGAGGGATGAAAGGCTTAGTAGGCCCGGGGCGCAGATGTCGATCCAATGTGTGTTGCACGGCACCTCCGACCACTGCGCTACGCGCGCCACAGAATACAAGATATATGCATAATATAATCGTTTATCCAAGGACAAGCTGAGATTGTCTCTTATCATGGACACATGATTTTTATACATAGGCGCCAGAACTTCGTTTATAAATGTTGACATTCACGCTGTTTTCACGGAAGTTCCTGAGCATATCGAATATCCCATCAGGTATACCTCAGAAAGTTCCGTTGAAATAGGGAAGAAGTCTTCCTGGACACAATTTAGAAGAATAAAAAGTTCAGAGTTTACCAATCCCTGAAGAATGCTCTGCTGCATTCGACTTCTCTAGGGATCTTGGAGATGATTGGGTGGCGGTGTTTAGCCAATACAGCGACTTTTGGTGATCTCTCAATTTATTAGTTGCGCGTTTCTAAACTTCTAAACAATTTTAGTGTCAATTTTGCGACCACAAGGAGCTAGAAAGGTGAGTCTGGATCAGGGGATCGAACCAGTAATCAATCCAGTGTGTAGACATAACCAGTACAATACACTCACGGCTATCCTAGGTACTGCTGCATTAACCCATTCCTTTTAGGTTAAGCGAGTGTATGGACAATATAGTGTCCATATTCGATTTAGTTGGTCTCAATGATTTTTTTCTTTCATAACCACACTATGTATGCTCATTCTATAGCTAATGGGAAACAGAAGAAAATAGTAAGCGGTGAGAGCAGAAAAGTTATTCTCCTCAATTAATGGTTTACAAAATACTTTGTTTCAAGAAAATTCACTCGCTGATAATCTTACTAAAATTTCACCGTAAATATTTCTTTTACATGATTGAGGTAACACGAGTTCGACATAAAAATTTTATACCACCAACGTTTTGACCTTTCTGCCTTTTCAGACCCACTTCAAAATCATCGCCGTTGTGCTTTTGTGCCCTATGCGTACCTAGAGGGGTGTTTAAACGGATTTTAGCTTTCCCATCTAGATGTTCTTTTATGCGGACACAAAGTGGTCTACCCGTTTCCCCGATATATTCCTCGCCGCATGCATTACATGAGATCAAGTATATTATACCTAAACTCATGCAATCCCCGTCTCTCCCGTTAGGACAGATCACACAGTTTTCTGCACAAACGATCATAGAGACGGTTTCGAACTAACTGGCGGTGTAGGGTATTGGGTGGGATGTCAATAATCGTTACGTAATTTTCAAGACCACTTTTTCTTAAGCACTTTTTAATGGCGTGACTTACTTCATTTGATATGAAGGGCAGCTTAAAGGGGATCCTACTTTCGTCTGAAATATTATTTTGGGAAATTACCCAACGTTTTCCTCTAACCCGAGTGGCTTCTACTTCGTAGCCATTGGAAATGGCAATTTTTCGTGCCAGGTTTCGCGATTCCTTCCTTTCCTCTTCTCCTGTACACACATTTATANTCTTTTATGCGGACACAAAGTGGTCTACCCGTTTCCCCGATATATTCCTCGCCGCATGCATTACATGAGATCAAGTATATTATACCTAAACTCATGCAATCCCCGTCTCTCCCGTTAGGACAGATCACACAGTTTTCTGCACAAACGATCATAGAGACGGTTTCGAACTAACTGGCGGTGTAGGGTATTGGGTGGGATGTCAATAATCGTTACGTAATTTTCAAGACCACTTTTTCTTAAGCACTTTTTAATGGCGTGACTTACTTCATTTGATATGAAGGGCAGCTTAAAGGGGATCCTACTTTCGTCTGAAATATTATTTTGGGAAATTACCCAACGTTTTCCTCTAACCCGAGTGGCTTCTACTTCGTAGCCATTGGAAATGGCAATTTTTCGTGCCAGGTTTCGCGATTCCTTCCTTTCCTCTTCTCCTGTACACACATTTATAGCCGTACGATACATATTTCTGATAAGTGATTTTTTCATGAGTGAAGGATGAGAGGAGAGGCAGTGAACTAGAATGTTTTTACTACTTGGCTTGCGATACCACCCAATACCCTACGCTGTCAGTTAGTTCGAAAGCGTCTCTATGATCGTTTGTGCAGAAAACTGTATGATCTGTCCTAACGGGAGAGACGGGGATTGCATGAGTTTAGGTATAATATATTTGACCTCGTGTAATGCATGCGGCGAGGAATATATCGGGGAAACGGGTAGACCACTTTGTCTCCGCATAAAAGAACATCTAGATGGGAAAGCTAAAATCCGTTTAAACACCCCTCTAGGTACGCATAGGGCACAAATGCACAACGGCGATGATTTTGAAGTGAATGTGCGGAACCTAGCGCAGGAATGAAAAACATCAACGCGCAAAACTCTTGAGGCGTTTTGGATAAATTTCAAAAATCCAAAGATGAACCGGAAGGACGAATACCTCGCTATCAAGCGTGACCTGGCGCCCTATTTCAAAATGATATTTCGACCCCCGGGGCGTGTCTTGCTCGCGACTCCACGTGAACTACGTAAACACTCCACGTGACAAGCCTGGCACCAATTTGTCGACCCAGGAGAAATGGAAGGGATATTGAGCCTAGGACGACGGATCGATCCCGTGTGTATTGCAGTGTGCCTCTAAACACTGCACTACAGGCGCCTTCTATGGACCACAGTAGCATAAAGCAAATGGTACCATTCAAACCATTCATGGGTAGAAAAGGTTAGAGTAAAGTCTGTTCTAGAATCCTTTCATGTTCGAAGCTCCTGAAGTTCTGTAGTTATTAAGAAATTCGTTATTGTCGAAAAACCAGAAAGCCCGCGACCGTTGAAAAATTGCTCGTATTCGATTGGTCCACCAACGAAAAGTGGCCTTGAGGCCGAATAGCTTAATAACCTTAATAACCGGCTCAACACTAACCAGCCATAGATCAGTCGATTGCAAGAGAATTGGTCTTCAACTGTGGTCGTATGCAAAATGTTAGCACTTTGTAAAACATGATATATGTAGGAATCAAAAGCATCATCACATGACACATCTGTTTAATTTCAGGTTGCTTGTAGTAACTCCCACGTCCGGCTTTCTATTAACCTCGGCATTGATTGAATAATTCTTTCTACTTCTGTTCAGCAAACACGAGGTGTTATTTTATTTCTTTATTCACGTACAAGCTGACGTTTCGGCGGATTTCGCCTTCCTCAAAGCCGCCTTCTTTCTTATGACAACTGTAATTTTATGACTCCGATCCCTATTTAAATAGCGGAATAAAAATTTCTTTACCAAGTCTCTTCAAGTGCAGCTGCTTAATTCAACTAGAATACCAGAATCTTAAAAAAATTCATCTGAAGCAATAGCCCTAGGGTTCAGTCGCAACATCGACCCTCTGCATCCGAGGTTTGTAAAATACTTGAAGTTTGATGATAGGTAAATGAAGTGAGTTGGAAAAACTAATCTTTGTTTTCTTGAGCAGCCTTTGAGCTCTTGAACTGTTAACGAGGAACTTTATGCTAACCTCTTTTCTTCCAAAACTGGTTTCAAGCCGCAAGAACGCCAATAGAGAGAAACATGCCCGGATTTTTCTTTCTGAAATCCAAGCCACGAACGAAACCTTTAAATTGATGCGTCTAATACCTCATAAATGGTGATTTTCTTGGAACTGGAATTTATAAACTACACACCGTTTTCCCGACCCAAAAGCGATAAAGTATATAACATTGGGCGGTGAACAATCATTATTGAAGGACGCGTCGTGCAACGAACTTCCTCAAAAGCCGTAGAGGTGACTGAATGTATATTTGGTCTACACACTAAACTGCAGTGGTCTACCGCTGCATCAAGCCATGACACATACCAATAATGCCAATCATTTTCAAACAGAAAAATCTCAAGCAAGTAGAGAGCTTTAAGCCCGGTCATTATGTTAAAAGTATGGACCCAGTGATTTTTTACGACTACAGCTCGAACGGCGCACGTAGCGCAGTGGTCAGAGGCATCTTGCAATGTACATGGGACCGATCCTTGCACCCCAGGCTCACCAGGTCTTCCTTCCCTCTGGCGTCGGCAAATTGGTACCAAATTTGTCTGGAAGGACACTATCACTGGTTCGATACATCGGTGCGCCGCTGTGAGTCATTGTAAAGACCAGATATGCAATCAATTACTTCCAACCGATGCTTGATGAAGTCGAATGCATGGGGTATCCATCAGCTATTGATCAACACCAGCAGCTCTATCGTTTTTACAGCTCGATTTGCTTCTCGATTGCTATCAACAAACTGTTTGTAAAGCTAAGAGAAGGCCGGAACGTAAGATCCCTATCATGTGGGAGTTAACGCGTTAGCTCCCGGAAAGGGTAACAGCGAGTTCGATCCCGCAGACACCTGCTGTCCGGAGTTCTGCAAATACTTCAGGATCGTTTTAGTTGTAGTTATGATCACAACCTTGTTGCACGCATGAGCAACACTGTGTAAACTCGTATGAAATGCTGAGATATTTGCAAAACTCCGGACCACAGGTGTATGCAGTGGGGAACGAACACGCGCTGTTGTCCTTACCGGGGAGCAGCGCACTTCACCACTACACCATCCGGGTCCTTCGCTTTGCATGTCTCTCAGGTAGTTCTATCGATCTTTTTGCCATCAGCAACCACCCGTCAACGGGATTGATCTGGGGAGCCAATATCGGCATTGAACCCAGTTAAGCTGAGGCTTAGTTGTAATCACAATCTTAACTCTTTTATTTCTCATTGTCTCAGGACTCCAGGAATAATTGCTCGACCAACATTGTGCAACATTCAAGATGAAGTGAAAATCCTTAATCAGCAACGGAAACCACACGTAGAAGTTGGAGGATCTTCGTGGACAGTGGATGCGACGAAACGAATCGAATGTGAAAAGTGCTGGGATCTGCACAATAGACGCGAAGATGGGTCATATAGAAATTGAAAAAAGTAGCGCTAGAACGATATGCAAGCTTATTTTGTAATATAGGTCGCTCTGGTACCTCAACTCCATAAGTTCCAAGTAATGGCGGCGTGGTCATCATCCTTTTCATTGTAGTCTTCTTTTCTTGTTCTTCATCGAGTCGAACTTTCATGCAGTTCATCACGTCGTTTTTTTATTTCACTGTTTCTTTTTCAATGCTGTGGGTGGCAGGAAGCTTCGTTATCTGCACGACTTCTGGTGCGGTAGAGAAGAGAAGCATGCATTGAATAATGAAGGAGAAAAGCCATTTACAACCGATTCATTCAATTCGTAAAAAAATTGGCACCGGACTTGGCTGGGAAAAAATCACTCTCTGCAACGAACAACGAACAACCACATCGCTAGAAGGACCATGATGTGGAAATTAGAAAGCTTAAGTGAAAACCTCAACATTGCAGGGCATAACTCCTGGAGCTGATTTTTAAAAACCTCACAGTGGTTTACCGATCACTAGGTATTTTAAAGGTTTAGAGCGTTGCAATTTATAGGGAAGGCTTTGCTATATCTCTTTAATCGCATAAATATATGCAGATATAATCCTTATACGGTAATTTTTAAAATTTAAATTTTGATAAAATAGGGGATTTCCAAATTGGAAACCAATTTTAACCTTTTGAAATTTTCGAAGCAAGCGCGGCAGTTTTAAATACCGACGATGTATTTCCAACATCATCATGCTCTGCCGGATTGAATCTCACTTGTTCGTTTTCCTTTCACGTTTGAAATGTGAGCCTTCTTACACAAAACTGAAGAAAATACGGGTCATGGTTCGAGAACGTCAAAATCTTGTCTTTGTAGAATATGACGACCTATTTCTTAAAAACCTCCTTTCATTAAACCTTGGTCACAGTGATTAATAGTTTTCTGTATGATTGAGCAAGGTCGGTACAAAGCTTTCACTCAGGTAACGTTTCGGCGCCTTCGCCTTCTTCAGAGCTTCACAGTCCACCGTGGACCATCAACTCAGAGCAATGCGGCTTTAAAGAATCCGAAGGCACCGAAACTTTAGCCCAGTAAAAGTTTTTATACCGGCTTTCTGTTAGCTCAATTTTGTGTATATTAATATTGTTACAAAGATTATTGATTATTGCTACCAGACGCGTGTGGCGCAGTGATGTGAGGCGCCCTGCAATACACGTGGGAGCGATCCCGACGCCCGAGTCCCACCACGCCTTCCATCCCTCCGATATTGATACCAGACTTGTTAGGGAAGATAACAGCACTGGCTCGATACATCGGTAGGCCACCGTGACTCATCGTAAAGGCCAGATATACATTCAGTCACCTCCAAACGATGCTTAATGAAGTCAAATGAACGGCGCATCCCGCAAGGATTGATCAACACTGAGAGCTTTTTCCTTTGTTGTTGTCGAGGTTTAATGAAAGTCGGTATATAAGATATTTCCACGCTACGTGCAAGCAAATGAAGTACCGACTGCTACAGGACGCATTGACTGCCAAAACGTAGATCTTACTGGATGGTTGGAATCGGTGGAATTCCGCTGTGGGCAAAAGCGCATCACCGAGTGGTGTTCCCCATACGTGCGGCAACGAACAACCACATCGCGAGAACGACCATGATGTGGATTGTCGTCTCGAATTAATTCGATTCTGAACCTGACTAAGACGTCGAAACGTTAGCCGAATGGTTTCATACCAACCTCGTGTTAGCTCAATCATGTGGAAAGATTATGACCTGATTCTTGAAAGGGCAGGTTAATTTTAATGGCTTCTATTTTAACGTATAGTGCTTGATATGATTTAAGATATGTTGTTTTAAAATCCAAGAAGGTCACTATTTTCGTAACATGCATTTTACCCAATGCATGTCGGGTGTTATCCGTTAAATTGGTTTGTGAATACGAACAACCGTCGGTGCGTTTCTCCAAAAATGCCGTGGTATTAAATACCTAAACATATCCATTGACACCTTAACAGATTCCTGAAGAATAAGCTGTAGCAAGCAGTAGTGCAGGAAATGAAAGATAGTGAGGTGTTGGTCGTCCCTTAATTTTTTTTTCTTTGGAAACCGTTAAAATTATATTGAGAGTGGTGCGCCGTTCCACTATTGTGAACATCTAGCCCAATTAAGTTCCTATTTACGAGCCGAGCTGCAATAAAAACACCTACAAAGGCCCAAGTACATGGAATACCATTTTCGAGTGCCATGTTGGCAACGTCGGGGCGTTTTTAGGCGTCTCATCAAGTAAAATTCATGGCCAACCACCTGTGAGTACTTTAAAGTGCACAAAGTGGACTGACTGATTAATGGAATGATTAAAAGCTATGCGGTGGAATAACTGATATGATGCTGGAGTTGCACATTTTCACTACACATAGATTGAATCTGGTTAGAGATCCAGCCGAAGCTGGTTTTTTAGATGTATGTCATGATCTTCATAGGAACACAACACTTTTCTCTACTAATGGCAGCGCAGAACCCACAAAGGATAAAGGATGAAGGGCTCAGTGTTAATAAGACCACGAAGGATGCGCCATGGATTCGATTTCATTGCGCATCATAGGCAGGAGTAAATGCATATTTGACCTTTGCAATGACTTGTGGTAGTTTACCGATGTTGTTTTTCCAGTGGTTTCATCTTCCCAGGTTGCTGTGGTGCCAATTTGCCGAACCCGAAGTGATGGACGCTTTGTTGTACCGGAGGCGCATGATCGAACCAGTAACATGTGCATTTCTTGCGATGTTAGATTTTTGAGATCGAATGTCTTTATCACGCACTTGGTTCGGGGAATTTGACTGGGATTGCATGCAGAAACTTTTAGAAGAAGTACAAAGTAGGTATCGATAATTTTTTCAAGTGCTTTCATTGAAAGAAAAACAAGGGAAGTCAACTAGGCGAAGAAGCGTGTTGATCAGTCAACGGATAACTGATGCTGAACACCCTACTCTTCCAGTTTGCGATCAGAAGGATACGATTGGCAATAACCAGTAATCCGACCATCATCATTTGTTAGTTTCTGGTTTTCACGGCCATCGGCTAGTACTCACGCCTTTATGATCGCTATTCCAGTAGAATTTCCAGCACTGTTTATTGCTTTTTGCTCTATTACATACCTAAACATCCATTTCTTTCAAGGTTCCTTAAGAATACCTCGAGAAGAAACAGCTCACTACCAGTAATCACTCATCTCGAGTATCGAATTCCTACAATATGTGGATGCATTCGTGCTTTCACAAATCTCATGAAATCCATGAAAAAAATATTTTTGGAAGGAAAGTGCTAAGACACAAAGGCGTAGTCCGTAGCTGCGAAGTCATTTGGAAAAAGCAAACGCCGTCGCGACGCGTTCCCATGCGCTCTTTCGCAATCCTTGTCTGTCGCCTGTTCGTCCAGTTTAATGGGCGGGTTAGACAAAGTGGTTATAAAACGACGACACAACTTTCCAGTGTTCGATCTTGATAGTGTTCAGTTGATCGTTAACGGATATCTGTTCCTTCACAGTGTCCGCAATTTTCTGTGTAGGCACCATCAAGCACCGTTAATGCGTCAATGACGTAGAGATTTTTTTCCAATAAGTCGAGCACAATGGTCTACGTTCTTCTCTCTCCTGAATTACTTCATCTGTATACATTTTGATGAGCCATAGGTGCAAATTGTTTACGATTTTTTATGGGGTCAAATTTTTTGGTGTTTGAAGCCATGTAGATCCTTGCTTATCCATAAATATTGTCATTTATCCAGATTAGGACACTTTTTAATTCCAGTACAACTTTTCTCTTGCATGATGATTCTTTGCGATATGGGAGGCAAACAACTACGTGGAAGACATAGGTAACCTCCGTTACCAGCAATTTCCTTAATCAGTGACTTATTCCATCTGTGCTTTACTTGCATGCTTGGAAGGCCCGTCTTCTTTGGTTATGCAGGCCTCAGCACAATCTCCATCACTCGGAGTTTTGCTGGTTTAGGCTTTGTGGTTTTCTGAAGTCCCGAGGTCAGCCTAGCCAAAGTCTGCCCCAGACCACTACAGGCAGTCGCCGCCCTCGTGGATCAGAAGATTTGCCATCATGTGACTAGTTTGATACCAGGACGGTGGTGGATCTTCGTATTACAATGTTAGCTTTTTGTTTACTGCCTACGACATTTTTTTCACGGCAGGGTATTACTTGTGATACAACCACAGTAATGCTGAGATGTGTGCAAAACTCCGGACCGCAGGTGTCTGCAGTGGGGAACGAACACGCTATCACTCTTGTCGGGGGTTAACGCGTTCACCACCACACCATGCGGGCCTTCGTTTCTTCCGTCTCTCGCCTAATTCTGTTGATCAGCGCCATTAGTAATCACCCGTCAACGGGACTGATCTAGGGAGCCAAATTGGCAACGAACCCAGTTAAACTGAGGCTGTAGTCGAAATCACAAGGATAACACTTTATTTACTTCCTATTACAAATTTTCATGGCAGCGATCCTGGTATGGGTTTAATCTTAGCTGGGTTTCCTGATGAAAACGGGACTCCTTAGTTTGGGAGACCGCTGTATCGCGGTCCGACAATCAGGATCACCTCCCAGCCACGACGAGGCGTTAAACCATTGGGAGGCACTCCATGAGTAAAGTCTCCATTATTTGTCGTCGCATTTCTAGGCTGGACAAATTCTATGCCGTTTGCTTTCACGAAATATGCGAAAACCAGCACATTTCTTCTGTGAGTCTTCTTAATTTCAGTGTTTTTAATGAGAAGTTGCCTACGAATAGTTAGAATCCTATGTTCTTCCATTGTGGAAGGCTTTTAAATTGTGCCCTACTTAATTGAAATTGGGGTTTTGGAAGTGACCCCAAACCACCTTTTATAGTGGGCTCAGCAACCTCGATTGTGACGGAGATGGGAAACTAAAACTTGAATGGCCATCTTCACGAATAATCGTGGTTTTCTTAACACAGTTTCCATATATTTGATCTTAAGCTAATTTGACAATTTTTTTCCCTGGTATACTGAGATGTAGACATGTCGTTGGGAAGGCGTGTTTTGGTTGCCACAACATGCGATTTACAGCATTTCTAGATTAAAGAGATGCTTATCACCATGGCGATCAGGTTTCTTTCGGGGAGGAAGTTATTCCAGTGGCTACATCGATATCCGTATCCGATCGGCTATGATGTAATAGGCCGAATTCGTGTATTTTATACCATATATGATCTCTAATAGTTTAATCATCAGGAGAATGAAAACGACTCGAAAACTACAGTCTATAGGTTCAAGACATGGCTTCGAAGTACATCCTCCGTAAGGAGTAGTACACTTACGGCGAACGGTATGGTTGTGTTTCAAGCGCCTCAGTGAGCTGCGAAGATTGGCCAAAGTCTACACCACCGTCTACCTTTGATAGAGATGTTTTGTTTAGCGAACTGGAATCACGCCTGGACTTCAGCACATTCGACACCGCTTAATAGGCCGCACTTCGACCGATCACGAGTGTGTCTTGCGATTCACTAAATCTTTTCTTTGTCCGCGCTGAAGAGACTTTTTGAGGGAGACCATGACTAGGATTGAGAGCCGCAATAGATCCGTTACGAGAACAATACGTACCATGTGTTCTGATTACAGGATTTACCAACTCGGAGGAAACCTGGTCTGTACGGTTGCAGGTTTACGTTATAGATCTTATTTCATTTGTAGGACATGACGTTTTGGAAATTATAATACCAACCTCGCGATTGCTCATTGAAGAAAAAAGTTCTGAGAATTGTTTGAGCTCAACTAGATGGTCAACGCCAATCGCCGTACAGAACAGCTTCTACTGCTTGTTGCCGTCTTAAGATAACTTTCTTCCACGACCTTACATAAGTCTGCAGTTCTTGTATTCGATTCATTTCCTCGCATCCACCATTTAAGACCTACGTATTTTCATGTGCGTTTTGCTACTATCTGAGGATTTTGTTCTTCTTAATGAACTTCGGTAAGTCGCGACCAAGCAGATTCTCCCTAGTACACTGGAATAACGGCAATACGGTGTTCCGGGTTTTCACAGGAGGCCATTGCTAGCCTTGGTGGATTGTAGGGAGTACTTTTCAGACCAATCTGCTATCAAATTCCTATTCCGGAGAGATAAAATCCTTAGTAGTCGCAACGCTAGATCGTCTTGTGGTACCACTAGTACCGCGCTACCCACCTTTCATGAAAGATTAGTGATCGGAACCACTTTGCGGTTACTTCCTTGGTTTTTATAGAATGAACTTCCTGTTTTTCTGCGACAACCTTACCTTTCAAAACTTTGACCTTGTGCCACACCAAGGAGTTCACGTGGACCACAATTCCCATCTCAGCGTGCAGACTGTGGTAGAGATCTCGTATAGCCATTTCTTGTATTCTGTGAAGTACCCTATACATGTGGAAAATTCCTTTCAAGCTTTTTAGGGTTATAACGCTCTCTTTCTTTGATCCTTGCTGTAATAACGAATTTCTCGTTGATCAAAATTCAATACCGAGAAAATAAAATCAAAGCGAAAATGGTACTGAAATCGTGTTATGCTCCACCGTTAAATACTGTCTAATTTAGAATTACGTGCACCAAGGTCTACTAATAAAGGATAAATGTAAAACTGTGGGCGTTGATCAATGTTGGAAAGAAGCTGTTTATTATGACAATGAAAAATTTATGTATCAAACTTTGTCCGCTGAGTTAACGGGGATGTTCGGCTGAGTAGATTGCTTGTCAATTTGATCTTTCCAGGCTTTGAAGAACGAGAATCCGCTCCGCCGAAGCTTCAACTACTGTGTATTAAAGAGTGCTGCAATAATAATTTCTTGCTTTCTTATCAAGAAAAACAGTGAACTATTGATATTGATCAATGCCAAGATTAAAAGAAAGTTAGTTTTGAGGTATCGATAACCGCCGATAACAAGGGATAAAGCTCCCGGCGTTGATCAATCTCTGAGGGACGCGCTATGCATTCGACTTCATTAAGCATTGTTGGAGGTGATTGAATGCATATCTGGCCTTTACTCGCAATGGCCTACCGATATATCGAGCCAGTGCCGCTATCCTCCCAGACAAGTCTGGTACCAATTTGCCGACCGCGGAAGGATGGAAGGCTTGATGGGTCATGGGCGCGGTGATCGATTCCACGCGTGTGTTGCAGGGCGCCTTCGACCACTGCGCCACACTAACCCTTACTCATATTGCAATAAAATAATGAAAAACACCTTGAAAGCTGATTTCCATTGGCTTGTTTCAGCACAGCGGTGTAGAAAAATAATGAAACAGGACAGCTAAAACATTCTGCGACTTAATTAAAGTCACTATTTTTAGGATAGAAAGCACTTTTGGAAGGAGACAAAGTAGTAAGTGGTCGCGATACTTGCTTCTTAGTGGTTTCTTAAATCTGTGTTTATAATCTTAACCCTTTTATTTACTGCCTTTTTCTTTTTAATGGCAGAGTATGTTGTGAAATATAACACGTATATAATGCTGAGATATTTGCAAAACTCCGGAGCGCAGTTGTATGCGGTGAGGAACGAACGCGCTCTATTGTCCTTTCTGGGGAGTAGCGCACTTCACCACCACACCATCCGGGTCTTTCGTTTTGCCTGTCTCTCAGCTAGTTCTATTGATTAAAGTAGAAATTTAGAAAACAGTAAAAAACTTTAAGAAAATAAGTAATTAAGCGAGCAGGTAAGTAGTTAGTAAAAACTTATGAGAGACAGTGGGAAAAGTGATATCGTGCTGAAAATTTCGAACATACCAAACGTATCATTGACTGCATCAATGAAATGAAACTGGCTTCATCAAGGTATGAAACACTGGCAATGGACTCATTAGTGATGAATGAAACATCGAGTTGCTTCGCAGTTGATTTCTCAGTTCAATGTTTTGTCGGGTTTTATTGCATAAGAAGGAGAAGCAATAAAAAATTAGGTAATAAATGTTGGGACACGCTCACTACTTCTCAGAAAATTCCAATGGAAGGCAAGCATTACGCGATATCTACATGACAAGCGCACGAGTAGAGCAGTGGTTAGAGGTGCTCTGCAGTGTACACATTATCTTCGATTTTATTCCTTTCCGTCAAATAACGAAGCTATTCATCCCTTTCTGGTTAGACTCTTGCCGTTTGATGTATGCCAAAAGCAAACTTTCAGGAACAGAGCAACGTTAGAAGCTTCATCCTTCATTTTATCCTTGTGAAATTTATCAGAGGGAAGAACATTTGTTTCATTCTTCGCGAAAATTGGGAGGCATTCTGTTAGCAGCAAGGAAAATCTCTGAATAACTCAAAAAACCAGGGTTCTATACACCTCAAGATAAGTACTTGACATATGTATATGTACTCTTACGAACTGCCCTTGTTGAACTAATGCGGAGTTGGTAAAAGTTGCCGTCGTTCGGTGGCTGACGTATCGGCGACTCCCTCTTCTTCAGACCCTAGACGTACTTTATACAACAACAGCCTAATAATTTGGTGAAATATCTACAGCGTTAATGAAGATCTAACGTATAAATAAAAGCCATTTTGTTTGCAAACTATTCACCGTGTCATTGCGCATGGTACCACTCGTGTGTTGTTCACGTGAGATGACGAACGAAACCAACTCAGGTCAAAAAATCATCTCGAAACAAGGCGCCAGGTAAGGTCACCACTGTTAGCAAAGCTTCATCTATCCGGTTTATCTTTGGGTTCCTGAATTTTATCCAAAACGCGAGAAGAGTCTTGCACGTTAATTTCCTGCGTTAGGATCCGGACAGTCACTTCAAAATTGGAAGGGTACTGTTGCATAAAATGCGTCCAGGCTCTGAAAAAAGCAAGGTCGCCGAAGCGTCTGCCATCGAACCACAGTAACAACAAGAAGAAGACAATTTATAGCAACCTCACATCAGCTCAAAAAAGGCAGTTCGTAAGGGTATATATATACATACATATACATGTAGAGAAAATCATTGTTCATTGTCGATGGATTTCTCGTTGAGTGAGTTAACATTCGTTGTTCTCTATAATGAGAAGCTTTGTTGCAGATGTCAGCTCGTCTAGCTGGGTACACCGCAATGGGATGCTCTAGCATCGCGCTGGCCATCGTAGCTCTCTACGTTCCGACTCTGTGGACAAAAATCAACACAATCACTGATGATTTGCGTAAGGTAGGTAACCGATTTTTTATTAGGAACACATCTTTGCCTGAAGTTGACGTAATGAGTTACGGTCTTGAGGTGTCATCCGGATTTTTGTTTAAAAAAATTCTGCTCACGAAGTGCAGCGAGATCCGGTCTTGCACTTTCTTTACAAGTAATGCCGATATCTCTTACGAAAATGAGAAAATTATTGGTATCAAGGGCTTCCATTTGTTTCTTTTTTCACTGTTGTAGAGGAAAATGGTGTTACTTCACAGGAGTGGTGATTCCCTTCTGATATGGTCAAATTTTAGGACATGACGGAGTTCCGTCAACTTCAAAACGGAGTGTGGTCGGGTATGCAAGGGGAGCGTGTCGCCGCTGGAATCATTGCCAGATCGAAAAGGCAGAGTTACAACTGTAGTGAGTAGGTTCAGTCCGAATAAAGGACATAACAAAATGACAGTATGAGCAATTCACTAGTAAAAGGTTGTATTTCCCACATTTCTCGTGGTATTTTTTTTTCAGTTTGCAGGCTTTGTTTTACGATTTATTTTCGGCATTCTTTGACTTCACCATTGATCTAATACATTTTTAACACAAATATGTGGCAGTTTTTAATGGTTAACGATATGGAGACACCTTTGACATTTGAGAAGGTGGAAAACTGTGAAAGTGAAGGCGGTCTATGCGAGTTCATAGTAACATAGACATTGTTAACTTTTCCTTTACTGCCTGTGACAGTTTTTCACTGCAGGTTACTATGTGTGATACAACCATAATGATGCTGAGATATTTGCAAAATTCCGAGGCGGAAGGTGTCTGCGGTGGGGAACGAGAGCGTTATTATCTTTTCCGAGAGCTGATGCTTTCATCCCCAAAAAGTAAATAAAAAGTTAACATTGTGATTTCGACTACAGCCTCAGCTTAGCTGGTTTTGTTGTCGTTGCTTCATGGATCAATCCCGTTTACGGATGATTGCTGATAGCGCCAATAATTTAAAAACAGAGCTGAGATTAAAGCGAAACAAAGGACTCACTTGGTAAGGTTGTGAACGCGTTAGCCCCTGAAAGGATAATCGTTCTTTCTCCGCTGCAGACAGCTGCGTTCCGGACTTCTCCAAATATCACTACATCGTTAATATAGACATTGTTCAAATACTTCTTTTAATATGTCAATTTTTTGCAGATTGTAACGTTAACAACGTCTGCCCCCCTGGGCCACCAGGTTTGCCCGGAGAGCCTGGCATGAATGGAGTTCCGGGTGTACCTGGACCACCAGGACAGCCCGGATTGGCTGGGAATATGCCTTCCGTCTTAGTGGACTACGTAGCTCAATGCCGAATGTGCCCAAAAGGTCTACCCGGTTTTCCTGGACCACCAGGTCAACCTGGCTCACCTGGTCTCGAAGGACCGGCAGGCACAGATGGTATGCCTGGTCAAAACGGGAATCCAGGCATGCCGGGGTTGCCTGGGATGCCGGGAGAGCCAGGATTACCAGGATCACCGGGTGCTTCAGGAGATAAGGGCCATGATGCTGAGATGAAGAGTAAAGGAGCACCAGGGCCTAAGGGGGAACGGGGTATGATGGGTACACCTGGATTCCCTGGACAGGACGGGAGTCAAGGAAATTCGGTGAGTGTTTCATCGAAAACTTTGTTGTTTTCCTCACGACTTTTGAGTTATGCATTTTTGGTTAAAAAGCTGCAATGCGTTCTTTTGGATGGAAAAGCTAGAGGTGAACCGATCGTCATACTGCACGATGAGCAATAGTTGACCGCTCATGAGGTGACTAAGGAGGATTTTCTTAAAGCAGTGTTTTCTTACCCTTGAGTCTTAAAGGCCGAGATATGATTGTCCCTATTCCCACCATTCCTTAGCACCTGACTAGGTTTTTGAAGAGGTAGCAGTGCTTCTTCTTAGTGACTCGCTGTTAGGGTTAAGTAACCAGGCATACGTACAATCACGGTGACATGGTATATCACGGGGAGATTCAAAAATTCACTCGAAATGTGGTATCTAAAATGCATTTTTTAGGTTTTCACTTTCATTTTTTATTGAGTTGATTTACAAATAGTTTACAGCGAACCGCCGCTAAAGTCACTTTGCTTAACAGGGACTTGCTGGTTCAATGGGACCGCCAGGTCCACCAGGCTTACCTGGTTCACAAGGACCCTCTGGATTCGACGGCACTACAGGACCTTTGGGAGCTCCCGGAGAGGATGGTGGCTATTGCCATTGTCCAGCAAGATCGAAATCAGTCAAGCAGTGAAAGTTGTTGTATTAGTAGGTGTTCAATGAATAAAAAATTTCTGCCTACTGAAAAGGGGTGAAATTATGAGGTCTCATATCATAGAGTGTTCTAATGAGATGATTTTGTTAAAAAACTTATTTGTTGCGGAATTTAAGAGAAATGCCAAAAAATATGTTGAGATTGCTGAAAACCAGTGCTTTGCATTGCCGGGTAGAATTTTGTCGAAACATACTAGTTATTAACAAAAATGAAAGTGAGAGGGATGTCTCATTGTCATGCGAGATCTTACACAACGTCTGAGAATGTTTTGATGTGAGAGCTCTGCACGGTTGGCCTCTAGGCGAAATACTCAGTGGAAGACTCACTGAGAGCACTGAGTGTGTGAAGAAGCTGTTTTATACCTAATGCGATTGAAATTTAGGTATGGTGATTTTTTCTGTTGAGGTTATTGAAGTGCGTGGATGGATAGGTTGCAGTCCATATGACTTTTCCAGGCTCTAAAGAAATTGAAATTGGCCAAAACGTCATCTATTGTGAATAAATATAGCAAAATGAATTATTAAAAATAAAAGCGGAAAACGTGTTGGTTAGAGCACAATATTGATGGAAAGTTGGTACTTCGGTCTTTGCGAGCTGATCCATAAGCCGAAATGAATCGGTTGGCATACAGCTTCATCGTTGAGCTCATGAGAATGTTTTTAAGGCGTCATGATTATTTCGCTTCCGAAGGAATTTGAATGGTGACACTTCAAGTACTTGCACTAGCCTTTGTCCTTTAGCTTCTTAAAAGTACTGCTTGTTTTTATGCACTTCGTAGTTCTTTCCAAATCCTGTTACTCCACTCCAATCCTTTTTTTGGTTTGTTAGGTGCTCCTACCTTTAGCAGCGAGTTTATCTCAAACGTCACATAAACTGCAATGGGTTTCAACATTTCCATCGTAAAAAGAAATGAGATACTGGTTAAGCAATATCAGGGTTGGATGGCACAGTGATAGTGATGTTCGTCATCGCTAGCATGGTGCTAGTTCCATTTCACTCCGGCCAACCACGCCTCTCATCCCTCCGGGATCGGCAAATTGGTACCGGACTTGTCTGGGAAAAAAACACTCTCTGCAACCCAATTGAGAACGCTCCATCCCGGCTATCTCGGGACTCCAGGGAGAATTTCTCGACCAGCATTGTACAACATTCAAGATGAAATGAAAATCCTCAAGCAGCAACCGAAGCCACACATGAGGTCAGCGGATCTTCGTAGACAATGGATGCAAGAAAACGAATCGAATGTGAGAAGTGCTGGGACCCGCGTAGTTGACATGAAGAAGGGTCATATAAAATACAATTAAAAAATCAACAACGGAACATTGTGATAGTTTTGCCGAAGTCTTGCAAAAAGGTGACAAACCACTTGATTCTGGTACTGGCTGGAACGCGGTACGCGGTAGATGAGCACGGCATGTTATCACAATGCGCAAAAAAAGTTGGAGAACTGACAAAGGAAGTTATTCTAAATACATCGCTGTGTGCTAAACCACCAGAAATCGCGACAACTAGTAGAGGAGGGAGCACCTTTTCAAGTTCGTAGATGTCAATGAAAGGACGGAAACGCTGACTTCCCAACCAATTATGTCGAATAGTTTTACATCGTGTACTTCTTTGGTAAGGAGGAGTTTCTCTGACGCGGATCTCTACTCTGTTCTTCAATCCGTTGATAACATCGGATCAAATCTGATCGTTACGTATAAGAAACACCCTATGAGGATTCGCCGATTTGATGAGGGCTGTATCGATCTGTCGCAATGAGAAACTTTTGTAGCAAAAGCGACCACAATCGTCTAAAAGTAGGAAGGATTGTATCCACATGCATAGCTTTGTTTAGAAACCTGCAATCACGTAATTGAATGGTATATGACACATTTTAGCATAACCGACCACCGAAACTTATCGCTTCTCTCATCAAGAGCAGTTAAACTAGAGCGCCATATTTACGAAGCAGTGATTGAAAGTGCCCAGAAGAACACCCTGGTACAGGTTTGATTATGGTTTAGTTCAATACCCGAAACTCACCAGGCCTCTCATTCCTCCATAGTGTGCAATTTGGTAGTAGACCAGTCTGGGAAGACAAAACACAGATTTTATAGATCGGTAGGACACTGCCTTATCGACTCTTGGTGAAGTCGAATGCACTGTTCATTCCTCTAAGATTGCTCAACACCGGGCGAGGTGCTCTTTATTTTCTGAAACGTACCAAGCATACAAAAAGCATTGCATGCCACAGAGAAGGTTGAGTTTCTACTGGTGTCCTGTCGAGATTTCCATTGAGTCTCATCGCGATTAGAGGTGCCACAGGTATTACAGGTATACTTTACTGAAAATACCTGAGAAGCATAGTTGAAAGAGCAGGAGATATCACATCTTCGTTGCGTAAAAGAAAAAACATAGCAATTGGGTTCAATCTGAAATATGCCTCACAACTTGCTAAGGAATGACGCCGCTTTGGAATTTGTCTCAAGTGAGGTTGTTGACATGTTCGTCGCCTGCGGAACGAGTTAGGTTAGCCCAACGATGAGCTTAATTAATCACTTATCCTAGATTGACCTTTCTCTTTGCGAACTTAAACGGAAGTATCGAAATGCCATTTGGTTCACGATGACTGTCGGGTATCACATTATAAAAAATTATTATTTATTAACGAATTATTAACTTAGCGATCTCCACGAATGTGAGGAGAACTAATCGAATGCAAGAAGTACTGTGGTCCTCAGAGTAAATGTAATGACAGGTCATGCAATAGTAATACTATTGAAATAATAGGAGTAATAATAATAATAGTAATAACGAGTTGCCACACCCTGCTACTCGGGTGCACTCTATCCTCGGATTTTCCAGGTTGGTACTAAAGTTGTCTCAGAAAAACTTTTTCCGTTGGCCAAAATCCGGCCACCAAGTGTATGATGAAGACCCGCATACGCTGTAGGAGAGCTAATCTAGGATTGTGAGAAGAATTAACCCTACCATACTTAAAGCATATTTCTGAAAAGAAAAAGTCATCGAAGGGTAGCGGTGTGAACAACTGAATCATAACGATTTATACGATTGTTGATGCAACACGAATGAACGAATGGAAGAACGGTGGAATTCGTGCGATATTTGGAGACGTTTCATGTGAATGTTTTTACATATTTTCTTACTTCTTTGTGACCCGTCTTCTCGTGTACTGTGAGGATCGCAGCACTTCCTCCACTCGATATCTTTCCTCTGATCCATCATTCACGAATGTCTTTGAGTTTGGCGCGTGTGGGTTCGGGTGCTGTTAAAGGATTGTTGCCTTCGTTATGAACGTCGTTTAATGTTGATCGAGTCGACTCTTCCTGGAGTAGTGGGATTGCCAGGATAGAGCGTGCCCACTTGGATTACAGGTAGCCATCATTTTCTAGACAAATTGTATTGATTTTCTAGCACTCGGAAGATTAAAGGCTTAGTGAGCACGAGACGAAATCGAACACTGCACGTAGGAACGAGAGGTCAAACAAAGTAATCGTCCTCACTACAACTACACTAACCACTCTTGCCATATAAATAGAAGAAAGATGATAGACTTTTTGATCGTAGACTTTGATTTTTCAACCTGGACTTCTTATTAACTGCTTGTTATTTTTTCTTTTTTGGTGGCAGGATATGATGCGAAATGCATCCACAATGATGCTGAGGTAGTCACAAAATTGAAACCCAGCCCGGATTTGAACGCGCAGTTACTCTTTCCGGCGGATTACCTTTCACCTACTGAACCATTGAGCCCCTTGCTTAATTTTCCTCTCATCTGGCTTTTTTTGAACCCCAACTGTGCCATCAGCAATCGTTCATCAATGGGAATCGTGAATAATGTAGATAAATGAAAATAGAACTGAAAGCAATACAGGCAGCAAATAAGATAAAAATATAAAATGAAGACAAATATGTGTATAAAAAATAAATAAAATAATAGGTAGCCAATAAGAAGTTAAGTTATATTTCGCAAAAAGCTAAGTATTGTGATTTTGACTACACTTTGGGTTAATAGGGTTCTATGCCGTTTTCTTCTCCCCAGGTCGCCCTGTGACAGCCCCGTTAGTACAGAAAACTGTCTGAGAGAAAGAGCAAAAATCCTTTGTCAGATTAATTAAAGTTTTTGACTTTTCTTCACACTTGTCTTCCGAGTTTTCTAATTCACACTTTCTCTATGCTGATGCATTGACGATGAGATCATGCATATCGAAACCTGAAAATCTGCCGGTACTGAACTGCATTGAAAAATACAAGACCTTTCGGAGGAACAACTTGCATCTACTCCGACCTATACTTGCTTCAGTGCTATCCAACTCATCCTTCATTTTCTTATTGCCTAATAGAGGCTTTTGGTTCATTCGGTTAACAAATCATTTTGTCATTTGGTCTATAGTCACTTAGTGAATCAACCATCCTTTTTACTTATTCTTAACTGCCTACTCTTTTGATGGCAGGATGTGTTGCGAAATGTAACTTGAATGATGCTGAGATATTTGCAAAACTCCGGACCGCAAGTGTCTGCAGTGGAGAAGGAACCCGCTATTACCCTTTCCAAGGCTGACTCGTTCGCCACCACACCATGCGGATCCTCCGTTTCGCCTCTCTCAGCTGGTGCTATCGATCAGTGCCATCAGCAGTCACCTGTCAACGGGACTGATCTGGAGAGCCCAAATAGGCAACCATCCTTTCTCTTTGTGAAGTGTTGTCGTGCTAGTTCCTTTGGTTAGTTCATTCGATTTCTTCTCTTTTTACAACAGTTTCTTCGTTTATTTGGTTGTGTTTCGCGGAGCGTTCCATTTTCAACACTGGTGGTTTTCTCTTCAGTTTCATTGTAACGTTGCCGTTCGAAAGACTAATTCCGTTCGATGAATGCGTCAACAGCCGGCACGACCGTTGAATTCCACAATTCTATTGCACTTCACTCTACTGTGTCCCCTCAATTCTTCTATATTTCTTCTGTAGTCGTATTTCATATTTCGTTTCAGAAAAGTTTACTTTCATTATCTGGAGGCTCCCCAGCTTTCAATGAGAAATTTTAACTTTTTTTTCCACCGACGTTCCGAATGAAGACACACTTCCAAAGCGCCTGAGACTACGAATTTGGCTCATATATTGTGGTATGTTTGTGGTTGTATTTCACATAAGACCCAGCTTCCTATCCATATGCTTACTGATTTTTTTTTGGAGTTGCCAGCGACTTGAGCCTAACCCAACCTTGCTTATAAACTTTTCTTGTTGTAGCTTGTTTATCTTTTTTTACGGCCTTCCTAGGTGTCAATAACTTAGAGCTCGGCACAAAATAATTGGCTTGACTTTCCTAAAACTGAATGGATTTTTGCATCAGAGGAATGAGGTGTTGGATTTCTAAAGACCCCATTCGACTTTTGGGAACCCTTTGTTTTGTTCCAGTCTCAGATGTCTTGGTGAAAGGCATTTCTTCTTTGAAGCAGTTGTCCTAGTTATCTTCTTTTTAGAGAAGTTTTAATTTGTTATATGTTCGTCAGTGTAATAGGCAAACAATAATGAGGTATCCAAGCAATTTCTAAAGTTTGCTCCTCAAGTAATCCATTCATTCGCTTCGACTAGAGCCGGTGTCCTTCAAAAATGATGTGTTTGGTTTTTCAGAAGTTAGATATTGTTTCGAAAGATTTTCTTCAACTAGTTTTATTTTAAGGTCACCTTTTTCTGCAAGATATTTTCTTCGAAAACAGACTCATAAACAAAATTATTCGATCCCCACCACCGAAATGTACCCTTAGAATCTTGTGGAGCTGGTACCGTATTATCGGTGTTGTTCCTGTTCTGTCTGTAAGTTGTAGAATTTTGCTAGTTAATTGTTGGGGGTTCCACAGCAACTTTTATCGGAAGGAAAATAGACGCATTTCGTTTTAAGTTTCGTGATGTAGGTAAGAACATTGAAGATTGAAAAACGTCACTGTAGTCGACCAGGACCAACTGGAGAAGCTAATAAATGGGGAGCCTGCGGAAAAAACTAGGTGAAAAATGGCGGTTTTCCTGTTCAGCTGAATTGTGGTCAACTTAAAAAAGATGTTCCAGTTTGCGGAAAGAAGAAATAAGCAAAAACGATCATTGCCTTTAATTCATTGTCTTTAATTTATTGCGACGACAGCTGAGAAATTAATTCCGCTCAACATTCGGCGAAGAGATGCGGAGGATTAGGTGAAAATATGTAGCTTAAACACTTCTTGAATACGGTCCAGTCCTAAATCTTCCTGCAGCATCGGAAGTCGCGCCCAGATCTGGAGACATTCATGGATTATGAATATAAATGAGCCAATCGAATGGAAGAAGTACTAGGATTCGCACAGTATGTGCCGTCGATTGTGTTACAAATTAGCGAATGAAACGATTGTTCCAAAGTTGAACGTGACATTACTGAGCAAACATACACGCTGTGTGCAATTTGTGTTTAGCATCAGCTGTGAAAATATGGCACAGCTGGAAATTTTGTAGATATTGTTACTAGCCAGTTGATTCCAGTATCTTTCGCAATGATGACTGTGCAAAACACATTATTATTTTCTTTCTGATTCGAGATGTTCAGCTAAGGAAGATCCTGTTCGATACGAGACGAAAACTCCACATCGAGAAGAGGAACAACTGTGGGCCATCGACAAGGATCGTCTGCTCTGATGAAGACGAAGACGTCGAAACGTTAGCCCAATAAACATCTCGTGTTAACTCAATAATATAAATACATTATTACCCTTGTATTGTACTGTAATGTAACACTTTCAGCCTTGGTGACTCTTGATGGGACCAATTTTCTGCTCTCATGACGGGCACGAGTGACGTACCATAGTTTTCGTATGAGGGTCGTTTTAAAAATTTTATGGTTAGTGGAAGGTAGAAGTGATTCGGCTTCTACATCAACCTTGAGCGTTCGGACTTTTGCTTTCCTACTTTCGTTTCTGGTTTCCGTTTTAACATCTCTCCGAATCAACTATTAGGAAGTCCGAGCGAAGGAATCGCCGCCAAAAACACACCTTCCTCTGATCCACACTGTGATAAGGAACTGGATTCACCCTTTCAAGGTTAAGTCAGAACTCCAAGGAGAACCGAGTTGCACGACCACAATAGGCCAGCCTCAGTATCCCGCACATTCGGTGCTTCCGTCTATGACGTCAGGGGGTGAGACGACTGGTGAGAGGCCAGAAAATCTCGGGTTACGCAGGACGTCATTGGAACCGGATCTGAAGAAAACACGCACGACGCGCCATGGAGATTGTTTCTTACTATGCACGTATAATGCCAGAACACTCTCCATAGAAGCCGATCTTCACGCCCTTCTTGTAGCCGCAGATCGCATTAAATTTTATGTGAACGCATTACAAGAAACAAAATTCAAGAAGACCGATGTACGCCAACTAAACAACGGGACCCTTGTGATCCGCGGAAAAAAGGTCCCGTCATGAAATGTCAGTGGCGTAGGTTTCGTAGCCCACCCGTCCATTATCCATTTTGTCGATTCGTACGTGATCCTTTCCCCTCACATAGTCGACCTCCGTCTTCAACTGTCGCATCATAAGAAGATCACTATCATGCTACTCACCGACTGACGCAGCTGATGAGTACGAATTAAATGCGTTTTACTATCAGTTGGAGGAGGTCATCAGCAATGATAAAGCATATCATAAATTTGTTGCTGGAGACTTCAACGCCAGAATAGAAAAGGCCAACGAGAGCGAATGCAGGATCGGAAATTTTGGATTAGGAGGAAGAAATGAGAATGGGAACCGCCTCGCAGAACTCCTGTCAGCAGCACGTCTCTTTTATGAGAATTCGTTCTTTCATAAGAAAGAAAGCCGTCGTTGGACATGGGAGTCTCCCAACGGCATGACTCATGCGGAGATCGACCATATTCTGACAAATAGAAGACGGTGCCTACTTGACACATCGGTAGTCCCGTCATTCTGTACTGGTTCCGATCACCGCTCTCTTCACGCGAAGATTCGATTCAGTCGCAAGCTGGAAAAGAACTCTCTTCATCAACCGCGAGGAAAAGTCTAGCTGTATACGACGAGAACATTCTGAACGAAGTTCTGTCCAAATGTGATTGGCAGATTAAAGAAGACCTGATCGAAGACTGCGAGCTGCTTGTCGAAGGACTGAAAAGTTGTGCCGAGTTAGTTTCAGTTCCTCAAGCAAGAAGATCGGGTCGCATCTTCATCACTACTAAGGAGTTGTTCGAAAAGAGAAGGAAACTGAGGCTTGATCGTACTGCAACACGTTTAACATAACTGGTAATAAATGCCAGCTGCAGAAGAGCTTTGCAGGAAGATCTACAACGGTACAAGTAGAAGAAAATACTGGAAACAGCAGAGAAAAGAAACAGTCTGAAAAAGTACCGTCGGGACTTGTGTGATTATAAAATTCCGCTGTCAGCCTTGGTGAACGAAAATGGGACCGTCGAAACTTTCTGCCATAATATGGAATTAATAGCGAAAACGTTCTACACCAACCTTTTCCGTTTCACAATCCCCATGTCGAACCCTAATATCCCCGTTGGAGAAAACCAACTGGAATTCTTTCGTCAGAGGTTCGAGTTGCGATAGAAAGCACGAAAAGAGGCACAGCTCCAGGACCCGATAATATCATTACCGATTTCTTTAGAGCTGGAGGCCACAATTTACATGTGCTTCTCGCAGATTATATGACAGGCCACCTTCAAAAAGAAAAAATCCCAGACCAGTGAAGGAAGTCGCGCACGGTCACCTTGCCCAAGAAAGAAGACCGAAATAATCTTCGTAACTATCGTCCCATATGCTTGTTAAGTGTACTCTACAAGCTCTTCACGAAGATTGTCCTCTAGTGCATATCATGGACATTTGATGAAGCACAACAAGTCGAGCAAGCAGGATTTCCAAAAAGATTTTGCTGCATGGACCACATCCAAACCGTGTCCAGGGTCATCGAAGTTTGTCAGGAATACTACTTGCCTATATTCCTAACCTTTGTCGACTATGAAAAAGCGTTTGACAGTGTCGAAACGAATGCAATCCTATCAGCGCTCGTCGACCAAGGAGTGGACTCATCCTACATAAGGACTCTGTCCGACTGTTATCGGAACTGCACTACGAAAATACAGTTTTTCCATCATCCTCTTACCTACCATACCCATATGAAAAGGCATTCGACAGGGCGACACAATATCGCCAGAGCTGTTCAGTGCCGCACTGCAGTGGATAATGAAGTCACTCGATTGGGATAAGGGCATACGTATTGATGGAAAATTCCTATCAAGCCTTCGTATTGCCGACGACATTGTGATCTTCTCAGGAAGTACTAGCGAATCAGAGGCGGTGATCAACGAGCTCAACGAAGCGAGCAAAAAGACCGGACTTCACATAAGTCGAAAAAAGAGCCAGTTCATGAAAACCCATGATGAGAAGGTGAAAAAATTGAATTGGATGGCTCTTTTATTGCAGACAACGCCTCGTACGTTTACCTTGGGCGATCAATGAACATAGAAAACAACATGAACGAGGAACTAGATA
Organism: Angiostrongylus costaricensis; assembly: GCA_900624975.1. Classification (NCBI taxonomy): domain Eukaryota; kingdom Metazoa; phylum Nematoda; class Chromadorea; order Rhabditida; family Metastrongylidae; genus Angiostrongylus; species Angiostrongylus costaricensis. Next base: position 19,511 of record UYYA01003822.1, on the reverse strand, counting down.
GATGAAGGAGAGCAGCTTGGGCCGCACTTGGGCCTCTCAAAGAAGCCACTGACCAACAGAAGGATCCGAAAATCCGCGCTCATCTCTTCTATTCTACGGTCCTCTCAGCGCTCTGTTATGCTGCAGAGACGTGGGTTGATACTTCAACTACGTCAAGAATGCTTGGAACTACTCACAGAGCGCTTGAGCGATATCTTCTGAAATATAACCGGCACTCTCAATATGTAGCCGGAATTCGAAGCTCTGACCTTTAAAATCTGTCACATCTTCGATATCCAGGAGATCATGCATCGACAGCGAAACATAGATGGGCCAGTCACATAACGAGAAGAACAGACGACAGATGGACGAAAAGAACAGTAGAGTGGACTCCAAGAGAATGCAAACGTTCCCTTGGACGGCCACCTACACGTTGGGCGGACGTGTTCACAAACAAAGTTAATCAGCTGTACCCGCAGCTGCAGTTGTTTTACAGAACACGGTGTGAGACTCGCACGCGCTACCATTCTCGAACAAGGCCACCACCATGAACTACGATTGCGAGAGCAAGAAACGAATGGCTAATGTGTTGGGGCTCGCACAGCTCGTGAAGACGGGCCGTTCAAGTATCCAAGTACATAAGTAAGTAGAACGTTGCCGCATGGTCCATCGTTGTCCGAGTTGTACCGTATTTGGCTAGTATACCTACTGCTAGAGTGTCGATCACTTCTCATTTGTATACGAAACCCTTTCAGCTGTATCTATTTTTCTCGCATATTTTACATCTATGAAAATTTCTATGCTAACCCTGGCTAAGGAATTTTCATATGGCTTCAAGAAATTAGAGTCATTGGAGAGTTAGCATTGACTGAAATGACTCTTGGTAAAGCTGAGCCTTTACTTTGTGGTGAAGGCAGTTACAGATGCTCACTTTTTCTCCACTCCAGTGCCACGCCACTGTTGCTCGCGAAGTTTCTAATAACTAGACTGCTATCACATATATTTCTGCCATCTTAAATACTTTTAGATATCAATGGATGTTGTAAACGTGAAGCATTCTTTCAGTTTCCCTTCGATTTCCGCGCTTAGTAGTTGTCAATCCACTTAGTTCTTTTTCTAACATTTTCTCTACACTCATTGTACTTTTTGTGCCGTTTTGTCCTTTATATTCTCTATAACCCTCTTCACGGTTTACCGCCCCAACGTGACTGGGAGGTGTTCCTGAGTGTCGGATTGCGATGTACAGTCGGGAGCATTCATCCCCTTGCACGGTCTCTCAAGCCGAGAAGGAGTGCGACGTTTCCATCAGGAAGTGTAGCTAAGAGTAAAGCAATACCAGGATCCATCACAGTCCTAGTTTCAAACTAGTCACGTGGTGGCAAATCTCCCTCTGATCCACAAGGGCGGCGACTACTTGTAGTGGTGACAGTCTGGAGCAGACTTGTGCCAGGCTGACCTCGGGACTCCAGTCAACCACAGTGGTTAAGCCACCAAAACTCTGAAAGTGGAGATTGTGCTGAGGCGAACACAAGCATTGAGGACGGGCCGTCTAAGTCCAAGTTTCCAAGTCTTCTCTATAGCAATGATTCTTTTTTAATCGAAGTAATGTACACAAATAAGAACCACAAGATTGCTGAGGTATTTGCAAAACTCCGGACGGCAGGTGCCTGCCGTGGAGAACGAACGCGCTATTGCCTTTGACGGGTGATTGCTGACGGCACTGATCGATAGAACCAGCTGAGAGACAGGCGAAACGAAAGACCGCATGGTGTGGTGGTGAACGCGTTACTCCCCGGAAAGGACAATAGCGCGTTCTTTTCCCACCGCAGATACCTGCGTTCCGGACCTTTGCAAATATCTCAGCAATTTTTGTGGTTATATTTCGCTTAATACTCTGCCATAAAAATTATAGAAAGCGAAACATAAAAAGTAAACATTACACAAATAAGATAAATAAAATTGCACAAGATTCACAGTAATGAATACACCACCTTAACTGAACGCACCTAGAGCCTTGTATTGAGACACAAAAACTTCTAGTATCCTCTGTATCCTCAGCGGCACTTAGTTTATCGTCCATTTATGGTCGTTAAAAGGCAAAGGATTTTGACAATGGATTTTTTTGCAGCATTCAGTATTTAATGGATCTTCCCTTCATTTATAACCTAGCGTTGACAACTCTCCTGTCGCATCCGTTAGAGATAGTAATCGTCTGTATGTATGTGGTAAGGCAGATAATCTCTAGACTAAGTATTTTAAAGAAACTAGTGTTTAACTACTGTTTAGCCTTACTTTATACAATAGGGTGGTTATGCTGCGTGTCAAATGATCGCCTTGAATTTTGTGGCGGAATACTGCCGCTAATCCTTTTCATCACGATCATTCTCATCCCATGATTGTCCTCTTAATGACGGCTCGACCTTATTTGCTGAAATCGAACTCGTTTACTTCTCTGAATTGGTGAAGACTGATCTATTGTTCGAATTTTTCTTCTGACCGTTGACTTGATCGATTATGATACCTCATAAAAGGCAATCTAACAAGACAATTTTTCGTTCGTCATTAATACTGCTTTATTGAAATCCGTTACAGTTTTTTAATGGAAGTTCTATGTGGATGCCAACTAAAGAACTAACTTTCTGCTCATAAATTTGGCACGTCTTCTCCGACTTAAATTTATTCAACGCTGTAACTTCTTTCTTGACGTTCTGACTCCCATCTGCTCTACGGAATGTCTCTCGTCGTTGGATTATATGATGAATCGTATTGAAAGAGGAAAGGAGGAATTAAGTCTTAAGATGTTTGTAAAATCAACTCAACAACTTGCATAAGCGAACTCAATTGGTTATTCAATTCTTTAGCCCCTCTGTTCTGTAAGATCTTCCAACTTCAAAATGTCGACGTGCTTTCACCGAGTGCCAAAGTAGGGCTCGTGGATTCGCAAATTCTCTGACAAAGAGCATTTGTATTTGTAAGACAAGCACTATATTTTCTACAAGACGTCGTTTTCATGCATATACATATATGTAAAGGTCGCTTGAGGCTCAGTGGTCGGGGTCGAGTTGCAGCACACGTGGAATTGATCCCCACGCCGGTGGCCCACTAAGCCTTCCATCATTCCGAGGTCGGTAAATTGGTGCCGGATTTGTCCGGGAAAATTGCAGCACTGATTCGATACAAAGCCAACGCGAGTCATTGTAAAGGCCAGATATGCCGTTATTCACCTCCAAACGATGCTTAATGGTGTCGAATGCATGGCGCATCCTTCACGGATTGATCACCGCTGCGAGCTTCATCCTTATTTTTTTTACAGTTACGAGCTGGGCAAACGTTTCGTGTAGAACGCTAGCAACCGCTAATGACCATATAATTTTGTCCTAGCAACTGCCAGCGGACCATGCTTTCTCAGTCCCATCAAACGGGCATCGTGAGTTTATAGGGAACAGTCTTGGAAAATTCGATCCAGGTCGCTTACAGCGCATGAAATATATTGCCATATTAGTGGGAATTTGTCAACTTTCACAAACCAATCGGGGATGGTAAGAGTACGGCGCATTCTTTAAGACCTTACATGGCGGTCTACCATCCACTTCTGGTGCCGGTTGTCAAGAATATAAACGGTGCTAGTTTTGAGCTCGCTTCACAGAATGTTAGTGTCTATAGTGGCCATTGGTCTGGATCTAGGCAAGTCCTCGCAGCTTTTTGAAGCGTTTGAACCGGAATCACACTACCCGTTTGCTAGTGTTACCCGGCCAAAACAAGGTGCTGGTATTCTCGGCAGTCGTGAGCGCTTTGGTGTGAAGCAGGTTCTCCTAAAGTGTGACGTCTCACGGTTGCCGATGGTCGATTTTAGTAATTTTTTTTCGCGATCCGCTTATGTACTTTCATTCCATTGCTATAGAAGGTTGGAAAACAAACTTTAGCGGGTCACAAACCGGTTTCAGGGTCAAGAAACGAATTTCGAATTGAAATCGCTCTAGGCATATGATTCAGAGTAACGACAAAGGCGCCAACCTAGTGCTTCTAATATAACTGAAACGTCTTCCAGTCCCAGAATTCGTCTAAAAATTAGCCCAAGACTTGGATTTCTTATTGCTAAACGATCAATGGCTTACCATAAAGGTTTTTGTCTAATGATTCCACCATGTATCAAATACACCTTTCAAGACATAGGTGGAGCGAATTGAAAAGTGCTATGGAAAGTTTGCTGAACTGTAAGTTGCCCATAACCCGTAGCGCATCAGCAAGCGTCGACCTTGTGATAGGTGGATCTCGGTTCTTGATGGCCAGCGAACCCACCGCCTTCACGCGGTCGTCTTTGCAAAGCATCAGTTTGCTAGTCGTCCTCATTTATTGGAGCCAAAATCTCTCCTAATGATTTCAGGATAATATTTTCTTTCCGGTCAATTTTCTTGGCCTTTAGGCTCTTGCTCATTCTTTTTAAAGAGCCCGTCTTCTTTCTAAAGTTTTTAGTTGCTGTTTTCTATTCGTCAATGCCTATGTTGTTAGTTAACAAATGTGAAATCATAGAGCAGAAAATACGATATCTTCTTTTCACTTTCATCTTTGTCTTTCGCTCCACATTCAGCTTCTTCCTCTTTTCCTAGGACTGCTATTAGTTTTGTTTTATTAATAGTTCTATTTTCTCGCAGTCTCGCAGCGCAGTGTCTCGCAGTTACAAGTTGCAAGTTTTCAAGTTCTTTGCAAGATTTTAAAAGGCGTTTCGCATTTTTCGCAGGAAGGAGAAAACGTCCTTATATGCTATGGGTTGATTGAAAGAGTGCGTGTAGCGCAGTGGTCGCAGGCGCCCTGCAACTCACAGGTGGAATCGATACCCGCGCCCATGGCCCAGCAAGCATTCCATCCCTCCGGGTTCGGCAAATTAGTATCACACTTTACGGGAGGATACACTGGTTCGATACATCAGTAGGCAACAGCGAAGCATTGTAAAGGCTAGATATGCATTCAATCACCTCCAAATGATGCTTAATGAAGTGGAATACATGGCACATCCCTCAAAAATTGATCGACGCCGAGGGCTTTTTTATGGGTTGATTAAGTTGCTATAAAATCTTTAAGGGCATTTAAGTTTTTAAGGGCGTATTATTTTTTGTATTTAATTTGAAAGAAATTCATAGGTTATGGGTTATGTCGTGAAAGTTTTATATGTAGAGATCCGAATAAAGTATAGACAAAGAAAGTCTGTGGGTTAACAGAGAGTCATGGTCACTTAAGAAGGATAAATGTTCTTTTTTCTTCTCTTTTCCTACTTTCTAAAGTTTTCCACTTTCTTATCTTCTTAGCTGCCTTCCCTTTTACGATTTCATGGGAAGACGTGAGGATTGCTGTAGAGCTTTAGAAAGTGCAGTTTAAATTTTGCCGTAGCTGGACAATTTGGTAGGTGATGGTTGTGGGCCAGGAAGAAATTCATTCGAACTTGAAAGACAAGCGATATCGAAGACTTTCTTTCGCAAAGTATCTTGCTGATAAAAATTTTTGCGGAAGCTTATTTACCTCTCAGCTGAGCTTCAAATCTGGTCTCTCCCCTCGCTCTTAATTAAAAACATCGTTCGTTCATTACGGGAAGGTGGGTTTTCCGTCATTCTCCGCTCTAATTACTGGCTAAGACGCAATTTTCGTAGTCATAGATTCCTACATATTTTTAATTAAAAGCATCTAGTCCATACGTTTTTTGATCAATCGGTTTTTATTTTCAAATATGGGGCAGACTTTGGCCTGGCTGACTCCGAGAATCCAGGGGACCACAGTGGCTAAACCAGCAAAACTCCGAAAAAATGGAGACTATGCTGGGCCCCGCACAACTAGTGAGGACGGGCCATCCAAGTATCCAAGTATCTTCAAATATCATCGAAACTATCTATGTTCTTCCTAGTCTCTTTGTCAAGATTTTTATGCGCCACAGTATAAAACATGGTCAAAGGGTTGTAAAAATTATCATTGAGTATCCTCATAATATCACAATAATATGGCTATGCGATCTCTTCTAAAAATATCTTACTTTCTACATTCAGTCGCTTATAAGATCACTCTACGTACTGCAGAAAGCAATTCGCGCAAAGTACAAATAGATTCGCTGTTTAACTATGAATGCAATCTTTGAACTTTATTTGCGTTCGACTGGGGCTTGACGATCCATCGTTTTCTTTCCTCACTCATGAAGTGCGCGGGGGCTGAGTATAGTTCTTCTTGGACCCCTTAGATAGCCGTATCATAATAGACAGTGTCGGTTACTGTGGATCCATGGGGAGCTCGCTGCTTGGCAACTATTTTCCCTCCAGAATGAAGTCTTGCGCACTGACACGACCGATGGAATGACGATGAAGTAAGTTACCAAGGGCGCTATCATGGACAGAGTCTTTTGTTTCGTGACGCTCCGTTGGTGTCGTTTTTGTTTTTTAAATACTGACGAGTTTTCAAAATGAAGTTTTTAACCGTAATATTGCTGAGATATTTGCAAAACTCCGGACCGCTGGTGTTTGCGGTGGGGAACGAACGCGTTATTGTCCTTTCCAGGGAGTAACGCGTTCACCACCATACCATGCAGGTCTTTCGTTCCGCCTATCTCTCATCTCGTCCTATCGATCTTTTCTCATCAGCAATTGACCATCAAAGAAATTGGTCTGGGGAGCCCAAATAGGCATTGAACCTAGTTAAGCTGAGGCTAAAGTTATAATCACAATCTTAACCTTCTGAGAGACAGGCAAAACGAAGGATCAGCATGATGTAGTGGCGAACGCGTTACTCCTCTGAAAGAACAGTAGCGCGTTCATTCCCCACCGCAGACACCTGTGGTCTGGAATTTTGCAAATATCTCAGCATTATAGAAGTTCTATGCAAAGTCTCGGAAAGGTGAGCAAGAAACAGGCATAGGAAAAGCAACGTGTTCGGAACACCTCATTGAAATCAAATAGTTGAAGTAAAAACTTGAGGAGTGAACAAAAACAAAAATTGCTTTATGTATGAAGTTATGATTTTCCATGCAACGTTCGACAATGTAGTGTTTCCAATAGGCATCTTGGAACCGCATGCATCGAGAGTAAATCATAACGTTTTTCCATGGTTGCTAATCAAACTTATAAGCAAACGTGCTAATCCACTAATCCACTTTACTATCTCAGCATTGACGAGACCGTTTCAAAAAGTAGGATATGTTAGGAAATCGATCAAACCTAACGAGATTTGCAACAACTGGCGAGCATAGCCGACCACAAATGGTAAAATGGACATTACAGTGATTGGAAAAATTAAGATATCTTCCTTTCATCACCTATCGACAGACCTGTCAGGCGACTACTATTTTCTCAAACATTTTGTTTTTTAGGAAAGTCATCGATACCCTGCTTGTTTCTCATTTTTAGTTTCCTCACTGGTTATTATATAATGCGGCGCTAAATGGAGATCTGAGAAACTGGGATTGACCACTTCTGTTATTACCCACGAATGACCCGAACTAACATCAGTAACGTCTCCATTCGTGCCTAAGCGAGGGAGAATTGCTCTATCATTTTTTTTCCGGTCGACGCCTATTTTCATTGAGCAGAGTGTGTCCACAGATTATGCGTGGGTACTGTCGTTAGACATAACTACACGTGAAGTATGTGCGTGCTAGCTTTTACACCTTTTTAAAAAGGCTGACACTTTTTCTTATTGACCAACTCTCCATTAACCTTGCATTTTGCCTTTTTCTTACACATCGTCCACCAATCGTCGGCGCACTAATCGCAGAATTCGCCGTCGTTGCATGAATCGTCGTCTTCCCAGACGATTCTATTTGCAAGACAGCAAACATCCTTCCAATCCACAAATGCAAATATCTGTGGTGACGACCCAGAATGTCATAGCTCGGCTATGTAGGGATACTAGGAAAAATAATGCTGGACCAGTATTCAAAGCATTAATGAAAGAAAATAGCAAAGTTTCAATTTGCGGTCGAAGCCACATATGAGCTCTACTGTCTCTGTGGATGACAGCTGGAAAACAATAACGCTAATGCAAGTAATGCTGAGAACGGCCCGATATTTGAAGGTGGGCCATCTAGGGAAATAGATATGTTAGTATTAACTTTTGCATCGATAACCAAATGTTTTTCTGTTTTTTTCTTTTTGTTTTTCTTTCCTGGAAAACCAAGGAGAAAAGGCTACTTAATGTATCTCTTTAACTTCTACTGACTTTCAACGAATTTCGTATTTCTCATGTTAAAGGGCTATATTGTTGCGCAATTTGCTGAACTAACCACTTCTACAATCTCACAGTAAGACTTTCAGTTTTGGCTTCGATCGGAAATAAGCATTTTCAATCTGGAGATTGTTTAGTCTTTAATAATTAATGCTTGCAGTTTTTTCTCCATTTTCATGATAGCACTGAATTGTCATTTTCATTATCGTGGGAAATACAGGTATTGATCACTGATTGAACGATTGATATTCATATGATTTAAAAGTATATGAGCATCGAATTAGTCATTCGACTCGCGATTGTCGAAGGAGTTCGAACACCAATCATTTTATAGCTTCAATTTTTCCTTCTGCCAGGTCAATTGATATCGATGTGGCTACAGTTCTTGTTATTGGGGGCTACTGTATCTCTTCTCTCAGCTAAAAATCGTCTCCTGGAGAACTATGCGAACAAGTTGAACAGCATCAATGGCCATCATGAATGGAGGCGATTACCGGAGAAACATCGACTGAAAAGGTTCATTTTTGCTTCTGCTATACTTTGAGCTTAATCGCAAATGAATTAATTTAGAAAACCGTAAGATTTCTCCTTCAAAACCCACTTTCATTTTTCCTTAGCACAACTAATCAATATTTTACTGGATTGACAGGCTTACATAAGGTTGTTATCGACAACTCTTTATTGTTGCTAACTCTTCGGAGCATTCACTTTCCTCAAAACGCTGTGATCCATTAGATTCTATTCGAATTCGTGCGACTACATAGGCTCAATGTATCACAAGAGAAAGTAACTACTGTGGACATTCGATTCAAATCTTGTCGGCTCTGAAGGTGAGCGAGAAGGTGCCGAAGCAAACAAAATGCAGAGTTGTTGATAATAACTTCATTAAGCCTATTATCACAACGAAATATAGATTTTCTGAGATATTTACAAAACTCCGGACGGAGGTATCTACAGTGGGGAATGAACGCGCTATGCGATCGATAGAACTAGCTGAGAGAAGGCGAAATGAAGGACGCGCATGGTGTGGTGGTGAATACGTCACCCGCTGGAAAGGGTAATAGCGCGTTCGTTCCCCATTGCTAGCATCTGCGGTCCGGAGTTTTGCAAATATCTCAGCATCATTGTGGTTGTATCACACGTAATACCTTACCATGAGAAATTGTAATAGGCACTAAATAAAAATGTTAGCATTGTACGTTTTCTGTTTTTTTCTTCTGTTCTGTTTATCGATTTTTTTCTCAGCTCATAGTAAACAACCATGTACAAATTCTTCTGTTCTACCAAAGTGAATGTTCGACTTTATGGATCCCACAGAACCAATTCATTTATGTTGTTTTCGAGGCTCACTTTTCGAATACCGCACGACTGAACAGTTGGGATCTCGTAGAACCGGACAGGGTGGTGCCACTCAGTGTGTCTTGACATTTACGGCCATCGCGCTTGCGTTAGCAATTTCAAAATATAGATTTCGCTTTGAACTTTTCACGAATTTGGAGCTTAAACAGATCTAAAATGTAAGGAACATATCGTAGAAATCATTCACATAGTTAAAACTATACGACAAGGTGTTTTCTATAAAACTCTCTGTTCTCAACTCATTAACCTCCACTGTCAAAAAATCCCCACCATCGGACACTATGAGTTTACGACAGAAAAGCCTTGAGATATGATTGTTTGGGCTATAAGCTAGGCGATGATTTATCTCGTGTTTGTGCCATTTCGAAATGTTGCGTGGAAAAAATTGTATGCATGCTTTAGAAACGCTCTGAAGATGTTGTATCCACATTTCTCCACTTTTTATCCTTAGCATACCTACATTTCTTTTCTTACCATTTTTCAGTCTGAGAGTCTTCATTGAATAGTGGGAAATGAAAGAGCACGAAATCAATGAAGGCAGGATAAAATGAACGAATGTAGAGAAAGAGAACGGCAGTTCTTCATTTTTCGCGATTCAATTATGCGATTATGGCAGCGATCATGGTGGTGGTTAGCGGAGGAGCTGATGTTTAGTTCTTATCGAAGTATGAAACTAGTTCTCTCATTATCGCTCATTGTCGCCTCAATGAATCTTCGCGTCCTCGTCATTCAAACTCCGTCAGATCATAGGAAGAAGAACGACTCTGAGAAAAATCGAGTGTCACAGCAATTTCCAGCGGTATTTTCATATTGGGATGACTCATGAGAGAATTCCCAGGATCGACCTTCTATCAACTTCGGCATTGGATTCTAAAGGCGTCGTTTTGGTTCTCAGCAAACGCGATATACAGTTATGTCGGCTTCAGAAAACCATGAACGAATTATTTGCGCTTCTGATAGAAATAGGGTTGATAATGCACTAAGAAAATCTAGAAAATCTAGGGTCACCGTACTTGGGAAGGGGGAGGGGTGAGGAGAGTCAATGAGGCGACAATGAGCGATAATGAGCGAACTAGTTTCATACTTCGATAAGAACTAAACATCAGCTCCTCCGCTAACCACCACCATGATCGCTTCGATAATCACATAATTGAGTCGCGAACAGTGAAGAACTGCCGTTTTCTTTTTCTATGTTCGCTCATTTTATCCTGCCTTCATCGATTTCGTACCCCATACCTGAGAGCGCGCGCCCAGTATTAGAAATGGGTCTTAGTTCTCACCATTACAACCCATTTCTATGGCAAACGCGCGTAGTATCGCATGCGGTTCATATGAACTTCAAGATAGACTCCGCTATCAGGCCAAAAAAAGAAGCGTCGAATAGAAATGAAAATAAAGAAATGGAGAGACTACCACCGTCTTTTCTTCCTAGAGCGTTCTTTAGACTTCAGGACCCTGACGTGGAAGTCAATAAGAAAATCGCGGTAGAAAATTTATCTCTAACCTTGCAGCCTCACAAAAATGTGGTATGCGAGTAATTTTTCCCCATTTTTTACTTTTAATGTGATCCTTCTCTATGCCTACTGTGCGAATCCCAGCACTTTTCACATACAATTAGTTTCCTCACATCCATGGTCCACGAAGATCTTCCAACATTGAAGTGTGGCTTGGGTTGCTGCTTGAGGATTTTCATTTCGTCTTGAATGCCATAGAATCCTGGTCGAGCAATTCTCCCTGGAGTCCTAAGATAGCTGGGCTGGAACGTTCCCACTTGGATTGCAGAGAGTGAGTTTCTCCTTCCCAGATTACTCCGGTAGCAATTTCTCGACCCTGGAGAGTTGAGAGGCTTGGTTGACCGGTGTGGAATCGAACTAGCACCATGCTCATAATGACGGGCATCACTGCCAATGTGCTATCCGTCCCTCATGTCTATATTTTAGTAATTATTTCCATATGCTGCTAACCTCTCAGACAAGTCTGGTACCTATTTATCGACACCAGAGGGGTGGAAGGCATGGTGGGCCAGAAGCGTGGTGATCGAACTCGTGTGTGTGCTGCAGAGCGTCTCCGACCACTGCGCCACATGAGCCCTGCCAGTTAGAAGTTAAAATAACGTAGGAACATCTTGGTGATGCTGCCCTCTATCGCCTGCTATCTGAAAAGAATGCAAAAGTCAATACCGGAAACTAAACAATCAATGGGTAACAGGGACAAAAGCCACGGGCTTAAAATCATCCGCTGTTTCGCACTTTGAATTAGATAGGCAATCTGTTCAGTATTATACTTGCTTATTAAAACACATAAGTGAGTATTAGCTGATGATCCCGCGATGGCAATTCCATCATCCTTCAATGTTAGACCCTTTCTCAGCTGTGTAGATGGAGCAATGGATTGAATAATATGGTTTCTAAGCCAAATGCCTACCCAGCTGCTTAATCACATCCCAGCTCACCTGACGAACATCCAAATGTTCCTAGAACGTCTACGTAACGGGTCTCCGAATAACGCATACGCGATGGAGTCTTTCGACGTTACCGCACTGTACACCAACCCGCCGCAATGCAAGCCATCTTCGAATTTCTTGTTGAACATGGAGGAAGAACAGACATATATGGCTTCTCCATCGAGCAGCTTACGGCTTTCTTAAAGGAGTTCCTAAACTGCTCGATTTTCAGATGGGCTGGGAAATAGTTCGCGCAAACATGCGAGTTGGCACTGGGACAGCGACTAGCACCAAGCCTTGCTATTGCGTTTATGTCTAAGATCGAAGCCCCAGTTATCGATCTCTGGCTGCCGCTCTACCGTAGATATATACTTGACTGTTTTATCATTTTCCCCACTCAGGAGATGGCCAAATACTTGGAATTATTGAATGGATATAACTTTAATGACGCTGAGATACTTGCAAAACTCCGCACCGCAGGTGTCCGCGGTGGGAAATGAACGCGCTATTGTCCTTTCCGGAAGTAACGCGTTTACCACCACACCATGCGGGTTCTTCGTTTCGCCTGTCTCTCAGCTAGTTCTATCGATCTTTTGCCATCAGCAATCACCCGTCAGCGGGATTGATCTGGGGAGCCGAAATCGGCAACGAACCCAGTTAAACTGAGGCTGCAGTTATAATCACAATTTTAATTTCGAGAAGGACGAAATGAAGGGCCCGCATAGTGTGGTGGTGAACGGAACGCGTTGCTCCCCGAAAAGGACAATAGCGCGTTCGTTCCCCATCGCAGATACCTGCGGTCCGGAAATTTGCAAATATCTCAGCATCATTAAAGTTATACTTCGCAATATATACCCTGCTGTTAAAAAGAGTAGGCAGTAAATAATAAGTTAAAATATTGAATGAATAGTCTGAGTGTATTAAATTCACCAGGGAGAAACTGAAAGAAAATTGGTTTCCATCTCTTAATGTCTAAATTAACTTATCAGATAGAGTCTACATGAGAAAATGGTACCGGAAACCAAGTAACAAGAACATCCTTGTTCATTTCCCACCTTTTTCACCCGCCACACACAAAGAGGGTGCTTGTAAGAAACATGTTTCAAACAGCCGCCTCTGTGTGTACGAAGAGAAACTAAAGGATGAAACGCGCGACTTGGCTCGGCAAATAGCTATTTCCAACGGTTACCAAATGGTAACCTCACGAGACAAGTTTAGAAGGAAATCGACGTCCCAAAACGAAACATTTGGCCAAAAGAAAATCCCGTTTATTTCGCTTCTTATAAGCGATGAAGTAAGTGTACTATAAAACGATCCTTAAGAAGGGCAGGTCTAGAAGAATCGGTAGCGATAGTTGAAATAGCACCAGATACTCTTCGTCGTCAGTTAGTTCGTATCCGCCTATATGACCGTCTATGTGAAACAGCAAATTGCGTAATTTGCCCTTTTGGCAAGGACGGTGATTGCATTAGTTCAAGTACGACATACCTGTATACTTGCGGAAGTGAATATATTGGCGAAAAGGAAATTCTTTATGTGTCCGTATAAAAAAACACTTAGATGGCAAATGAAAATCAAGGCAAAGTACGCCGCTAGGGACGCATAGGATACAAAAGCACAGCGGAGACGATTTTGATATAAAAGTCACTATTCTCGCACGGTATGCCGAAACACCAACACGCAAACTTCTTGAGGACATTTAGATAAATGCGATGACCCTAGAATGAATAGAAAGGACGAATGTCCAAACATCCCTCGTGATCCAGATCCATACCTTCGAATCGACTTTTGATGTGGGGTTGTGCATTCATCAACCATATGCCACTCTAATCAGGTGTTCTTTCTCAGTGAAAGGCACATGAAACAGAGGTTTTTCGAAACGCTGTTAATAGTGTGGTTCCCATTTTGATTTTCATCTTTCTGTGTGTGCCCAAATGTCAGCTACTGTTGTGTTGTATGTCTTTTTGTATGGACGTAAACTTATGCTGTATAACAACCTCGCATTTGCTGAGGAAGAAAATGACTCATTCGTAAGAGAATTAATCCATCTACAAAGACTAAAAGTTATGCATAGCCAGATATAGATAGATGAGACTACACTGAAGAAGAATGTCAAGATTCGAGGTAAAGAAAACAGCGAATAATTGACCAATGCCGAGGTTAAAAGAAACACGGCGCTGAGGCATGATTTAAAGCAATTAATACAATTCGAAAAAGCCGTTAAAGTGTTATTACGTTTACGAGGTATCCTGTAATGCAGTGATTAGTGGTGTCCTGTAATACTCACAGAGTGGTTAGTTCTTACGGCCCGGGAATATCGAACCCCACTCTAATTTCCACGAGGTTTCCAAACGGACATTGGATTTGTCTGAAAAAAAGAGTGGTTCACTACATCTATAGAATCCGGGATTCATGGTAGAGGCCAAATATGCGTTCATTTACCTATACTACCTATACGGTACTTTGAATTGCTACGAATGTATCTTCGAAACTGAGTGTTTGGTCAACGCCAAACATTTTATGCTTTAGGTTTTTATTATGTTGACATAAAAATAATGGAAGGAGAACTTAACCAAAAAATACACTAACACATTGATCGATTGTGGTAATGAAATAGAAAGAGAAATACACACATATTGAACTTTTCAGTATGTACTAAATGGGCGCAATAACACCTTGTTTGTTTTGTTTATTTCAGTTATACACATTTCGAGAAACTTGGTAGTGCTTGTATTTATCTATACGATCTTATAAACTGATTTTTTTGAGCGGATGCGAGGTTGGTATAGGCCTTCGTTGTCGCTGCTGTTAGTGTTGTTGGTCGATGGATGGATGACGTCTTGGCGATTTCGTCTCCCTCAGAGCTGTGCTCTTACGGGAGGGACTCCACGAGTCCATGACTCCCTATACCAACCTATCCTCAAAAAGATCGGTTTATAGGATCATATAAATAAATATATTAACGTTTTGTGCTGAGGCTCATAGAAAGTCGGTTTTTGAATTACGAAGAGACTAGTAAGTACTCTGGCAAATCCTATGTCCCTATAGTTTGTAGGAGACAAAAAAGATGATTCGATTATTTAGATATCGTTGCATTGAAGAATACGTGGATGAGCGAGGAAATGTCATTGAAGAAGGTGAAGAACACCTTACTACCATGAGCCCAATACGGACAGAAGTACGGAGAACATTGGGAAAAACCGGACGAGCTAGTGAGGTGGGAACTGCAGTGAAAAAAGCATCGTAAATTTTTATTTGGAATAATCATAAAAAGTTTTACTCTGGGTTTCCTATCTATGTCTGTGCACTCTTATGAATTGTTCCTGCTGATATGTCACACACCGAATGGTGGAGTCGTCGTAGCACCTTTCCAAATAGATGCAGGGAGCTTGAATGTGGTCTAAAAGAACCTGTAAATTCACTTTAAGACCGTGTACAACACTGAACGACCTCGAAGTGAAAAATGTTTCCAGGCGAACTTTTAAGGAAAGACACATAACAAATTGCAAACTTGAGTGGAACGTTGCACCATGAGGGTTTGTTCATGGTCGACTATGGGCACTCATTTTAACCCAAATTTTCGGGAAAAATTTCTCTCAGCTTTGAACATGGAGTCGCAGAATAAAAGTTGCAATAAATAAGCAGACCAAATCACCGTAAATTGAAAGCCTTGCCTAACCGATGTCGCTGTTTTCCCGGAGTGCTACGGATTCGGATAATCACCTATTTCATGCAACATTCATCTCTTCAAAATGATGACTAATTAAATTCGTTTTTTACATGTAGCAGAATAACTAATGAATTTGAAGAAGTGGAAAGCCCTTACAGATAGAAAGCCAGATTTGCTTCCGTTTTTAACAAGTTTTAGTTAAGATGTCGTTATTAAAAATATCGATGAAGGATTCAGTCAGCTCATTAACCACCATGGTGACAGTGCTACCGGAGTCGAAAGCCGGCGAGTATTGTCTCTATCCAGAACTGCAGGGGAAACAAGCAATTTGCGTTCGGACTTATAAGAACCTGAAAAAACTGGGAAAAGAAGAAACAAAAAAGGTTTTAGAGAGTGAAGAGCAGTAGTACTGGTAGGAGCTGCAAAGGTAGGACGATCATGCGCAACATCCTCTGACAATTACAAAGCTCAAATAGTCTTTTCCTGATATTCGATATGAACTGCGAAGAGTCTTCAGGGATAATGGTACATATCCAATGTTTAATCGAGTTACGACAGGTTGCCCATTCAGAAGAAACTCACATAACATAATACAGGCATGGAAAGGTTTAGAGCCAAATATCTGGAAAACCTATTACCCGTCCCTCTACACTAGCTCGGGTCATCGCACTGTAATTGTCTTCATGCGAGATTCCATACCAGTGGAGTATGACCGTGATCGTGGTGTAGAACACGAAGCGGAATCTACCTGATATCGGCAATTATCCTATATTTTTTTGCTGCCTTCCATCCACCTGCAAAATTTCCGATGCAGTCGTCCTCGTAGAATGGAAGTGATATTGAGCGAATGATAAAGAAGTTTTTGAAAAAAGTTTGAAAAGATGGATATATCTACATGATAAGGAAGTTCACATTGATTTCTAGATATCGTTCCCTCTCAGCTTTATCAACTAACCCTTCAATTCAAGCGATTTGGAAGCACTTGTGGAAGATTTGGACCACCGCGAATCTTTATTCACAACAGGAAGAATCGTCACGGGGTAATCAGCAACTTTGCGTCTAGATTTATCATTCTACAACAAAATTATCCAGAAAAGAGGAATCCAGCTATTCCATACGTTCTCGCCAAATCTATTCAGCACAACTCTCCTGAACTTCATTGGGGAGTTCTCAGGATCGACTTTCTATTAACCTCGGCATTGGAATATGAATGCGTCGTTTTCTTGTTCAGCAATCATGAGGTTGTTAAACAGCATACATTTACTTCCATAGAAAAACACAATACAATACAACGCTAGCTGACGTTTCGGCAGTATCGCCTTCTTCAGAGCCTGGAAGGGCATACTGATATACAATCTACTAGGCCAAACGCTTCAATAGCACTTACAAAAAGACGAAAAACTCTATGGTAATTACATGACCAACAACTTCTCGAAAAAACTCACCGCTTTTTACCTGACTTCCAACGAGGAAATTTGGAACAGCTAATTATAGTCGCATATGGTTGATGACTGCACCATCCCACATCAGAAATCGATGCGAACAAACGGGAGCAGGTCGCGTATGACCTCCGGGCATTCATCCCTGCTATCCATTGTAGGGTTTTTGGCATTTATCCAAAAATGCCTCAAGAAGTTTTCGCGTTGGTGTTTTAGACTCCTGTGCAAGGATATTGACTTTTACCTCAAAATCGTCTTCGCTATGCCTTTGTATCCTACGCATGCCTAGTGGAGTGCTTCGTCTTAGTTTTCGTTTGCCATGTAGGTGTTCCTTTATACGGATACACAAAGGTCTGTTCGTTTCGCCAATATATTCATCTCCGCAATTATTACAGGAGATCAGGTATATCGTACCTGAACTCATGCAATCGCCGGCCCTACCGTAAGGGCAAATTACCCAATTTGTTGTTTCACACAGACGGTCATACAGGCGGTTAGGAACTAACTGACGAAGTAGAGTAGCCGGTGGTATTTCAACTATCGTTACCGATTCCTCTAGACCTGCCCTTGTTAGGCATCGTTTTGTAGCTACGCTTACTTCATCGTTTATGAAAGTGGAAACGATACTGCGGAAACGTCAGCTAGTGTTGTATTGCATTGTGTTTCTCTATGGAAGTAAATGTGTGCTGTTTAAAAACCTCGCGTTTGCTGAACAAGAAAACGACGCCTTCATTGGGGAATTGAAGTCTGGTGGTACTGCAACGAAAGGTGATCCTTTCGACAGCTAAACCATGTTCGTCCTATGCTGACATTTTCCTTCTAATATGGAGAATTAAAAAGGTGGAATGAACACTATTCACTTAGGAATGTTCTTCTGGAAAGGACAACCTTTGAGTGACTTTGAGAAAAACAATGTTCACAAGGAAAAGATTGCAATCTCTTGCTTCATTCATGCTTCACTGAAGTAATGTCTCACTGTATTTCGTCATATGTGTCCTGATTATGCAGTCAACATAAGGAACGCTATTTCTCTAGAATAAAGCAAGAAAAAACCAGAGCTTAGGCAGCTAAAGACCACCGGAGATGCAATGAAAAGGTCAGGAAACACTTTGTTTTGCGTTCTGCTTTTTCTTTTACTTCGGCGCTCTTTGATATTTTGTCATTTCCGCTAAGAGTACAAGCTTAGTACCACGTAGATTTCCACCTGGAAATGGCAAACTCGTTCTTAGCTATGGTGAACATGGTGGGAAGGTGAACGGCTGCTGTACATCGCAGAGTTCCTTGTCGACGCTCTGATCGCTGACGTGAACAAGAGTAGTCACCAGTTCCAACAAGAAATGTCTTTATCACCGAGGCGGATAGCACATTGGCAGTGATGCCCATCATCACGAGCATGGTGCTAATTTGATTCCGTTTCGGGCCAACCAGGCCTCTTATCGCTCCGTGGTCGGAGAATTGGTACCGGACTTATCTGGGAAAACTTCACTCTCTGCAATCCGTTTGGGAACGCTCCGGTCCATCTATCTCAGGGCTACATGAAGAATTGCTCGATCAGCATTCTACGACATTCAAGACGAAATGAAAATCCTCAACCAGCAACCGAAGCCACAAGCTAAAGGTGGAAGATCTTTGTAGACAATGAAAGTGAAGAAACGAAATGAATGTGAGACGTGCTGAGATTCGCACAGTACATGTGAAAGCGGGTGAAATAAAAAAGTGCCGTTATCGTTAAAATATGGCTGGAATTTGGTTTCTAATTCTTGTAAATGTGATTTTTGAGCACTATTCTTACAGTCAGCAAGGAAACATAAAAATAAAGTTGCTGCTGAAGATATCAAAATCTCGTTGAAGAAGGTGCGACAATCAGAAGGGATGAAGATGGAAGATCCACATTTCGAAGTTAAAGCCCGTAGAGCGGTAAGTCGGCTACTCAATTTTCACAAGTAATATGGTTCATGGTCATAATTTTTGTCATTATCCTTCCACATCTACCGCAGAAATTGTTTTTCCTCTTGCTTCTTTATCAAGGGTAGAAGAGTCTCAGAACATGGATAAAATACGCCTTCCAGACAAGTATCTCCGACTATTGATGGACAATAGATTAAGTCATGTGCAGCTGCTATTAGCGAAGTGAGAAAGTTGAACTCATCGCAACCACTTTTCTTTCATAACAGTAGTCAACAGCCGAATTAACCTTGCAAAAATGTCCACGCGGAACTGTTTGACAATCAAAGCGTAGTAATATTTCGAAACCGACCTTCCCTAAACCTCGGTGTGACTAATCAATATGTATTCTTTCTTGATAAGCTTGCACGAGGTTGATAAATATATTTATTTTCGGCTAACGTTTCGACGTCTTCGTCTTCCTCAGAGCCGGTGATCCGAGTCGATGGTCCATGCTTGTTGTTCGCCTCGACGTTGCGAC